>CM023960.1:23746402-23793301 GCA_013407115.1 Glycine latifolia | reverse complement strand
ATATATATATATATATATATATCAATATTAATTAATTTTTAACATAATTGGTCTATTAGCTCAGTTGGTTGGAGCATCGTGTTAGTAACATGAAGGTCACAAGTTCGATAGGATTGGCGAATTCGTAAGAATCTTACGAATTGACGAATTCGTAAGTATGAATCATACGGATCTGTGTATAAAAGCTTCAAAAACGTGAAGGGTAATTTTGAAAATGCACTGTTCATTAATGGTGTAGTAAAAAAAATAAATGGTGCAAGAAGAAACACTCGTTGTAGTATTGGACATTGTTGGGCCTGCGCTAAGCCAGTTTTGATAATTCACTTTTAAATGTTTGTGATGTAATTATGATTTTTTATTATATCCAAATTTTTCATCATAAATGTTTTAGTTAATGTTTGTATGTGATTTTTTTTCATATGTTTTCTTTCTGTTATTATTTTTAGTGAGTTGATCTCTATCAACGTACGTTAACCCATCTCATTTTATTTTTAGTAAGTCAATGGTAGAACAAGATAAATTGGTCTAGCATACTTATTAATTATTTATTTATATTTCCAAATAAAATAAAGTTGCTATACATTTTATTTTACATTTTTTATAACAAAAATATTTTAAAAAATTTCATATAAAATCAAATTAATATTTTTAATCAATTATTCATTTAAAGAATATTTCATTTTCAACTTATTTAATCAATGCTCAATTTTCTTAACATTAGTCACAATGACTAGTTACATATCAACATTAAAAAATATTCTATTAATTAAATATATTTTAAAAAATGTTCTAAAAATATATTTTAATTTACCTTAGTACTTATGAAAACTTTTTCCAAGTAAACAAACTCTTTAGCATTTTATATTTATATTATGTAATATCAAAAACTTAAAATAATTTACGATTTGCACTGGAGAAATTAAAATAAAAATCTAATAATTACTCAAATTGGCTAAGGGCATTATTTGGGCATAGATTGTTTTGTAAATTACGCGTTTTTGGTAAAATTCTTTAGAATAGCTGAAATCGTTGTGTTAATCAGAATTTATTTATCTTTAGACTCAGTCTCCTCTAATCATAATCAATTGGAAGGTTATGAAAACAGAAAAAAAAAAAAATCGTTGTGTTAGTTTTGGGGGGATGAGTTAGTAATACTAACACAGTAGTATAGTTGACACAGGTGCATTTGCAATTGCATCCATCACTATCATCTTCTACTACTTCAGTGAGTGAAATGAGTAATCCCAGCGAAGAAGAACCGTTATCTAAAGCTGCAAGAGCAGCAGAAGATCTTTACCATCTTCGAGACACTTATTTCCCACCCAACCCCGATGACAGAATCTCCAAGTTGCAACACGAGTCCGATCTGGCTCTTCAACTCCTCGATTCCATTCCCTCAGGTCAGTTTCTTTCCAATCCCCGCATAAAGATACTTTCTTTTACACCTTTTCAATAAAGGGTATCGTTCTCTCATGCTCCTTCAACAACCCCTTTGGTTTAACTCTTCACCGAACTGTGTTATCAACGCGGGAGTTTGTTTTTTTTCTTTCTGGGGTTTTGGTTGAACATTTAAAATTCAGGTTTTTCATGAGTTTTAATTTGCTTTTCTATTTATGAAATTGCACCTCCCTCCACTTGAAAAATGAATGTGCAACGCAGGAAGGAAGGGTGAGGAGCTAGATGACTCTGTTGAATGTGATGGTTATGTTAATGCTTGTGTTAGATAACATTAGTTGTGCATAAAAGGTTTGTAACTTGTGATCACCTACTTCAATGATCACAGTTTCGATAGCCTAGGAGGATAAATTCAATGAAGACAGATTTTATATGTCAGAGGAGCGTGGTTAAGATTTAAAGTGACTACTAATGACACTTTTTTAAGGCAGACATGATGTAGTACAATACAATCTGTCTTTTAGGCAGCCATAATCAATAGAAGCATTCACTTTAGGAAGTCTGCTTTGTGGAGCCCAATTGTTAAACACCACTTGTCATTTTCTATTGGTTGGATGCACAAACTACTTGTACAATTGTGTCTGCCTAAGCATTTTTAGAAAATAAGGCTATGTACAAACTCTGGTACCTTATAATAAAAGAGAAAGAGGTTGAGAATGAAGAACAGTTTTTTTTTTTTAAATTTAAAGGAGGTGTATTGAAATTTGTTTTCTTATCATTTTTTAATCGTTGGAAGGTACTGTAATGCAATTAGCAGTAGTGGTCATTACACTACCCTAAAGATGTGGCCTTTTATTCTTTATTGAAGGATACTGACTAAAAAAAGGATACCATCATGGGGATGGTATAATCCTAGGTGAAGGAAGCCCCAAATACTTAGTTGTGTCATAACAGAAATTCAACTAGCTGAGACTGATCAGACTCAACTAGCTAAAGGTGTTTTTAAATATTTATATTGTGATGCGTTACAAAAACAACAACTAAGTCTTCTTTTCGCTTTAAGTCCAATATTCAGTCCCATATAACATTGCAGGTATGTGGTTAAATTTCCTTTAAGCTTAGAGTGGTATTTTTCTATCACATATCACATGTGAAGCATTCCTCCATTTCATCTACCTTGCTTGGATCCCGTGGTAGATGTCATTCTCTGTCTCTCATTCATTTTGTATGATGGACTGAAGATACTTAAAATTGCTACTTGTGGTATTGTTTGTTCTCCAACATTTACCTCTAAATTAGAGTTATTGTGCCTCTTGCTGAATTCCTTATAGTTTGTCTTACTTGTACTTAGGCAAAATCCATGTGTTTCTATCCAAGGCTTGTCTCCAATCTGCATATCTCTAACTTTTCATTTTTTCTTGTCTCAACTCTCACCTCTCACACCAAGAATTTATCATCTTCAAAAAGCATGTCCATGGTACTGACTCTTGAATATGTTCTATAAGCATATCCCAAACCAAGATGAAAAGATAAGGGCTCAAAGTAGACCTTTGGTGCACACCTATAGTTATAGAGAAATCTTCTGTATCTCCACCTTATGTTCTTATACTAGTTGTAATTCTTTCATACATATCTTTGATTGTTCAAATGTAAGCAATCTTGAGGCCTTTCTTTTCTGACACTTTCCATAGGACCTCTCTAGGTACTCTATTATATGTTTTTTCTCTCCAAATAAATGAAAACCATTTGTAGTTCTTTTTTGTTCCTCCTATATTTCTCCATCAGTGTTTGTAATATTGTGATGTTTTATAGTGCATGAAAAAATATGATTGTGGAGAAACTGCTATATTGTTAACATTGAAATATACAAAATTTTGTTTTCATATTACTTCAGTTTTTTTTACTCAGACTCTCAGTTACTTAGAATGGCATCTTCCACTGTTTTACTTTTGAGCAAGACTTCTGCTGATTCCTGATAAAGTTTGTTAATAAAATTTTGTCACCTGTGCCAGAACAAAGAAAATCACCTATGCAACGTGCAACATTTGAATATCTTAGAGGGAAGATGTTGGATGTATTTCCTGACTATAGGAAAGAAGCTGAGGATCATCTATCAAAAGCTGTAAGCAAGATTTAATTGATAGTTTCTTTGATTTAGCTTGTCTTTCGATTGATGTTTAAATGATTGTAAATTGTAATTGACCCTTCCATGGACCAGGTTAAGTTAAACCCATCTCTTGCAGATGCTTGGCTATGTTTAGGAAACTGCATTTGGAAGAAAGGAGATTTAACTGCTGCAAAGAACTGCCTCAGTCTTGCATTAGACAAGGTTAGCATCAAGAGTAGATTTCAATGACTCACACGTTACATTACATGATTGATACTAAAGTAGCCCTTTTAGAATATTTACAATCAATGGCAGAGCTAGAGATCATTTCATCATACCCCCCTCCCCCCCCCAAAAAAAAAGTGACGGGTTAGGAACTTGTTCAACAGAATATATAAACTTCACTTCAAATCATTATGCTTACATAATAATGGAATTCTTATATGAACTTAGCTTGCTTCGATTTTCAAGCATAAATCTTTGCCATTTAAATTTGTTGTAACATAGGATTGTTTTTATGGCTTCTCCTTCAAGCTATCTTTTTGACAGGCATGCAGATAGAATTGTTATACCAAGTTACTAACAAGCTTGGTTTATTTTCTCTTTTTTGTTTTTGTCTCGTTGTTCGGAAGGATGCTATATATTACTCACTCTCCTATGTATTTCTTTCTTCTAATTTGAATAAAATTTCTTGTTTTTAAGAAATTAAAGTAATGAAATTCAATATTTCCTTCCCTTTATTGTGAAATGTGGGAACTAAAAAGTGAGGGAAACCCTTCTTTTTCTGTTACCAAATAGGTGGCAACAAAATCACAGTTGAATCTGAATATTGATCTATTTCAAGGAATATATTTGACCTCCACTCTGCCTGTCAGCAGTGTGCAAAGAACAGCCTATTCATTTCATTTCTTGATCCAATGTTTCCGATAAATTTTTGTTGGGGATAGCAAGCATGTATTCATTTGCAGGGGTAGCAATTGTATAGAATATATATTTTAAATAGAAATCTATAAATCAGTTATTGGTTGAAAATTGTCTAGAAAATCTGAAGAATAAACTGCTAAGAGTGTTACTGATGAGGAATTTGGATTTTGGTATCAATGAAGAGGTGTTCAAGTTCTGAAGAGACTGCTTTCATTCTCCCCCACTCCCCCACAACACACACACACTAAAAAAAAGGGAGGATGAGAATTTAGACATTGTGAGTGAAGAAACATGATGGCAGATTATTATCTTCCTTGTAAATGCTATTCAATATACTTTTGGGACTGTGACACTGCATAATCTTAACTTTCGGGTGTAATTCCAAAACATATTTTTGCATATATTACTAGAATGGTTTACATAATGCATGTTAATAAAGCTTATGGAGTTGAGCAACTAACTGTCACCACGTTTGCGTCAAACAGGGCTTCAATAAAATGTATCTAGATTGGTGTGTATTTATTTATCAGTGCTTTCTTTTGCATAATTTGGTAGTTTCTATTGACTGAAATTATGAATTTTATAACAGTGTTACAAATAAAGGAAATTTACTGGAAACCAGTAGGCCATAACCATTTTCTCCTATGTCACATTTTTAATTTGCTCTAGTTTAGATTCCATTTAGTGAAATGATGAGTGACAATGGGTATTTGTTGTTTCTGCAGGGTCCTAACAAAAAGATACTCTGTCAATTATCGATGCTTAAAAGAAAAATGTCTCAAGGTAAGGGAACTGTTTGCACTGTTATTTTTTGAATGAAAAGCTGGGGACAATAGTGCAATGGTAAAGGAAATGTGGGGCAGGTAAAGAATGGAGGAAAGTGGAGAATGTGGAGAAAGGGAATTTTAATTTGTATATTATCTGTAACCTTGTAACTCTTTTCAGTTTCCTACCACGTGAATAGAATAAGGACATTTTTGTAATTTTATGGAGAAAAACAAGAATGGGAAATGTTAGGATCCAATTGCAAGATATGAGATTGGATCTCATACATCTGAAGTATGAGCTTATTTAGTGTGGATTAAAGGACATTGGATTCCCCAACCACAACAGCTAGCTGTCATTGTGTGGTTCTCCTATCTCCAATGATTCTTATCAATTGGTATCAAAACTTCCACCTTGTCTGTCAGCTGCAAATGAGCAGTGTGGGTGGTGACCCTAACATTGCAGTGTTTGCCTGAGGCTAGTCAAAGGACTAATGCATAGCCAGCCTGCATGGGTGCTGAGGCTACAAAGCGTGGTGGGATGTTAGGATCCAATTGCAAGGAATAGGACTTGAGTCCCACATTGGAACATGTGATTCTAGTGTGGGCTTTATAATGCTTTGGACTTTCCAACTACAATGGCTAGCTTTTGTGGTATGGTTCTCCCAAGGTTCTTATTAGAAAACTACCTAATATTAGAGATTGATTACTGTGCTTTCTATGAACTCAGGTTCAGATAATCAAGCAGAACTGGTTGAGGAAAGCATTCAACATGCCAAGGAAGCAATCACCTTGGATGTCAAGGATGGGAACTCTTGGTGTAAGTTCTCAAATAAGCTATTGCTATGACATTTAAAAAAATGAATCTTGCTTTGCTATTGAAAAGTATTTGGCATATACCCTAATAGATTTACATGTAAACATATGTGCAACCTTAATTATGATGATTGATGTAAAGTAGCTAGTGATTAGGCTGTAAGTTAATTACTGATTAACCCTTTGATTTTTCCTTATACACACAACTTCTCTCAAACTGTTTCCTTAAATGAATGAACAATGACAATCGAAATTGAATATAAGTGTTGAGATATGCCTTGGATTCTGCTATGTTGCAGTTTTAGGAAATATAATTTGTATTTATCGTAATAGCCTATATTTTTTAGGATATTTGCTATATAGGATAATATCTTAATATTTTCCTTATCTTGTTTTTAGATTTAGCTTATTTTTCCTTATCTTCAGCCTATCTTTTATCTATATATTTGTGTATCCCTTTTACATCTTGAATCAACCAGAAAACACAGTTTTTCATATCTTTTTCTCTGATCTCAAGTATAAGAAACCAATTTTCTTTTTTCCTACCTGTCCTAAGATACTATCACTGCTTGTCAAATGTCCTTAAAAAATTGGTTTGTAATTGAATAGAATACATGAGAAAAATGGAGCAACCTTTTTTCATTTTTTTTTGTCCAAGTCTTGTTTGTTCTGAAATATGATGCAATCTCTGATCTTTTAACCTCATCTAATCTCCTTGACAGATAATCTTGGAAATGCATGCCTTACAAGTTTTTTTGTCACTGGAGCTTGGGATCATACCAAACTTTTACATTCTTTAAAAGCATATCAAAATGCTGTGAGTATTAAGAGGAAGGATTTATAATGTGCATATGATAGAAAAATGTATAGTGTGCATACAATAGGAATGTATCTTCCTTTTGGTCACTTTTATTATACTCATTTCTACATGAATATTATTATTGTGTCTAATATTTATTGGTGAATAGGATTGTCATTTACAAATTGGAATGGAAGACCTAATGTTTTGTTAATATGTACCAGGAGAAAGATGAAAGCATGAAGTCCAATCCAGATTTATATTTTAATAGTGCTACTGTAAGTTGCATCTTTGATCCTTTTACTGTGTTTCATTGTGTTCAAGTATTCATTAGAGAAGAGTTGGATATTGAATATGTCAACTTACTTTTCTCCTTGTATTTTTGCTGTCATATTCATCAGTTCCACCTTCTGAATAGTAAAAAAATAATATTTAAACCTCAAAATTATATAATAGAAATATTAGTGAGCCCTGGCACAACGGTAAAGTGTCTTGGTGACTTGTTGGTCATGGGCTCGAATCCGGAAACTGCCTTTTTGCATATGCAAATGTAAGACTACATACAATATCCCTTCCCCTTACCTGCGTATAGCGTGGAGCCTCCGGGCAATGGGGTACGTAGTTTTGTTTTTTTAGTGGCTGCTACACTTACTATGAATAAACAGTGTATTAAGCAGTGTTTTTGCTTGTTTGTCTAAACAATTTGTTACAGGTTAACAAATATCTAGAGAACTACCAGAGGGCCCTTAGTGGATTTGAGGCTGCTGCTTTAAAGGATCCAGGTCTCAATGCTGTAGAGGAGGTTCAGAAGATAATCAATTTACTTGACAAGGTGGACAATCTTTTGAAGGTAATGAAATGAAAATTTTCCTTTGGCTATGTAGTGGTAATTTTAGCTAGTAATTTGTTGAAGCATTATTCATAGGTTTTTTCTATGGCTTGATATTCTTGCATGGAGGATTCTTTTCATGATAGAAGCTGGTAACTTCAAGAAATATTAAAGTCTATTATACCCTCTGTCCCAAGTACCAGGAATTTTTTTTAGTGGGTTGTAGTCATCATCTTATGCTGGTTTATTTATAGTTTTATTATGTACAGGGACATGTAAGAGCTAAGCGAATGGCATCTTTGGCATCATCATTGGTTGCTGTTGATTGTAAGCACTTTTCTGAGCTATAGGCTTCAGTTCATGATCCTTTTTTACTTCTACTGAGCCTGTGCTTAAATCTGTATGTTTCACTAATATACTGACCTGATTCATGTCTACCTTTTGGTGCAAGTGAAATCATCATACAGAAGAGTTACCATAGACCTTCTGTCAGAGGGTCCAAATAGAGCTCTTGCAGTTGAGGGGAAAGTTTTTTTCTTTGTTAGGAGTGAGAGTGTTGCTCCCCTGTAAGTCCTCTACTCCTGAAAATTATTATCAATTATATATAATCTTTTCCATAAACACATTCCTTTGCGTAATCCTTATTTTGGAGTTATGAAATTTGATTAGAAGTAGAGGAGTGAGTTTATACAAACCAATGAAAGATTTAATTGAATGAACAGAAAATAGGAGAAAGAGAAAGAACAGATGCTCAATCTACAATTGGTGACCCAATGGAATGTCCCCTTTCCCCTTCCATTCTCTTATTTAATTCACTAACCCCCAACTAACTAACTAATGAACCTTATTCTGTCCAAAACAGAGTTGACACTTCTGGAAATGGTTTATTACTTTATTACACCCAATGCATTGAACAATCTCTCCATAATATGCCTAAACTATGCGTTTTGCATTTTAAATTATAAATTTTGTTGCATTCAGTTGGATCACTTGTTTATGCATCAAATGTCTGTTTTTTCTTTACTCTTGTTTGCTTCTGTATGCATTTGGCTGGAGTGGATGGAGAGTAAGGGTGCTTTGGAAAGGAAGCTTTTCAATTTTCACCATGGTCGGGGACTTGGGGCCAGAAATATTATTTCAGGGGGATACAATGACAAATTAAAAAACAACAATATTTATTAGAATAAATTAAAATACAAACACATTTATGTTAATGTCTTGAGAATTGTTTACTGGAACCTGATAATGTTGTCCTTGTCATTGTGCAGATACTATTTGCTTTGTGATTCAAATCAATCTTGCTTTGTTCTCTCGATTTATGGTGTACGTACTGATGTGGTAAGAACTGCTGCTGAAGTTTTATTTCATCTTCTCATATTGTCTTTTTCAAAAGTGGAAATAAATTTGTCTTTCTTAGATAAATGTCAAGGGTGGCAAATCAGTTATGTGGTTCCTTCTTTCTCATCTCTAATAAAATTTCATCTTTATGCTTAAGCATATGGACTTGCATGCCGTGTGTTCATAAAATCGTCATGTTCTGAGAGGGTTGATAACCATAGACATGAAAAGGGATAAAAGAAATGATCGAATGTGATCACATGCAATGAAGTCTGGATTACTGGTGCCGATATAGACCTCATAAAATTATATTAATCATTCTTATTTTCCCCTCTCTTCTCAATTTAAGTGAGTACTTATTTACATGAAGGTTTGGCATAGTTGATTATTTTTTAATTTTCTACTGCTATGGTTCATCAATTGAAGAGTTATTTTAGAGTTAACTGGGCCCTTGTCATCCAGATTAAAGAAGGAGATCAGCTAACATTGCTTGACCCTTATTTTCGTGATGTTGATTTGTCCTGGAAGGAGAAGGTACGCATACTACTACAAAGATATTCTTGATTTAATGCCATGATTTGCTAATTCCTCAATGTCTTTGCAATAGAACTGGTCATTCTGATTAAGGCTTTACCTTGTTTTTATGTATATATAAAAATAGCATTACCAGTTCAAATCTATACGCCTGGATTTCTATGAACAAGTGCTTGTAAATGGAAAAGCTTTGACTCCTCAACAAGCTGTTTGTACCTCAATATATGCTCAACATAAACCCTGAAAAGGCCACTGCTGAATGAGTTCTACGTGTCTTCTGGCTGTTGGTGTTGGATGCTGTGTATTCATCGAGTAAATAGACTAGTTGATACATTTTATACATGTGAATTTCTTGCCCAAGTCATGGGTCACAATCAGATAATAGGAAAAGAAAAAAACTTGAAAGTTTTACATTCGGTTTTCTATTTTGTCCATCAAGTTTTTGCATTTGTTGAATATGATAGTTTGAAGATTCTCCTGTGATGTTTTCTATGCTTTTAACAGCATGCTTATGTAAAATTTGTCTGTTGTTGTGTATCAAACTCTAATCTTGGACATCTTTTTTAATTCCTCTATTTTGGTGAGAAAAATAAAGGGGGATAAAAATGAAAATGCTTAGCAACTTTTCAATTCTGCGTGCGTTCATTAACATACTTTCATGCAGGGCAATGTCAAGCGGACACCTGAAGAGTAATACTTTTGCATGCTCAAATAAACAATATAAATATGAGAAATTCATACTTAAAATAAGTTCTCGAGTTCTATCTCGAATTTATTTTCAGCTTTACTTAAATTCAGTTATTTATAGTTTAAAGGGAATCATTGGGTTAGTTATTAGCTGTTCACACAGATAATCTTAACTACATGGTGGTATCTAATAATTTCTCTTACGTAACATGTACTCAAGGTTTTTTTATTTATTTATAAAAATTATGGGAATTAATAACACTCAAATATATGTTACGTGGATATTAGTAATAATTTCTTCTTTTGAACATACTACTGGTGCGTGTCTGGATACAATTTATCAACACACGTATTTACAGTCTTTCACGTCATATCCATCACGTAGACTTAGAAACTACATATATATATTAACTTCAATTAGGCACATCAAAATTCCCCTCAAACATGTTCTCAATGAAATTTACTAAAAATCAGTGGATCTCATTTTTTTTATTTAATGAATCTCATCCATGGTTTTATATTTTTCAATAAAATTTAACTAATGATTAAAGATGTACTAAATGCGTTAGAAAATATGTTACTGATACTCCTCTAAATATAATATAATATTTTAAAATGTTATCGATTTAGTAATAAAAGAAAAAAAAAACTATTTGAATCTAAAGGATAAGCAGACACTTCAAAACGATCATTGCTATAGTAATGGTAACAGACTTGTATCTGTGTAAGATGAGGGGAAAACACTATTTAATTAAATTATCCCATAAGCATGCTTATCAGCAACCTAAACACAAAGCTTTAGGGAAAAAAATGCGCCACAAATCATGTGTTAATGTGAATTTTTTTTCTCTCTCTCTCGAGGTTGTTAAGTTCATTTCCTGTACTGCATTGATCAAATTTAGCAAAGGAATTGGCTTTATGGTTTCAGCACTGAACCAACCACACAAGGAAATTATACACTGAACAAACCACACATCTAATGACAGCACGATTAATAAATAATAACGAAAATAATATAACCATATATATTTATGTAAGAACATTCTTTAATTCAAATATTTATAATTAACTTGCACGAAACATTATACATAACCTTTAAACTGAACCAAAATTGAAGAGAAAATTTTAGATTGATTAGGACCATATGTTTAATTAGTTCAAATTTTAAAATTACAAATTTGGTGATAATGATTTGAGTATCAGATGGAACCTGACTTGACCTAAACTTGTATTTGATTTTTTTTTTTCATGTTGTGTAATTATATAATTTTTTATTGTATAATTCTATAATTTTAATTTTGAAATATTTACTAACAAAATCTAACATAGTTGATTAGTGTTATGATTTTCGATTGTTGGTTTTAGAGAAAAAAATTCCAACTTTACTCACCGACAGTGAGATCCGGCAGACAAAAATTCCAACATGTGTAAATTTATCCTTCCCTAGCTACGTTCCCTTCCTAATCTTCCTAAGCGCTCTTTAAGCTATCCAACACTCTTAGTCTTATTTCGTCGGTGCTTTCGACAATTAATAATAATAGGTCTTGTGAATGGTTTTCTTATGAAATTGCTCCCACTCGATCTCTCAGGTTCGTCACTTTTTCGTTTGAGATTTAATTGGCATGCGTCCTTGGATATTATATGGTCTCATCTAATATTTATATAACACAGTCGAATTTTATAATTTATGAAAAAAAACAATTAATAACACTTAATTATGTGCCATTAAAAAATTAACAGAGACTACAATATTTATAATTACCTAATAATTTCTGATATTTTTTAAAAGAATATTATTTTATAATTACCAGTTTAACTAGGGGTGTTCACGAATAGGGTCACTCGTGAACCCGAATTGATCTGATCCAAATCGATCCGAACAGTTTGGGTTGGGTCATTTATGTATTTGGGTCAAAATCGAACCGAATCGATCAAAACCGTTCATGTACGGGTTGGATCACGGGTTTAGATTTACAGATCCGTTGACCCGATGACCCGATCTGTTAACCCGTAATAATAATATAAATTTTATTATATATATATATATATATATATTAAAAATTTTAAAAAAATGACAATAAAAAAGGTGTGGGCTCAATGAAGCTCAATCTATAATCATCTTATCTTATCTTATCTTATATTTAAGATTTATGTTTCTTTTTATTCTCTCATCTTTCTCTGCACTTCTGTTTTCATTTCATCTCATCTCTTTCTCTGCACTTTTGTTACCATTTCATCCCATCTCCTTCTCTGCAACTGCATTAGAATCCTTTGGCTGGATTCTCATTAGAATCCCTTTGGTTTCGTACTTATTGTCTGGCTTTGGCTATCAATCACTTCGCTTGAGGCATTTTTGTTCGCCGTTGAAACTCCGCCGTGGGTAAGTGTGATTCTTCGTTGCTATATTGCGATTAATATTGAATAGTACCCAAATGCTATATTGCTATATTGTTGTATTGCTATATTACCCAAACGCTTTGCCTTTAAAAAAGAATTTGTGAGGTAACTATTTGTCTGGATTTGATATATATGCTCGTGAATCGTGAATAATGGAGCTTGAATATTATATAGATGATAAATTCTAATTAGTAGCGTTTTAAACACGTTCCTAATTATCATTAACAATCAAATTTGATATAATTTTTAGCTACTATTTGCGATAAATTAAAATATATTAAACTTGCTGCATGTATCAAAATTAATTTATTCATTTTAATTATTTTTCAAAAATTCCATCATTTAATTGTTTCTAAGATACTAGAAAAAAGAAAAAAGTAGTTCCTTTATCTTCTTTCTACCTGTTAAGGCCTACCTTTTGACTTATTTCTGTTTCGAAAATTATTAATGTAGTTAGCATAACATAATGCTTTTAAAGCTCTAGTTATCTAGGAAAGTCATATGTGGTTGTTTATGTAATGTAGTGTTTTATGTAGTAGTAATGAATAAATCTTTTGGATAAATGTTTTTTCTCGATTTATAGAAGGACGGATTATATTGTTTTGAACCTTGCTCGCATAAAGTCGGATTTCAATTTCTATCCAACAATCAGGATGGATAGAAAGACATACCATCTGCCCTTTGATTCTCTGGCCGAGTTGGAATGGCAAGGGGGGAAAAGTTTTTACAAAAGTAAGTGGAAATTGATAATAATATAATCTAATTTACTGATGCCTACCGGAAAGCTCAGTAGGGGCTGAGCTTGACAAGCAAGCAACTGTCAGCCCTCCTAATAGTCTGGGGAGAGATCCTTACCAATACATTTGAGATCCGGCTTAAAAGACAAAGCAAAAAGCATCTCTTATATTTATACAAATACAGATATCGATTCAGTGAGCTAGCCCGATTTTAGTAGAACCCAACAATATTCATATGTTATAAAAGTTTTAATAGAAAACTTTTATAATTAAAAAAGTTCTCGATTGCTTCCAAAAATTGGACCAAATGAAATAATTTTCAATATTAAAAAAGTTCTCAATTGACTTAAATTGACCATCCACAATTTTATATAAATAAATCATGGCACTCAGCTAACTATTTAGGACCTTGTATTTTAGACATTTGAGTTATGTTCCCTACTTTAAAACTTTAAGTAGCTGAAATCAAAATAATGGAAAATTTGATCAGAACCAAGGTACTGACAATATGTTGCTTTGAAATAAGAATTGATTTATGGGGAACTTTGGGAGTTGACATATTATTAAGTTGTCTTTTTATTAAAAGATATTCTTTATGAGAAGCGTTTAGAAACATCTTTTATTTGTTGTCTGCATGTAAGTAGCCATTTTCATTTCCCATTCATGTTTATCACTTGTATTGAGTATATCTTGTTCAATAATTTAAGTTGCTTTTGTTGTTCAATGAACAAGGTCCATGTTACTTCACTTATATATTTTGTTTACCATGTTTATAATATTAATGAATCATATGTTATTTATTTATTTGTTTCAGTAAATCTGGTTGCAACAAATTTGGTTATTACAAAACTTGGTTTGTAAGAAAGAGTTGTGATTCAGACTATTATAGTAATTTTTGTTCAAAAATCTTTTGTTTTAATTTATATTATAAGTCTATTTTAGAATATTATGTTGATGATATTAAATGAATCAATTTTATTACTTTCATACATTTGATAATATTGTGTTAATTGTATGAGATATTTGAAAGAATCGTGATATAAAATAGTAGTTTTAAAAAAATTTTAAATGGGTAACCCGATGATCCGAACCGAACCGTTCATGAACGGGTTGGGTTTCAAAATTTTTTTTTTTCTGAAAATTGAACCGAACCGAACCGATCAAATTTGATTGTGTTGGGTCTTAAATTTGTCCAAACCGACCCACAAACACCCCTAAGTTTAACCAACTTTCAATCACAATTAGACCATTGAACCTTGGATCAATAATGTCTACACCGGTTTGATGATTGATCCCATTTTTAAAACATTGGTTGACAATATGTATGATATATTTCGTTTTTAGAAAGAATTATTTAGCCCATCTTTTAAAAATTTGTTATTTATTTCAAATCTTTAAATATTGTTTAGAATTAAAAAGATATTATCTTATCTCTAAGATCTTTTTTAGATTTAAATATATCATCCATAAATTAGATATTTATTTCTTCTTTAAAGATTAGGATGCTCTTCATATGAGAAAAATCACTGGCATCATATAAACAAAAGATTCATTTAATGTTTGGCAAGATTTTTTAGAAGTTTATAAGTTCATTTGACTAATTTACAAACTATTTTGACCAAATTTTGTTTGGTACATAAACTTATTTTTTATAAATTGCTTCAAGTAACTTATTTTTATAAGCTACTTGAAGTAGTTTATAAAAAATAATTTAATTACTAGCTTTTTTTTCTCAATTTTATCTTTACTTTATTTGAATTTTTTGTTTTATCATTTTATTCAATTAAAAAACCCTCTTATCTACTTCAAGTAACCCTTTTATTCACACGATAGTTAGCTCGGTAATTGTCATCGGGATATCATTTCGTAATGTAAGAAATTCTTTGAATCATATCAACTTAATTTACAACTTTTTATTTTTTGTTAAAAATAATATTATTAATAAATTATTTAAATACTAAAATAATAATTTTAAACAATACAATTCTGATAAAGTTTATATAATTTAACTCTAAAAAATGAAAATTTTGATTTTAAATGATATGAGAAAAATCACCAAATCTTTATCATTTTTTTATAGTACAAAATTAAAGAAAATCATTTTTTTACATTATTTGATATTTATGAATTGATTTATCAATTAATCTTTCCAAATACTTCCATTATTAAACCAGCTAACTTATTTGCTTCTAGCTAGCTTTTAACTTTTCAACTCCTAACTTATACAGCTTATAAGCTAGTTTTAACAAACATGGTTGAATCCTTAAAAGATGAAGAGGGTGTTTAGGATGTTTCTTCTCCTCAATTAGGGAGAGAGTTTGATAGGAGATAAATTTTATGTTTTCTAGACATCATAAGTTAGGAAACTTAATTTTTCATGTTTGATATGCATTTTTAAAAAAATAATGTTTCATGAAAACATTTTTTAATTAGTTTCCCATGAAAACTTTTTCATAAGAGGATGTGAAAATCTTACTTTTCCAAGATAAATTTTTCTTTTACTATGATAAAAACATCATGTTATTTGTTATTAAATTATATAATGTGATAAATAATTAAAAATAATTAATAAAAATATGCCTAATTTTTTTATTTCTAGAAAACTTATCTAAAGATATTCAATGGTCAATTAAACAAATTTTATTCATTCTCATAAAATATGATTAATAGAAATCATGATTTCAGGTGTGATAAAAGGTTTCCCCCAACATCCCATTAGATACTCTCCTTTTCATGGATAGTTTAGTTTGAGTTTTGTTTGTATCTTTCCTTTTCAGGGATAGTTTAGTTTGAGTTTTGTTTGTATCTTTCCAATGAATTAAAAAATGCATGTGTTATTTTTTTCAAAAAAAAATCATTAGGAATAAAATTAATAATAACAAGTATTTCCCTTTGATTTTATATTTAGATTTTTCCTCTAATTACTTAATAACTTTTGTATTTGTATTGTAGTTCTAGACTAAGCAAACGGGACAATGAGCGAGAAATTAGATGACACGGCATGGATCAAAGGCTTGCCGAACTAAACAAGGCGAAACAAAGATTTGATGAAATGAATCGAATTTCAATTCCTAAGATCCAAAGGGTACCCATTTTCAAGTTCGCCAATTACTGTACACCAAAAATGATATCATATGGTCCCATCCATCTCAGCAATGAAAGTCTAAAGCAAGGAGAGCATTACAAACTTTTATGGACATTAAGATTTCACTACTACAAAACTTGGTTTCTACTACGCACATTCAAAGACGGTTATAACAAAATCGTTTTAAAAATTGAAGTGGTGACAATTTTGTAAATAATTACAATATTTTAAAAACGGTTATATCAAAACTGTCTTTGTTTTATGTTTTCGAATATGATTTTTCGCGTAACCGTCCTTGAAATGAGGGAGTCCACACGTCTCTATTTTTTTTTTTTTAAGTTTTCATTCTCTCTCTTGTGTGCGCCCGTTCATTTTGTTGAGGAATACAGTAGAAATCCAGATACTGACCAAGCCGCTGCAGCTCAAAATTTGCTTAAAAAGATATAAGATACTATCGAAGAACTAAAGAACATGTGTGTTGAGGATGCAATACCGAGAGAAAGGTTCGATGACAAATACCTTGCTTGGATGTTCTTTGCTCCCTTTCATGGAAAATGTTGACAAGGAGCATCTAGAAGCACTAAACCTTAAGCTTGACCAACTAATGTATACGAGGAGATATATGTTTTTGTTGGAGAATCAACTTCCAAGGAGATTGCTTGAGAACTAAGCAAAAAGGACTTAGGTAAATCAAAATGAGATGGATCCGTAATAGTCCCAATCCAAAATCCTAAACCATATCATCTACTCGATTTTGTTCGCTTAGAATGCCTATCTCCCTATAAGCTTATGCGTATTGACGCATACAATCAAATGGAGATAATTAGAATCTCAAACCAACAAGATGAAGACAATAATAATCAAATAGATATGGATAGTTGGCATTCTTATAAGAACATACGAGATCTAAAAAGAGCAGTGTTGAAAATAGGAATAAATTTTGAATTATTGTTACAAAGAGATAGGAACTAGTTGTTTAGAACAGAATTATCTTTGTAAGTTAGTTGTTATTTATTGATAGGCTGTTAGCTTCTTTGTAGATCAATTTCTGATTTTATGTCTTGGTTGTTAGATGTTCACTGTATATATACTCCTCAATTAAGAGGAAAAAGTAATGAAGAATAAAAATATTATCCAGGTATCATTTTTTAACATGGTATTAGCCTTTCTTCGATCCAGGGACACTAAAATTTCCCATTAAATTTCTCTTTCTCTATTTTTCCTACCTGACCCGAAACCCACCCCATATTTCCTCTTCCTTTTATAATTCCCTACCCATTACTCTTTATCCTACACGTATCCTTCTCCACCACAACAAAATCCCTAATCCCTCTTCGATGGACACCCCTCCCCTCTCTGATGATTCCACCACCCCGTCTCCTACGTCCATTCCTTTACCAAATATCATCATCCAACAAGATTCTTCCTCATTTCCAGTCACCGTCATACTCGACGATTCCAACTACCCCCTCTGGTCCCAGTTAATGGACATGCGTATTGGCGCACGAAACAAGTCCGGCTACCTCACCGGCGACACACCCAAACCTCCCATCACCGACCCTCAATACGCCACTTGGGTCATCGAAAACAAGAAAGTAAAAAGCTGGCTCATCGAAGCCATGACTCCTCCCTTAATGCAGCGGTTTATCCGCCTTGAAACAGCCCGCGAAATTTGGGATGTGACGCTTCGTACCTTCTATGATGGAGCCAATGAGACATGTCTCTTTGAACTTCATCAACATTCTTTTTCCACAAAACAACTTGGTCGTCCTCTATCTACCTATTACAATGATCTCCTCTCCATCTTCCAAGAAATCGACCATCGCATGACCACCCCTGCCACAATGATCCCTGATGTAGTTCACACGCACTCATCCATGGCCCGTCTGAGAATCTACATATTTCTTAGTGGACTAGACTCTGAGTTTGATCAAGTCCGTGGGGAGATTCTTCATAAAGATCCAAAACTGGATCTTGAGGGTACATATGCATTCCTCCACCGTGAGCATCAACAGCGTATCACACTGAGTCGCCCACATATCACACCAGACTCCTTTGCTTTGGCCACACAGTTCCCTTCAATGCACCCCCCCTCCAAAGCTCGAAAGGATCAATCCGCAACAAAGACTTTGGTCTGCTCTCATTGTGGAGATTCAGGCCACTCCAAGATCAGATGCTATGAAGTCATAGGGTACCCGGAATGGTGGGACTTCACACGAAGACCTCGAAGGAAAGTCATCTCCAAAGTCCTCAAATCATCCTCTGAAGGTGAATCATCGGCATCTCCTTAAGCTCATGCAATTTATGAAGGAATATTAGGTAAGTCCTTTGTTTTTTCTGCTACTTCTAGAAATAGCTCATGGATAATTGATACTGGCGCATCGGATCATATGATCCAAGATGCCTCAGCGTTGACACATTGCTTCCCATGTAGTAAGTCCATGGTCACCATCGCAAATGGTGGCTTTGCCCCTATTATTGGTCAGGGAACCATTTCTCTGACTAAAACCATAATTCTTCATTCGATTCTTGTATTTCCCTCTCTGGCTTTTAATTTGATCTCTGTTAGTAAACTGACATCACAACTTAATTGCACTGTGATTTTTTGGCCAAAATTTTGTGAGTTTCAGGACGTCCAGACGCAGGAGACTCTTGGTTATGGTGTTAGACATGGCGATCTATACTTCTTGAACCTCGAAGATGGAATTTCCCGGCCCCCCATTGCTTCTGCTACAAAAGTTCTTGCCTCAAATCCTTCTGAAGTTTGTATTTCTTCCTCTGTTCATTCTGGAATCTGGCTCTGGCATACACGCCTTGGACATCTTTCTTTTTTTTCCCTTAAAAAGTTATTTCCTCACTTATTTTCTAATTGCAATCCCTCTGAATTTCAGTGTTCTATTTGTGAAATGGCTAAAAGCCATCGAATTTCATTTATCCTAGTCCAAATAAGAGTTGTATGCCCTTTCAAGTGATTCATTCGGATGTTTGGGGACCTGCTAAGGTTCCTTCCCTTTCCCATTCTTACTATTATGTATCCTTCATCGATGAATGTACTCGAATGGTTTGGATTTCACTCCTTCGAAATAAATCTGAAGTTTTTTCTATGTTTAAAAATTTTCATCGTATGGTCCAAACACAGTTTAATAGCTCCATTCAAATATTTCAATCAGATAATGGCCTTGAGTATAAAAATGGACCCTTATCTGAATTTCTGCTCTCTCACGAAATAAAACACCAAACATCCTGCCCTTATACACCTCAGCAAAATGGATTAGCTGAGAGGAAAAATAGACAGCTATTAGAAGTAGTCCAGGCCTCATTATTTGGCATGAATGTTCCATCATTCTATTGGGGAGAGACAGTCCTCTCTGCTGCCTATATCATAAACAGAACCCCATCAAGTGCACTGAATTTTCTCACTCCTCAAAAGAAACTCGAATCATACTTCTCTATCCCTCATGTCACCAACTTAGAACCTAGAGTCTTTGGTTGCACTGTCTACATCCATGTCCCTAAACCACTCCACAACAAACTTGAGCCTTGTGCAAAGAAATGCATCTTTGTACGATATTCTGATCTCCAGAAGGGATATCATTGTTATGATCCCACATCAAAAAAATTACATGTAACTCTTGAAGCATCCTTTCGAGAATTAGAAGCTTTCTATTCAGGGGGAGTCACTCATTCTTCTTCTCTGGGGGAGATTCAACAAAACATAGAAGAAGAATTTCACTTCCAGGTGCCGATTCTCACAGGGGACATTCCTCTTCAGAACATCTCACCAGAAACTTCAGCTGCTAAAAACCCCACACCAGAAGGGTCACCATGTCTACCTCTCATAACTGAACCTCCTACTATGGACAATCCTGAAGAGCAAACCGAAACCACTAATGAGGTAATACATGATCCTAGCATACAAAATTCAGTCCCGAATATACAAGTCAGAAGGTCAGAGAGACAAAATAAAGGTATACCCCGAACCACTTATGACCCAGATCCGAATGTGAAAGTTAAATATCCTATTAGCAGTTATGTGTCATCTCATAGGCTATCTGGACCATATGCTTTAATGGTTGATCAATTATCTTCTGTAGTTATTCCTAACAGTGTGAAGGAAGCATTGGAAGATCCAAAATGGAAGGAAGCAATGAACATTGAGATGGAGGCACTGCAAAGCAATAAAACTTGGAGTTTAACTTATTTACCATAAGGAAAGAAGACAATTGGATGTAAATGGGTATATACAGTGAAGCTAAAGGCAGATGGAAGTCTTGACAGATATAAAGCAAGACTCGTGACAAAAGGATACACTCAGAAGTATGGAATAGACTATAAGATACATTTGCTCCAATAGCTAAACTCAACACCATCCGAATCTTAATATCAATAGCAGCCAACAGAGATTGGCCATTGAAGCAGTTCGATGTGAAGAATGCTTTTTTGAATGGTAATTTGGAGGAAGAAGTATACATGGAGGTTCCACCAGGAGTGAAGACAAAGGAAAATACTGTTTGCAAGCTTAATAAAGCACTATATGGTCTTAAACAATCGCCAAGAGCGTGGTTTGGTAGACTTACACTTGCAATGGAGAAAGTTGGCTATAGACAAAGCAATTTGGATCATAAACTGTTTATCAAACGGAATGAAGGAAAAATTTCCATACTTATTGTCTATGTAGATGATATGGTGTTAACGGGAGATGATATGGAAGAAATGAGGCTGCTGGAAAAAAAATTGGCTGCTGAATTTGAATTGAAGAGTCTAAGATAACTGAAATATTCCCTTGGAATAGAAATTGCAAGGTCTAGAAAAGGAATATTTATGTGTCAGAGAAAATATACACTAGACATCCTATCTGAGACTGGAATGATGGCATGTAAGCCTAGTGACACTCCAATAGAGATGAATCACACCCTTGGGATATATCCAGAACAAGTTGAAACGAATAAGGGTAGATACCAAAGGTTAGTGGGGAAGCTTATATATTTATCACATACTAGACCTGACATTGTCTACTCTGTGAGTGTAGTAAGCAGGTTCATGCACTCTCCTAGTGAAGAACACATGAAGGCAGTATACCGTATTCTCATATATCTAAAGGGATCACCAGGAAAAGGTCTTCTATATTCGAAAAATAAAGAAGCCTGCATTGAAGGATATACAGACTCTGACTGGGCTGGAGACAAAACAACTAGACAGTCAACTTCTGGGTACTTTACATTTGTAGAAGGAAACTTAGTCACATGGAGGAGCAAGAAACAGAAAGTAGTAGCCAGATCAAGTGCAGAAGCAGAATTCAGAGGTATTTCATATGGCATTTGCAAATTACTTTGGATCAGGAGTATACTTGCTGATTTAGGAATCCAATATAATCAGCCAATGAAGCTCTTTTGTGATAACAAGGCAGCTGTGGAAATTGCACACAATCCAGTTTAATATGATAGAACTAAACATGTTGAAGTGGATAGACACTTTATCAAGGAGAAATTGGATAATCAAGTGATCCAGATACCTTTTGTTAGATCAGAAGACCAGCTTGCAGATGTATTGACAAAAGGTGTTTCAGTGAAAGTGTTTGATAGACTAATCGACAAGTTGGGCATGCTTGATATACATGAGCCAACTTGAGAGGGAGTGTTGAAAATAGGAATAAATTTTGAATTATTGTTACAAAGAGATAGGAACTAGTTGTTTAGAACAAAATTATCTTTGTAAGTTAGTTGTTATTTATTGATAGGCTGTTAACTTCTTTGTAGATCAATTCCTAATTTTATGTCTTAGTTGTTAGATGTTCATTGTATATATACTCCTCAATTAAGAGGAAAAAGTAATGAAAAATAAAAATATTATCCATGTATCATTTTTTAACATGATTCGACTGAGGCCAGATTTACCAGACGAAAATGAAGGTGAATGCAAATGGGAAAGCGTTCATTTCACCTCCAAGTGGTTTAGCGGGGAATTGATACTCCCAAGATTTGTGTTCAATGATATCACGACCTATTTTTTAAAAACCTCGTAGCATATGAGATGTGTCCATATTTTCATTACAAATATGAATGTTGCTCGTTCTTTTCCTTCATGGATTCCTTGGGTGATGATTTGCCAACTAAAATGTACTGTGACAATCAAAATATCTCCACTAATGTTGTAGCCTTCAGCAAGAAATATTTTGCAGTTAAGCATCAAATTGAAAAATACTAAATAAAAAATATTATATATAAAAATATTAATTAAAATAATATAAAAATATTAAATAGAATTAATAAAAATGAAGTAATTTCAATTTTTCATTTTTCCAGTAAACTAAAAATGAAAATAAACTAAATTTATTAATAACTATTACTGATTTTCAAGTCATAAATAATTTATGAATTCTAAAACAAAAAAAATTAAAATACTTATGACTTCAAAATGGTATTAAAAAAATAGAAATTGTAAACTTTTTTATTACTTTAGTAAAAAAAAGAAAAAATAGTCATAAAAAAATTTACAATTTTGTACGGAAAAGTGATGGAATATCTTTTGACTTATCGCTTTCTGATTATTAATTTAAATTTTATTCTATTTGGTAATTTAAGGGAAAAAATTACAGGCTTTTGGTCATTTAGCCAGCAGAAGACTCTAATCAACCTACATTTCTAAACATTACATACTTTCAAAGAATATATGTCGTCAAACAGGATTAGAATTCTTAGCAAAAAAAAAAGTGCTGGATTAGAATAACTATATAATCTGAATTCATCTTCAGAACATACTGAATCTAATTTCTAAAACTTATATCCTTCAAAATTAACCTAAAACCAAGAAAAAAAATTCGTCAGTACCAGAATCTGAAAAAAAAAGAAGTCTAAAACTCATCAAAGGAGCATTGAACATACTTAAGCACGGTCAGTTCTGACAATAAATAATTAAATATGATACTATGTCACGAATGCACTTGATGGGAGAATCCCGTTGTAAGGTACAAGTCAAACAAACTATACATACAACATTGTATTAAGATTAACTATGCACAATCCAATGATGACGCAAACCAATACAAACCATAAAGAAAGAAAATAGAAACTACAAAAGATTCACTCAATGCAAAGGCTTTTATAAGATAAAGGGCTGAATCTATTTATTCAAGAGACAATGGCATCAGAAAGAATATTATCTTTATCCTACAAGATGTATAGATGAACACTATTGCTGCTTATAGTAGCCACTTTGGTGAGACGGAGGATATGGAGACGGAATGTTATAAGGAGGCCGAGGAACAGAACCAGGTTGCGGTGCTTGTGCATTGTAGTACGGACCACGCCATCCGGGATATGCTGGTTGGCCATACTCATGGTTTGCTGGTGGCTGTTGATGAACCTGAGGGGGTGGGTATGGTGCAGTTGATGATGGTGGAATGTGGTATGGAGGTGGAGGCTGATGATGTTGTGCAGGACCACCATATGGGGGAGGGGGATGATGGCCATAGGGAGGAACTGGTGGCTGCTCAACTGGCTGCTGATAGTAAGGTGCATGGGGACGAGCCGGATCTGTTTGTGTAGGGGATCTTTGATTTTGGCTTCCCACTGATGGGTAGTTGCTGTTAAAACCACCTGTGTTTTTGTTATCCTGGAAACTCAGACCAGCCACTTGTCTCTGAACATCTTCAATCATTTCCCTGCACTGGATGTTCCGCGTCATTACAAAGTCGTTGCTTTGCTGCTTTACATTTGTGATTGCATCCTATTAAACAAAGAAATTGCACATTATTGCATGATAATATTTATTTTAAATAGAATCAACAGACCATATTATTCAAAATATATCAGGAGCAACTTAAATTAAAATGATGATAACATGCAATCAATTAATAAATTGGCAAGTTTTTACATAATAGAATTAAAAGCATATATAGTTGATAAGTTCTCACCTGCAGCGTAACATAGAATTTTAACCCTTCATTGATGTTGTCCTTTATTTCTCTAAATTTTGCTATGGCAGCTTCAATCTGCTTGTAGGCTTTTTCACGTGAAGCTGAAATAAATACAAGAAACCATCAGAAGGTCAACTATGATCCAGGAAAGGTACACTCAAATTGGAGCATTCAGCACGAAATGAATGAAAAAATCAAAAACTGAAATTTCATGTACATTAATGCAATTGAGAAATTTTCTTTTACTGGTTACTTTGGTTAGTCATAAAATTTTATGTGCAGTATTAAACACAATCTGAAAACAGACTTAACCTTGTCAACATGAAGGTAAGTTATATGCACTAAAATATCAAATAAATAATATAAATAAGAAATATTGGATTGGATATTTTATATTTTCTATGTTAGTATTAATTTGAATTATGTTATAAATAACTAACAATTTATAACTCAGATCCCATTTATTAAATTCCTATGCATCCACATATTTTGGTTATGTTAGCCAGCTTAAAATCACATTCAATTCAGAAAACAACCAAATGTGACTTACCTTTGTAATCTTCGAGATTAAAGATAACAGAGAACTCGTCATTTTGAGCCTGTGAACAATGGCAAACAATTATCAGAATCACATCATTAAAATTTAGCACTTACTCCACCATCTATCAGAAGCAAATACAAACACCAACAAAGGAAATATTCAACCATAATGGCAGATAACCTGAATTTTTTGGTTTCACAGGCAAAGTCCACCCTCTCAAGAAGCATGAAATATTAAAAAGGTAGCTTGTATTTGCTACTAAAGTAGTTTCTTGGGAATTAGTTAGCAGCGGTAATCAAGAATCTAGAAGATAGAGGGGAATATTCTTTTCTTATATGCATTAGCATTAGTTTTCTTTAGATGGGTTACGGGTACACAAAGATAAACACCTGGATCTGCAGCAACAATTGCTCTTGAGCCTCAATATTTTGAGCTATTTCTTCACAAATATGGTCATATTTTGCTATCTCCTTCTTGAAGAGATCATCATAAGAACCAGTGGATGTCATCAACTTTGGTAATATATCATCCTGAAGATATATACAAATATAAGCAAAATAATATTTGTGCGTAATAGATTTGTGAATGGTAAAGTGCACAGGAGGAAACATTCCCAGCAATTTCTTCATATCCATAACATTAGAAACCTAAATGAAGAAAATAAACCGAAACCACTAATTCAATCATCTTGCACAATAAGTTAGCAGAAATGCAAGTTTAAAACAGAAAAATGCCATATACTTCTGTTTATCTTTCTTAATTACAGCTCAGCACTTTTTCACATCACATGTAGGGCATTGTGAATTCAAATGATAGAACACTGATAACAAGAATGGAGGGAATTTCATCTTAATCAATAGATATAAAAACTCCATATTTGAATTAAGAAGAAAGAAAGCAATAATTTATGAATGAAGAATCCTGTACACAAGAATAAAAAGTGGATGGTTAATGCTAAACAGTGCCCGAAAATCAAAAGAGAAAAGTTTTTTAATTAAAAAGTGCTACTAATGGACTCTCACCATGATTTCCAATGCACCCCCAATATGATTTCCAACAAAATTTTCAATATATTGATTATTTAACAAAGGCACTGATTAGCATGACCCAAAGTGAAAATAGAGCCTTTACACCTATCTTGCACAGATACATACCAAAATTGGTGGTGTATTTGATTATTGCATATCTGATATTGAAATGGAACAGACTGGGGAAGGTGCTGGGGGGGAGCAGGAGATAGCAGACAACAAGGATGTAAGGAAGGGGAAGCAGAGGAGAAGGGAGAATGCAAGGGACTTAAGTTGGAGTGGTCACAAGTGGATAAATTTTATATTTCTTTAAATTTATAAATATCAATTTTATTTAACACAATGCATACCTGCATCTTAATTTTTTTTAAAGAAAAAATGTATGTATGATATCATTTTAAATAATAGTATCCATTCCATGCAACATAGATTTGGAGGCATAAGCTTAAAATCATATTCAGTTCTCTAACATACACAAAATGATTATACACTTTGTTAGAAATATCTGACGATATCATTTTTGCATCTTAGAATATTTTAGAGTATCCAAGATGATCAATTACAATTTATTCTTCTTTTATATTTTATGATCGGTTTCCTTATTTAATTAGGATCTTTGCAATAGGCATATTGTATCATGTAAATAGGAATATTATCTCCTATATTTATTTGTATTTATTGCATTTATACAAAACAGACTCCATTGTGTAGTCAAGACACACGATTTCAGCATCTCTTGCATCTACTTTTCTCTCTTTCAACAAACTTCATTTAAAAAATTCCCTTCTGCACTCAACAGTCAACACATGAATATATTTTATTACCATTGAATCCCGTGTTGCTCCCTAATATCATCACAAAAACAAAATCACTCCACAAAAAAATAATGCTTCTTCCCATAGAGAACCAAACTACACATAAATATAAGGTTTAATACAAGGTACAGGTACTCATGCTGTCAATATACATTTACAGTTGGAATTTTTTTTCTATTTCTTTCGTTTACATTTTAATACCTTTTGCAGCTTTGAATCAACCTTACAAGGTTATGCTTCATATGATCACCAATGAATAAAATATTCCGACTAAAGTGAAAGCAAATCACAATTCACTAATATACCCAACTATTGCAAGCTTAAGAATTTTAATATAGCTTACAATAATGAAAATAATAACACACCCATCAATTCTAATGACTCTCATCAGCCTCACACAGCACATGATTGGGATTAAGGACTGGAGCAACTCATGAAATTACAATAAAAATGGAACAAAAATATAAATATACTGGACTAAAATCCCCCAGGTTGTTTGTCCCAAGTCAGGGTGTGCATGGTTGAGTTTGTGCAGTTTGCATTGCAGTGGATAGAATAGGTTGATTTTACCCCCTCTAAAGTGAGTGATTCACTTTAGAGATGAAAATAACGAATCTCAAACATTGATAATGAAATCAAGGGAGATTTTAACAAATATCTATGATTTGTTATGCTTGTGTATGTAATATCAACCATGGATTATCTCATGATTCTTACCAGAAGTTAAGATTCATTAATTTTCTTAGCAAAATATGAAAGTCTGAATAGTTTAGTATACTTTTGGATGGTGCACATGCATAATCCCTAATTACCCTAAGAAAACATATTGGACAAAGGACATTAATTGTTGTATTCAGAAAGGGGAGAAGCACACATTATATGCAAACAACAGGAGAGAACTTTGTAATATTACTTCAATGCCATTGAATGTCACCAGAAAACCAACAAGTTGAGCATAAACAATGCATATAACTTGAAGGAAAGACAAAAGCATATTTCACGTCTTCAGATCATAAGACAGGAAAATTTAGTTTCTACAAGAAGAAAAACCTAATTATGTGAATAAAGCTTATCAGGCACACCTTTCTTTTCATCTCTTTAAGCATATCTTCAAGACCAGCCCTTTGAGCTCCTAGAGTTTCTAGTTGCCTCTGCATTAGTCAGCACAAAGATTTCAACAGGCATCATAAACACAGTAAACGAAATATTATAGCTGCATTTAACATTACATCCCGCCAAACAATTAAAATATTTACAACAATATTCTAAATGTACATTAAAATGCACATTAAACTATGGTTACAACATTAAACAACAGCTGCATAAATTTAGATTCAAGAAATGGTCATGGATTTTATTTCTCAGAAGTCAAAAATCATAATATAACAATAACAAGACCAAAACCAGCATACCAAGCTTTGCTTGAGAGATCCCACAATAGCATCTTCATTTTGATCAAAAGACATAATCGGCCTAGCCAAGCTTGGAAGTGCAGATTCAATCTGATTAAAAAAATCAGAGATTCAATGACTTAACAATGTTTTCTGATGACACTGGGAAGCAGACAAGTCATAACAAATAGTTCAACAATTTACCGGACGGGCATCAAGGATTGACATGAGTGCTGAATGTTCTCTAACAGAACGCTCAATCCTACCATCACTTTCAGCTGCTTGCTTCAAGTTACCTGCAAACCTGTTTAGCCTATCCTGCAAGTTCTTGGTCAAGGTGCTTGATTGAGGCCTGGTCCATTTTGTGCCAAATTGGCTTCTAAATTGAGAATCTTCCCTTGCTTCCTTCTGCAACAATTCCTCAGTCTGAACCAGCAACTCTTGATTCACCCTCCTTAGGTCCTTAAGTTGCTGCAACTCTGCTTCCAAACCAGCAGGGCCCCCACTGATCTGCACAGCCTCCACATCTTCTTTGAGACTTGTTGGTAGAGTAAAATTTCCTTCCAAAGCAAGAATGGAATCTGGCAGCTCCATTTCCTTAAGCCTAACTCGGGTTAGCTCACTAGCTTGCTGCAACTTTTCAGCTTGTGTTCTTATAACATCATCTACCATTTCAGTATACCGGGAGAGGGCCTTTGCACTATTGTCGGGAACAAGACTTGCAAACATCTTCTCTTTGCTTGCATCTAGCACCTCATTCATCACCATGGACTTCACCATAGAAAATGCCGGAAGAGGCGGTAACGAACTTGGTGAAGGAACTCTCATGAGGTAAACCCTATCATTCTCCTTGACTGCCCTTTCAAGGTTTCGATTAATATTGGCCTCTAACTTTCCAATTGCATCTAGAATTTGCACCGCAGCACCCTTAGAGCTCTTCTTCGCCTCAGTCAGCACATTAACAGCACTCCGCAGTCGTGCAATCTCCTCTGCTATCTCCTCTTTATCATGCAGCTCCAAACCATACCTATAACAAGCTTCCGCATAAAACAGTGCCGCCTTTAACTGCACGTGAACTATCCAGGACTTCTCAAAATGCTGGCTCAAGGGCGCAACATTGAGTGCAGCTAAAGCTTCCTCATAATATATCCCAACCTACAAGTACAATATCTCAAATAAAAGTACAATATCTCAAATAAAAGTCAGTTCTCAGCCAAAAAACAAAACACGTGTCACGAGATCAACAAATCAGTTATCAAAGCAGTCAAACAATTAGCAGCATTTGCATAAAATGTGCATATTTACAATTCATGATTCATGGTTAAAATTACACTCGCCAAAGAGTTCTAAAGCTCGATACGGACTCAAGAAACCCCAATGAGCTTCTACCATGCGTGACTTAGCGTGAAAGGACTGATCACACCGGTTCAATGAGTGTGCCCTCTAGAAACCATTATATTGGGCCAAAGAATCAAATACCCACCTGTCCTCGACCAGACAGTCTACAAAAAACCACTGGTCAAAGTTGCTAAACAATAAGCAGCATTTGCATAAAAAGTATCATATTCACAATTAAAATTGTTCATGCTAAAGAGCGCAGTCCTAAAGCTCGATACAAACTCAAAAAACCCCAGTGAGCTTCTACCATGAGTGAAAGGACTGATCATGCATGTTTAATGAGTATGCCCTCTAAAAAACATTATATTGGCCCAGGGATTAGACGCCCACCCATCCTATGTGGAGCTCTTCAACGTCACTCAGACCTGTATCCACTTCTAAAATGTTGCAGAAGTTATCCAACATTCTCCCAATATGATCAATGATCACAGACTTCAAAGTTATACCTTTTTCTACTCTTGAGGATGGCGTAGTTGAAAAAACAACAAACTCAGCAAATACATCTTCCGGATGTGCAAGTTTGAACTCATAGCTGACAATCACTCTGTACCCATGATGAAGTGACTTCATATGGGACTTTCCATGTCAGCTACAGACTCGGAGATCAAGACGGCATACTATTGTCTCGCCTGTGAATGGTTTCTGAGTAAGAGACACAGCAGAAACCAGCATGTTCAAAGCCATTTCCGAAGCTTACAAGGTGCTGGGGTTGGATTATCCAAAGGGCTCAAAACACATTTATGACATGGAAAGGCCCGTATGAAGTCACTTCTTCATAGTTCAAACTTGCACATACGGAAGATGTATTTGATGAGTTCATTGTTTTTTTAACGACACCATACTCAAGAGTAGAAAAAGGTTTAGCTTTGGAGTCCGTGGATCGTTGGCCGTATTGGGAGAATACTTCTAGCAATATGAACATGCAGTTGGATCAGCAACATTTTAGAAGTGGATACAGGTGTGAGTGACTTCGATCAGTCGAAGAGCTCCACACAGGGAAACTCAATGGAATTCATAATCGTCTCGATACTTTTTTCTAACTGTCTAAATAGTCAAGAATTAAGATCATTCTAATGCCCCCTTTTGCCATGCATATACTGAACCAACAGTTAGGATAAGCATGAATATGAAAGCTTCAATAGACGCGGATACCCCTAATACATTGAAACTCATTGCCCATGCATAAAGAAAAACCATTTCAACATAAAGAAAACAACAAAAATGAGAGAAAAACTATAATAACGGGATCGAAATTGTGACCAAGCATCTTCATAATCACTCAACTCAAGCATCGAACATGAAAAAAAAGATTATAAGTTAAAACATAGAACAAACTAGCACCGGACCTGCCTAGAGATCTTGGCACAGACAGCGGGAGTGCTCCCTTTGGCAATGGTGTTCTCGAAGACGCACTCCTGCGCCTGCGCTAGCATGAGCTTCTCCAGCATCCCGGCGCACTCCACGGACAAATCGACAGTGATGGAACTCCCAACAGAGGCCTTCATGGAGGCGTTGTCGCGGAGGAAGGCGAAGGATCCGGCAGCGGCGATGAAGGCGTGGGAGGCCTGACGGCGGCCGTCCACGGTGTTCCGATCATATGACAAACCAATCTGGCTGTAAACGGCGCCCAAATTGAAGAGCACGGAGGCCTTCTCGAGGTGGATGTTCTGCTGCGAGGCCTTCAGCTTGGACTTGAAGGCGTCGAACCAGACGAAGGTGAGGGCGTTGACGTGGTCCGGGTCGGAGGAGATAGGGAACCGCGTCTCCACGAGACAGAGGGATTTGTAGTAGTTTTGGAGGAGGTCACGGCGCGCCGGGAGCGACGGATCGGAGTGGCGCTCCACGTCGGAGCGGAGTTGCTTCAGGGTTTGGAGATCGTCCTCGAGGTTCTGCGCCTCGCGCTCGGAGTAGTGGAAGGCCACGTAGTTGCGGAGAGGGCGGTACAAATCTACGGTGTTCGTTTTCTTCTCGAAGATCGCCAGCATGATGTTTGCCGCGGCGGAGGACGACGGCGACGCGGCCATGGCAAGAGAAGAAGAAGATCCCAGAAAGTTTGATTAATTACAATTTGGCGTGGATAAACAAAGTAGTACCAAACAAAAATTCCTTCTTTTTTTTCTCTCTCTGCGTTGCTTAAGCAAGCTTAACTACCCTTCTCTTCTTCTGTGTGTGTTGTGTACCGACGGAGTGTGAATTTTATTTCCTTTCAAAGGTGGAGTGGATGAGCAAGCGCTGCTATGACCGACCAATCAAATATCATGCCCCACCAGAGGGTTTTGAATTTCGGACATTACACGGTGAAAGCAAAGGTGTATTTTTTCATATATTAAATAAATAATATTAATTAAAGTTTAATGTCACTTACTCCATTATATTTTTTTTCCTTCTTATACATAAAATTTTAAAAGTTAAAAGTTTTATTATAAAGTTTGATATTTTTATTTGAGTCCTTTTTTCTTATTTTCGCTTGCAATATTACTGGTTCGGTTAACTATTTAAAAAAAAAACAGTTAATTTAAAATAATGACAGCTAAAAGCTGTCTTTAGCTGTTACTATGTGTTTTCTTTCACCCTCAACCCCTGAAGTTGAACTTCTTGAACTCTCAATCGCAAATCCAAAAAAGCCACCATGGATCCCGATCCCAATCTTAGATCTCAAAATTTTCTCCCTTTCTTCTAAGTACTTCCTTCGACAGTTTCAGATTGTAAATGAAGTCGGCAATTTCAAATTCACGACCAACCATCCCTGTATATGTATAAACTTAACAAATGAACTCTTAACACCCCAAAGAAGCTACTTCTAGACATAACACGTTCGTGGCGAGTTTGTGTTCGTCGTAGTATTCCGATGGTTGGGAGGTCGAAGATGAATGGAGGCGCCGACTGTCGATTATGGTGGATGTGGTTCAAAGAAAAAGAAGATGAATAGAAACAAGAGACAATATACCGTCTTCGGCGCCGTGATCTGAGAGTTATGAACATTTTTGCTGTGGAGTTCTCTCGATCTGGTTTTTCCCTTAATGAGTTTGGGACTTTTGGTTGATTTGGGGTGTGATGATTCTTTGTTGTGAAAATTAAGGGGGGCTTTGTTTTTTGATAACTTGGTGCTTGTAGATCTAGGTTTTCGATTGCAAGGTTCCCCGTTGAACTTTCACCCTTGGTGGTGTTGCGGATGTGGTTGAAAAAGATGAATTTTTTGGTGAATTATTTTTTTAAAATAAAACAGTGACCTTTAAAAAAATGATAGGTTCAACTTAAAAAAGGCAGTAATCTCCGGGCAACTCCATCAACCTCCACTTCTGCAACGACCGCACCACCCTGAACCCCATTATCATCACCATTGTACCATGAGAAAGCTCTTCTTTTTCTCTGCCGAACTATTTTGCAGCAACAGGGAGCAACACAAAAGTTAAAAAAGAAATTGCCATGCGTCAAAATATGGGACATTAGATTGATCTAACATATCAAAATGATTATTAATATGAATTTAACATAATTTTATAAAAGTCAATAAATTATAATAGAAATAATTTTTAATTAAATATCAGGATAAAGTTATTTTATATTATTAATGTATAATTTATTTCTCTTTAAGAATATATTAATTAATTAATTAATTAGAATTTAAGAAAAATATAAGACACGTTTTTGCACGTTCTTTCTTTAGTTTGATCAAATTTAAAAGAGATATATAATTGTGTTTAAAATTTTCACCCCTAAGCTCAAATCTATCCCGTTATTTATTAGTGTTTATTTTATGGAATCATCTTATATTTTCGAGAATCACATCTTATCTTGAAAAATATTATAATTAGAAATGTTATTCTTTGACATATAAACATATATTTATTGAACTTTTAACATTATTAAGAATGTTTTTTGAAGTTTTAAATTAATAAATGAAAAAAAAGAGTAAAAATGAAAGTTATAGTGAAATTAAAAAATGAATTTTTGAGAATATAAACTTTCTCACTTCATTAGCATGACAATAAAATGCAAATTTGTTGAGGATAAAAGATATACTAGTCTGATAACTTCCTAACAAATATAAAAACAAACATTTTCATCTACATAATTTTAGAAATACAAAATAATTTGGTGAAATAAATATCCCTTAAAAACAAAGATGCAAAATGTCCAACCTATCAAATTTTATTTCATTATATGTCTAATATTCAACTCAATCATAAAGTTAAATATTTTCGATCAAAATCACATATATTTTTATTAAAAATATTATTGATCGATTCAAGTCATTCCTTTAAGTTTTCTAAATCATTTGTAAAAAATTATGTGTTTCATCTAATTCACAAAGTTAAAGACTAATTTTATTTGCGTGACTACATAATGGAAATCCAATAAACGTTATACCATTAAATCACTAAAGTGGGTTACAAAATTATCCATTTAAGTATTTCATTGAATATTTGGATGTTTAAATTTAAACTTAAAAATATAACTAAAAGGCAATAATAATAAAAGTCCTTGTGGCGTGCACCGCGTCCGCGTGGTCATCGACCAACGGGGTTTATGCGCGTGAAAGAATCCGGTCCGGTCCAAGATAAGAGAAAAGCTAAAGCGTGTGTATAAATCAAATTTGTATTGTTTCCTTTCATTAGACTTTTCTGGAAGGAATAGGGGCAAGCAGCAAGTCCTACCTCAACCCTAACCCTAACTTCGAACCTTCGTCTCGTCTCTTCTTCTCCCTTCAGGTATCGCTTCCTTCTCTCTTGCAATTTCAACCCTCTCTGCTCCATCGCTGCCTTTTGCTTTTCTCTATTTCCCTGTTCTTTTTACGGTTCGTCAATTTCAATTAATGTTTCTTAATTCTTTTAAATTATCAACTTTTGATTTGATTCGACGCAGATTCATCCGTACCGTTAGTTACTACTGGGTTCGGGGCAGATTGCTGCTACTGGGTTTCTCCGCTTCCACGTATAAGGTAAGAAAGGATGTAGAGAATATCCATGGAAATCTATCTCTCTTTGAATTACTGATTTTACTTGATTGTATATTGGGATATGAAAACAAATAACATTTTGCGTGATTTTATCATCTCACAGTGTTCACTAACATGCTATGTTTCACGCTGCAAACATTGATATTATTGATCATGAGATGTAGTCGATTTTTCTTCTACTACTACTAACCTATTTTTGTCTTAATGACTTGTAAAATTGCACAATGTTCCAATTTTAATCCCTCTGAGCGATTTAGATTGCACTTGAGATCGCAGTTGGAAATAAATAATTTTAAAATTGCGATTCTGGTGTGATCTATGAAGTTAATGACCTAGTTTCATTTTTTACCCACTTTTAAAGTTATCAACGAACCCTAACCTCTGTTCTTCCTCATCATTACCGATTGAAGTTCTAATCTCTGCACTAGCGGCCCTTTTTTCTCTGTTTTCTGTTCTGTTCTTTGCTCAAATTTCTTTTCCATTTGGTGCTGTTGACAAGTTTCAGTTGTCTGGCTTTTTCTGTTCTTGTTCTAACCCACACCCACCTGTTTTATGTTTTATGTTTTGAACTAAAGTGGAGGTTTTGACTTGTGAGTATGATTGGATGATATTTATGAAATATGGATTTCGGGCTATATGTACTAATATGCATGTATATTAATTTTGTTAAATCTTACTATTTAATTCATGTTATTTTAGCCTTTTTTACTGATTTTAACTACCTTGTTGAAAAAGAACAAACATGAAACAAATGATCAGTGGAAAATTTGAAAATGGAATAAATGATGGGTTTGGGTCATCTGACCTGACCTGACCTAAATCAGTCCCTAATTTCATTAAACCCAAAATCCCCTTGTGAGATTCAGTTATTGTTTTGCGGTTCATTTTTTCTGTGTCTTGAAAATTAAATTGTCAATACTGTATTTGAAGACTTTGTTAGTGGATTTAGTTTGATTTCTATCATACACTCCTCATGTCATACTATTTTCACCTTGTTCAAACTCTGGCTTTTCTATCATCTTTCCAAGTTTTTTCTAATTTCAGCCATCTTCACTATAGGTGGTGAGCAATGCTCATCTATTAGTGCTGTCTTTGTTTGTGGTAATAGAAATGTTCAGAATATGTAGCCTTTTTTGAAGTAATAAGCCCTGAGCCCTTGTATCACCACGTGCTTTTTGAAATTTAAACTGACATTGTGACTGAGTAGATGTCTGAAGGGTCATATATTAATGTTCTTTTGATTAATTATCCAAAAAAGGTCAAGGTAGTATTTTGTGATATTTTTTGGCTACTTGTTCGTAGCAAGTTTCTTTTGCTTTTTTTATTTTATTGCAAAGAACAAGTGCTAAATATGTTTGCATAAATAACAGTGTGAAGTAGCATTTTTTGTTGTTTGTCTAATCCTTTGAAATATTCAATATAACGATTTGATTTAATTTGGTCAAAACTAACTTTGATTTTTCTCTTCTGTGAGATGCACTTCCGGTCATCATTTTACCAACATGCAGATTTTGAGTTGTTGGTTTTTGAATATAAATGGACGCCAAACGGTTCATCCAGCTGGTTGAGGAGAAGAAAAAGAAAATTATGGAGAGAAAGGAAGCTCCTTTGAAATGGGAGCAGAAGCTGGAAGCTGCTGCTGAAGCTAAAGAGAGGAAGCTGAAGGTTGCAAAGCATAAAAAAAGATCAGGCTCTGATAGTGACAGCGATTATGACAGTGATGATGAGAGTAGAAAATCAAGCAAAAGATCTCACAGGAAGCACAGAAAGCATTCTCACTACGACTCTGGTGACCATGAGAAAAGGAAAGAAAAAAGTTCCAAATGGAAAACAAAGAAATGGTCCTCTGAATCTAGTGATTATAGTAGTGGTGACTCTGAGGAGGAGAGAAGAAAGAAGAAGCAAAGCAAGAAGCTGAGAGATCGAGGTTCAAGATCAGATTCTAGCAACTATGATTCTACTGCTGATGAATTAAGCAAGAGGAAAAGGAAGCACAAACGGCAACGCCCATCAAAATTTAGTGGATCAGAATCAGACTACTCTACTGATGAAGGAGAGAGTCTAGTTCGGAAAAGAAATCATGGAATGCATAGCAAATGCCATCGACAATCAGAATCTAGTGAATTTGACTTGTCAAGTGATGAAAGTGATGATGCTCCCCGTAAGAAAAGCCACAGAAAGCACCATAAACATCCCAAGCGATCACATAATGTGGAGCTGAGGTCATCTGATTCTGATTATCACAGTCATGGTCGAAGAAGCAGATCAAGGTCATTAGAAGAAAATTCTGAAGATGAAAGAAAAAGATCAATGCATAAAAAGTCTGGTCGCCACCACCATCATCACCACCACCACCATCATCACCACAAACATCGGCACCACTTGCATGATGAGAGAAGCTACATGCAACAACACTCTCCTAAATTCAATGGAAAGCATGACGAGGAGTTAGACAAAACTGAAACTGAGAAAAAGGGTGGTGGTCATCAGGAAAGTAGAGCTATGGTTGAGAATAATGATGGTCAAATTGTTTGATTTTTGAGAATCTGTCCTGTTATCTGTTTGTGGTGCTTCTGTACTGGAATTGGCAGCGGACTATCTGATATTCAAATTAAAGTTAAAGGAACAATTTCATTATTTATGTCGGTTGTAGTATTGGCTGCAGTTATTGACTATTGAAACTTTGTTGGGTCATTGTTGGCCTATGACATTAAGTTGATCCTTATTCATCTATAAATAGTTGCATTTGAAGCTTACCAAAAGAATATACTCTTGAGGGTTCTTGTGGGATTTTTCTTTGGTATTGCTACTGCATTCGGTTACTCATTTGTGGGTAGAGACTGATTCGTCAACTATAGTATATATCAGACGTGTGAATACTTGCCGTGGACAATCATTGCAGGGTCATCAAAGAGCTTTGAAAGAATGCTTGGGAGGTACGTGTTGCACGCCATGAGGAAAGCTAAGAATTGCATGTGCATAGCCAATGGCCTGCTATTGATTTTTTTTTCTTTTCAGAACACCTTATCAGTTGCAGCTACGTATACGTATGCATGAAATACCTACGGATGGTTGTGGGCAGATTTTGTTAGATGATCTCATTTTTCATTTTGGGCTTTGTCCTCCTTTTATCTTCAAAGTTTAAAGGTTAAATTATTCTTTTAGTCTTTTAATTTTTTATTTAGGTTTAATTTGGTCTCTTAATTTTTTTAAAGTTCATTTTGATTCTCTCATTTTTAAGATTGATTCAACTTGGTCTAGTTTTTTTTATTCAATTTGGTCGTGTAATTTTTAAAATCAATTTGATTTTTTGAAAAATGATGTAAATTTTGTGATGCTTTAAAATTATGTAGCGACAATTTTGAACTGTCTTTATGATCTTATGATTTTTTACCATTTAGACTGAATGATTAAATTGAATTGATTTAAAAAAATAAAGGATCAAATTAAACCCCAAAAAAATAGATCAAATTAAATCTAAAATATAAATTAGAGTACTAAAAAATTAATTTAACCAAGTTTATATCTCATTGAATTCAACACTAATTCTTAAAAGCTTTCGTAAGACATGAAATATATATTTGATGAGAGCATGACAGCTTGACAAGTTAATTTGTTAATTTTAGTTAATTTGTTAATTTTATTACATGCAGTTGAAATTATTTTAGTTTGGGAAATATTAAATAATATTAACCATCTAACGTGAATGTGAATGTAATTGTATGATAAGGACTAATTTCTTTCAACTCTCAATACTGAATATAATGAACTGTTCATTAGTTTATCAATTTATAATTTTTCGATTATTAACATGAGATTTTATTGTCGATCTAATTAAATTAGTTCTTACTGTGTAACAACTAAAACATAAAAGCAGACGCATTTTGAAATTGTCGCAAATTCAAATCTCAGTTTAAGAGAGTAAAATGATACAAAATACTTTTGGAAGCTATGCGAGTCAAGCTTAAATAAAAACAGCTCAATTACATGTCGACTCTTGGCTCAGTGTCAATCTTAATGTCAATATATCGATGATGACTGCGTGATATACGGGCATTGATAGAAGTAGAACAAAAGATTGGCTTGCAAGAGTGAAACAAACCAACCCTTGGAAAAAGTATTTTTCAACTTTCTTGAGCCTGGTATTCCCCTCCTATATTTGGACCCCGTAAATTGTTATATATAGACTAAAATTCCAAAATTGTTTTTTATTGAACATTCCACGCTGAGATGCTTGATCCTCAGCAAAGGCAATGAAATAATTATGGAGTATTTTAAATTCAAAAAATGATACAACAGTGCCCAAAAGTCCATTTTGGTCAGAAGTTCTTAAATATCTTATCGGCGGATACTCCAGCAGCAACAAGAATTGATGTCACTTCCTGCAACAATAACATACTCAAGAGTCATGCATTGGAACCACGACATAAAGAAAACACTAGCAACACAATATTTTACACACTCTGTGGCTGTGTGAAACCCCATGTGACCCCACTAATTAAGAATGGACCTATTTATGGGGCCACATTAGGTTTTATCCAACAAAAAAAAGGTAGTGTTGTTAGCATTTCTCAATTCTCACTACATAGCATTGTAGAAAAACCATGAGCTACAAAAATTCTTAACATTGATAACAGATCAAGTGTCTATTTGCCTTGTAGACAAATAATTTGAACAATGCATATCTCTTCCCCGCGAGATTGTGAAGCAACCTATCTTTCTCAAGCAAGTCAATGAACGCATTCACACATAATATATGCTATAATAACCCGTTCCTTATATAGAAGTGATTGTTTTGTACAATAAAATCCTATTTGAGTGAGTCCAGTTTAAAGGCACTTGGATTGATGACATGCATGAATGAACCCAAATCCCATCTAGCTAAATAAAGCTGTTTCGTCAACTTCTCCTAATGCACCTTATTCTCTATTAGTTGGAAAACTCTTTCACTAAGTTTGAAAAAAAATAAGAAAATCAGAGAGCAGGTAAAGGAGAATGAAAACTTCTAGATCGTAATCAACATGATGCATGACTTGTGGAGATTACCTTGTCTTGTCAGCAAAATCTTGAGTAATTCATTTGTTTCTATAATTTTTAAATTTTTAGTCATTATGGCTTTACCTAAGGAGGAAACACTAAATCACTTAAGAACCTACAAGCTAATTTTCTTTCTAATCGAAAGTGCTATTCATAGGAGGTTTGGTTTCCTCAAAGGAACCATTACGGTATCTTTCTCTCATTCTCTACATAGGTTTCTTCATATAACTTGACTAGGAAAGACTGGCAATTCCCAGAAGGTTGTACTAGTGGACAAGTTAATAAATACATAACAGATACATGTCTCATAATTATGGAGATAGACAAGTAAAGCTAAGCTCTAATAGTGCACCTCGGTCATCTGTTTCTGTCCACAAAGTACAGCACCAGTTGCCAGTGGGTCAGATATTTGCTTCTCTCTTGAAAATGCAGCCTGTGAATGTGATCATGAGTGAAATGAAAACAATCTTCACCTTGTGAAGCTAGTAATATGAAACTCTAATCCAACATGCTGACACACTTTACCTGAACATAGCCACTTTCCCCAGTCCAACTCTCATCTGGTTGAGACAATACAGGCACAATCTTCACACCGGAAGATTCCCAATCTTTAAACCTATCCTATAACATAAAAGAACATTGTTATTAAAGCAAGCTCTGATTGAAAGTAGTTCGAGCTTTCCTTCCATCAAGCTAACAAACGAAACAGCTGAACTAACCTGATAAGCCATTCTCTGAAGGTTCCTGGCCCCATAATATAGTCTCACATCAGACCTCTTTGCAGCATCAAATCCTGACTCAATAAGCGACCGAATTGGACTGCACACAATGAAGTAAACGGTGACATCAAATTAAAGAAAATAAATGGAAAATCTAGTATTAAGGTCCTGTGTAGGCAAACTTTTCTATAAACACTTACAGAAGAAAATAAAAACAAGAAACTAAAATGAATTGAGCTACTCCCACAAGTTAAAATCAACTAATACACTTAACTTTCATAAAACCTCTTTCGTCTAACTTGTCCAAAAAAACTGAGGTGTATAAGTTTAACTTAATAGAAAAAACTCAATTCATTATACCTTAATAACTTCTTCTCTTATAAGCATTAATGGAAACGTTTATCCAATCCGAACCTAGTAGCACATGGTATTATTGTTAATAAATTCAATACAAGATTTTAAAATTCGGTAACTATTTGCAACTGTAGCATCAAGGTTTTGGGTCTATGCCGCATTGAGACTGCAATTAGATTTGCAATTTTAGGCAATATCAAGGATTGTGACAAAACTAAAACAGCAACTGTAATCTAAAACCTTCATTTCCATGTAGCATGAGTTTGTTACAACAGAAATTCTACGTTCTATAAAATTTTGGGGGTAAAAAGGTAAATTGGAGAACTAACCTAATTCCAGATCCAGTTGCGAAGACGAGAACGGTTCCAAAATTCTCGGGAGGGTGGATCCGATCGATGTTGAATCCGTTTCCCATGACTTGGCTGAGTTCAACCACATCCCCTCTCTTCAACGCGCACAGTGCTTCCGCGGTGGACCCCGCCACGCTCTTCACCAGAAACTCGAACACGCCACGCGCCGCGGCGAGCTTCGGCGGCGACGCGATGGCCAGAAACGAGGGCTTGGGGGCGTCGGGGAGGCGGAGCTGGAGGTACTGCCCGGCGAGTGTGTGGGACGCGGCGTGATCGGGGGCGTCGGAGACGTCGATGGCGATGTGGAAGAGGGACTCGGCGGCGTGCTCGACCTCGGAGAGAGGGGCTGGGGTCCAGACGGTGGTGTCCTGGGGTAGGGCGGCGGAAACGGTGGCGAGGCGGCGACGGGGGGTGGTGCTGCGAAGGTTTAGGTGGAGGCGGCGTAGAATGGACATGGAGGGGCTAAAGTGCGCATGGGGGTGGAGGGTGAGAGAGGGTGGCGGTGAGAACAAGAGAGACATTTTTTTTTTTTTAATGTGGTTTTGTTTGGTGAGGTATTACGTGGAGGGTTCGGTCAGAGTGAGAAGGGGCGGCGGAAGTGGCGGTTAATGATAAAATGCGCCGCGGGTGAATCTTACTGAATTGAGGACGATGAGTGTTCCACGTGTCATTCATTCTTGGTTGTCCCATGGAGCTGGAAGATGATCCCTGGATACATATAATTGGCACAAACAAAATGATGAAAAAAATATTATTTCCTCCTTCCCAAAATACGACTGATGGTTAAAAAATTTCACCCAGAGAAAAAGATATTATAAAAGAATTAACGTTTATTAAGAGATAATTTTATTTAAATATTTTTGTTTTTTATCTTAATTTAAATAAATATATTATTAAGTCTTTTAAAATAATATTATAATTACAGAATAAAATTGAAAAAATATTTAAATATTTAATTGAAAAATAAAAACATCAATTAATTTAAAATATTTTTTAAAGATTAAAATGATAGTCATTTTAAGATAGAGGAAGTATTATTTTTATTTTTTTGATAAATAAGAAATTTAAACTCAGAATTTGATTGGATCAAGAAAGACTTTAAGATTAAATCAAACTCATGTTTTGACATATGATTTAGTGTTATTTTAATTTTTTGAAAAATTTAAACTTATTTTACTTTTAGTTCGAGATTATTAATAGGTATACTCTTGGGATGATTACTCAATTCGGTGGTTTTTTTTACTAGTATTCGTTAAAATAGGATTTTTTTGGAACGAATCATTAATCATCCGTCTGTATCAAGTGGGATGAAGATGTTCAGTACTTTGAAATTTAAGACTAGATATATGCGTTAAATATTTAAAAAGAACTTCAGAAAATATTTTGTGGTCTCTACAAGGATCAAATCGTGTAGCCGTTTTGACTTATCTGCGGTAATTTTCTCAGTTTTTTTGGGGGGGGTATATTTTATGGGTACATTTTCAACCAGTTTATTTTTTTTATACTGACATTTTCTACCAGTTTTGTTATACTATGTAAGTTATAGACTGATAAAAGAAATACTGTGTATGTTATCACCTATCGTTTTTTGTTGCTGCGATTTTGTCATAACATTGACGTTTTTAAAAATTGCACAGAAAAGTACTGCAAGTAGTTCAAATCGGCTTCATGTCAACAATTAATTTCAAAATAAGTCTACTTTAATAAGAAACCTAATTCGCCAATCACCCATTCACCATTCACCCATCCTTTTGGTTTTGGGGCTAATTCTCAAACAGTTAAAATTGATTTTTTGTATAATTTGTAAAAGTTTGATGGTTAAGATGAATTGAACGTTTTTTTTAAAACGAGTATCGGAAACTTATTTAAGAACATAACTTTGGACATTTTTCATATACAGCGGTATATTGGATACTTTGCTTAAAACACGCTTTGGACGAAACCATTTTTTCTCATAAACTGGGTTATTTTGCAAAACGATTTTCGTAAGCAGTTATAGAATATGTTATTTGATAGATATAATTGCACGTGTAATATATGTTACTGATAATATTGAACAGTACCTCGAGAGACTATCACATCTTTTTGACTCATTTTTCTTCTACTTGGGTACAATATATATATATATATATATATATATATATATATATGTAATTCAAAAAACCTCAGTTTTTCCACATTTTATAGCTTTTGAACATTATAGATGACAATTTTGTTCATTAAACTAAACAAGCTGCACAAGCAGAATCCTAATTAAGTTAACAAATAGAGAAAATATAGAAGAGGCAAGAGTAGACTGGATAGTATAACAATTTCATCTTAATCAAACTCTATACTAGTTCTTATGATATTAAAAGTACTGTAGTATATACTTACAACACTGGAATAAGACCGTTAGGATCTTCGAGAAAACATTTTTTATTCTTATTTTTTGTTTTTTTTAATTACAAAATTATTACTTTGTTTTCAATTTATTTTTTGTTTCTAAAAATGTGTATAGAAAATAGTGATTTTTTTTTCTATTTAGTGCTGAACAAGGCAAGCAACTCTAAAAAAGTAGAAGCTGCAAGAGTAATCATATTCTTTCTCCCCCTATCCTATGTCTCTTCAAGAACAGGAATGAGACAACGTGAACCATTTTCAGAAGGAAGTTGGCCATTTGGCCCATTCCTAATTTATATAGCATATGTTTTTAAAATCTGTCTGCCTTTACCCGTAAATTATACATGCCGAGCTAGGTAAATTAATGAGTAACCTCACCTGCTAAAAATAATATACTAAATGGATTAAAGAGCCCAACAAGTGCAGGTTATGCCCAATTATAGTGAGTGACATTAGCAAATTCAACATACTTCCAAGCAACACGAGCAAGGGCGTTGCTTCCAGATATCTTTAACCATCATCTATACAATCCACCATCAAGAAACAACCCAATTAATGGGGTGGAAAATAAACCAAGTTTTGCATAATGCATGCTTTCTAGGAAAAGACAAGCTTAGTACCACTAACCTAACTAACACAAACAGTTGCACAATATTTTTACACACAAAAGGATACTATTTTGAATATTGGTCCTAACAGGCCAACCCATGGATATGGGTATTTTTGCTTTATCTTGGATGGCAACTATCACCAGCTGACAAGGATTAATCCCTCCGCCTCCTATGTGTGTCAGTAATCTTCCACCCTCCTACGGTATGGAGAACGAGATCTTCCTCGCTGGTCCCTTGAATGGTAATCGCTATCCTGCCATCGCTTAGGTGAGTAACTGCGAGATCGTCTCCCTCCCTGTCCTGCATTTGTTGATTGCAGCAGGTCATGATGTAAACATGGATGCAGGTACAGTAAGTCAATCACTAATAACACAACGCCAACATTGTTCTGATTCAAAATGAGTTGCTCTAATGTAGAAAGGAAAATCTGTCCATAAAGGTACAGGCAATAAAGGGGACAAAATTGACACTAGAACATAGCATGCAAGCTATTCATCCAAATGCAGCAGTGGTTTAGTGGTTTGAAGTTTGAACTACAAATGTCATATGCTAGTTTTTTATAAAACAAGAATGGGATTTTTTAGATCAAATCAAGTGTTGAAGACATTAGATTATGGTAGAGTTGTAAAAGTCCAGGAAAGTCGATCCTCCAATTTACCCCGCTTATCTCTTGGACCACAGTATTTGCCAGGAGTTGAAGTCCTGGCACGACTTCTCTTTGCCTGCAAAAAAGCAAATAAGATAATGACAGGTAGAACATTTAGAACTTACTGATAAAAGATATAATCACAGAAACAGGAACTACACAATTGCATGGACAATTTACTATTTCTAAGGCTTAATGGGTAACCAGTAAGCCATTATTGTAATGTCATTTCCCAGCAAAAAGCGAAGATTTAAACACCACAATTTTAATTAAAACACATAAGTTTACTTTGATCTTATAAGTGTTTTATTCAGCTAATCAGCAAGATAAAACCAATAGTCATGAAACAGAGACATGCAGTGCAACATACTATTATTATAAATATCAAAAGAAAAGGAAAATATAAACACATCTGTTACTGCTAGTCTGCCACTAACAAAGAGAATGAATAAAGGGCAACACCCTTTGGTCAAATACTCGGATGAGATTAGATGTCGATGCAGATCTCATCTCGTGAAGGATAGGTTAAACAGTATAGAGCATAGATGGTGAATTTGACGTAGCTACACAGAGAAGACCTGCTGCCAAAACTTATCAGGCAATGTTTCTCATAATGAAGAAGTTTGGGGTGGGGAGGGGGAGGGGTGACTAGAAGGGGAAAGAGTAGAACATAAACAATTTGGCTAGACTCATTCTGAAGCCAGTGGTGCTAAGCATTACCTTTTCCACAGTTATCAGCCGACCTTCAAAAACAGAGCGGTTCAAATACTTGATACAGCGCTCAGCATCGCCATTAGTTTCCATAGTGACAAAACCGAATCCACGAGATTCTTTAGTACGAGGATCTTTTACCAATTGGCAGTCAACAACCTGAAAAGTAAAAGCTATGTAAAATTTTCCTAAAAAATAGACTCCTTATCAATATATAAACATAGACTTTGCCAAAAGTGACAAGGACATCTCAAAACACTAGAAAATCAAAATACACATTATATGAGCCACAGTAAGTGTTCTCAACTTCATGGATCCAGAAATCAAAGTATAGTAATTAAGGCAACACGATAATCTACCTGTCTAAGGCAAGAGTCATGGCTCCATTATGCATAATGCATCCCCATACAAGCAACACTAATGGAGACATGGCTAGTAATACACAGAGCCAAACATAAAATGCAGTTCACAGGTAGGGGCCTGCCACTCATAAGAATACTCTTATATCCATCATTACAAAGTATAAATTAATCCATGAAATTTAAGTCAAGGTCACAACAGGACTTGTACATTTGCACATAAAGAAGGCATAGGAGCATCAAATAAGCCATATTTTGATTTATTGCTGCTTGAAATGAGTGGACTGGATATGTCCAGCTAAAACTTGGGGGTAATTTAACTGAAAGAAAGGAAAATTACATTTCAGCATTCTATGGTCCAGAAAGATCATTTAAAATCAAGATAAACATTCTAGAAATCAAATATTCCTACAAACTATGCAGTCAAATGTTTAGATTTAGCAACTATAGCTGCTCAAATACAAGCATTGAGAAAACTGAAAACGAGACACAACATCAAATCATGTTAAACAAAAGAATGCACTCATCACTACACTACCATAAGTTCATCAACACAATGGACGGGAGCGGTACCTTTCCCTCTTTACTGAAATACTTGTGAAGATCACTGTCAGTTATCCTTGTGGACAAGCCTGTAACATACAAATTATTTCCAGGATTCTCCAGATCAGCAGAATCTTGACTCCTGAAACAAACTTAACCATCAATACAAAGAACATGTTTACCGTTGCTATCACAACTTGGCTTTTATGTGTGTGCATGTCTAATATAGGGTAACTTATTCAGCAAATTAAACGTGCGTTTCTGCAAAGCTACACCTGGAACGACTTTTCCTGGACCTTGATCGACTTCGACGGCCTCTAACCGGCGAAGCAGACCTAGCAGAATAAGGTAACAACAAAGAGCTATAAGATTTTGCTTCATTAAAGTAGAAAGTAAAAACCTAAATAAATATAAGTAGAAAATTAAATTATACGAAGAACGTCATTAATAACCTTGATCTTATTGCAGAGGACATCACATTCAGCGATTGAGAAAATAATCCTTAATCGTCAATTGAAGCGGCAAATGAGTAAGCACAGGGAATTTGGCATCAATTGAAATCGAAAGGGTTCCATGAATGAATCAGCGATACCTGCTAAGCCGAAACAGTTCAGAGCCGAGACGAGACGCACTGCGTGTGCGTGACAATCAGTCAGTTACAGACGGATTGATTTTTTAGGCTTTGTTACGCATCAGGGGCGTTTTTATTTTTTAATTACCATTTGGG
>CM023960.1:23702479-23741402 GCA_013407115.1 Glycine latifolia | reverse complement strand
CCCCCAAACGGTAATTAAAAAATAAAAACGTCCCTGATGCGTAACAAAGCCTGATTTTTTACCCCAATTGTAGCCTCATTTTCTTATCGCTTTTCATTTTTATTTGAGATATCGCTAAATAATCATTAACACTGGGAAAAATGGCATTAATGAGTTTAATTTAATGGTCGTCAATGTGCAAGGAAACTTTATGTTGTTAATCAATAAAATTATTGTTGATAGTAAAAATGTTTAAACTATTAATCAATTAAAAATTATTTAAATATGAATTTTTAAATAATTATAATATAAATTAATAAATTTTAATGTCAGTGTCCTTCAATTATTGAAAATTAGACATTAAAAAACATGTTACTAGCGCTATCTCCTCATTTGCAATTGTAATGAGTGCCTGAGACTCCATTTCTTATAATTGCAATTGCTTGAGCACTAATTTGTTTTGGTTTCTTTTGAAGGATTAAAGGAAATGTTTTGTGAACAACCATAAAAAAGTTGCCTGTTTTCTAACGTGTATAAGAAAAATCAAATGAAAACTAAATAATAATTGCATAGAATACAAAGCCAAATTTTTTATAGAAAACTTATAAAAACAATTATTTCCTTGAATATGTAATTTTTATGAATTCGTTTATAGAATAAGGTGTTTGACTCATCTTAATAAATCACTAGATTGAAAAGTCACTAACAAAGTTTAAAATCAAAACAATGGAAATAGATAAATAACTTCAACTACAAACTTTCAGATACTGCAAGCTAATAATGTTTAAAGATTGCATTAAAGACCAAAAACTCATTGTAAATAGTATCACAAATAATTAAAAATACTTTTTGAAATATAAAATAAGATGAAAGTAGTTAAATGTTCAAGTCTAAAAACATACCGAAGCAATAAAAAAATTCCTTAACATTAGCATAAAAAGGACAATTCAGTAAGGAACAAAAAATACGCTAGCCATGGACCGGATGGAACAGTTGCAAAGTTAACATTAATGCATCCAACGTTCTCAACCAGAAAAAGTAAAAATGTACATCCTCTTGCCCTTTTCCCCTTATTAAATAACACAACTTAAAGAAAAGGGGGGCAGTTGGCCAGAGACTTTGACCGTAGTTCATCTCACATTAAAATGGGAAGGGAATAACCTGACACATTTTCATACCCAAAAAATGGAAAATTTTGTCGTTTGGCATTGCCAAGAGTTCCTAAATTATTAAATTTAGCAATTACAAAAAAAGGATTAAAATAAGAACAGGGCTGTTGAATGTGATTAAGACGCTGCAGATTCCTTAGCAATTTTCTCAGCCTTAGCAATGACCTCTTCAATACCGCCAACCATGTAAAACGACTGCTCAGGGAGGTCATCGTATTTGCCATCCAACACACCCTGTCAGATACATAAAAATAAAGGAATCATTAACCATGCATTAGTCCACAAAGAAAACCAACGTCGTAGACAGGTTATAGAACTAAAGTATGACATGACAATTGTAGCCACATCACTGCAACAAGATGGAAACAAAACAAAACCATGTTAACCAATGATGTTGTGCATGCAAAAAGTCAAATGAAACAGTAGAAGTACGCAACAAAGGCACAACACTATTGGAAACAAAGTCATAACCTAAATAAGGAAAAATAAAATGGAATACGAAGCTCAAATCAAGAGGTGCCGTGCAGTTCAGATAGCTAGGTGTGTGAACTCGCACTGTATAAGTTTCTGTTGAACAAATGCAAATAAAGATTCGGGGGGAAAAAAGGTAAATGAACACGCAGTTTCACTTTTAGGAAATTCAAATTCAAATTAATTTCACGTTAGATGATATTCATGAAAGAAATTAAAAAAGGGTGCAAACACACGATTTCGAAATGAAAAAATTACATACAAGCAATAGCAGAATGAGATTACAAACACCCAAAGCCTTGGACCACTAGGTGGGAATAAAATCAGAATAAATGACAAAAAAATAATACCTGGAAACTGGTGACGTTCTCCTTCAACTCAACATATTTTCCTGGGGCACCAGTGAAGACTTCTGCAACATGGAAAGGCTGGCTTAAGAATCGCTGAATCTTACGGGCACGGGCAACAGTCAATTTATCATCTTCACTGAGCTCATCCATTCCCAAAATAGCAATGATATCCTGAAGATTCTTGTAGTTCTGAAGTACTTTCTGTACACCACGAGCAGTTTCATAGTGATCCGCACCCAAAATAAGGGGGGAAAGCATACGAGATGTAGAATCCAAGGGGTCAACAGCGGGATAGATACCAAGCTCGGAGATCTATTCAATATCATCAAAATAAAAAAATATTGAGCTGATGATAACAAAAAATGTGAATGCATCAGCTAATTAAATAATACAATGAATTCAAACCTGTCGTGATAACACTGTTGTGGCATCCAAGTGAGCAAAAGTGGTAGCAGGAGCAGGATCTGTCAAGTCATCAGCAGGCACATAGATAGCTTGGACAGAGGTAATTGAACCCTTCTTGGTTGTTGTAATACGCTCTTGAAGAGCTCCAAGATCAGTAGACAAGGTTGGTTGGTAACCAACAGCAGATGGGATACGACCAAGCAAAGCAGACACCTCTGAGTTAGCCTGCACGATACATCACAATATAAAATGAACAGTAATAAAACAAACAATATCCCCAAGACAAAAGTTAACTTAGACAAGTTGGCCAAAGGACACTTACTTGGGTAAAACGGAAAATGTTGTCTACGAAAAGAAGCACATCTTGCCCTTCAGCATCACGGAAGTGTTCAGCCACAGTAAGCCCAGTAAGACCAACACGGGCACGAGCACCAGGGGGCTCATTCATTTGACCATACACAAGAGCACATTTGCTTTCACTCTAACACCATGAAACAACCATTGTTGACAAATTAATAAAATACTCAAATGAAAGTATTATGAAGAATACTAACAGAGCCACGAAACACATTCAATTCACCTGCTTATCATCAAGCTTAATGACACCACTCTCAATCATTTCTCTGTACAAGTCATTACCCTCTCGGGTTCGCTCTCCAACACCAGCAAACACAGAGAAACCACCTAACCAATGGAAACAGTCAGCATACAGCATAGAAAGGTAAAAGAACATTTTACAAAGAATAAACTAAGTGCACTAAATACATACCGTGAGCTTTTGCAACATTGTTAATAAGTTCCATAATAAGCACAGTTTTTCCTACACCAGCACCACCAAACAACCCAATCTTTCCTCCTCTTTGATATGGTGCAAGCAGGTCCACAACCTGTACACAAAAAATTAATCAGTAACAAGTCATATGACACATGAGAACAAGTAACCTGACAATGAAGGAGATCAGTTAAAATGGATTTACAAAAAAAAAAAAAACATAAAAAGGAAAAATACCTTGATTCCAGTAACAAGAATCTGCTGTGCAGTTTCTTGCTCAACAAAAGCAGGAGCTTCTCTATGAATGGGCAAATAATGCTCGGTATCTAAGGCAATTCAAATGATTACCATCAGTTTCATGAGAATGGCAGAAAAGACTCTTATCTACCAATCAAATATCAGATATATATAAAAGGCTTTATTGTGTTTCTTACTGATTTCTCCCTTGGCATCAATAGGCTCTCCAATGACATTTATGATACGGCCAAGGGTAGCCCTACCAACTGGAACCTGATTGGAATGCATACAGCGTCTTAGAAAATAGATAGTAAACGCAAGTGAGAAAACAAAAACAATAAAAATCAAGCTAAATTAGTGTGTGCAAAAATGTAAGTCTACTAAGAGGAGATTGGACCAGTTGATAAAAAAGATCGAAAGGCCATAAAGTGATACTAACTGAAATTAAGCAAGCTAGAAGAAATACCATGAAATCGAAATCCACCCGCATCAAACAATGAACAAATAATAAGTTAGCTACAAAGTATAAAATACATAACAGTAGAATCGTTTAAAAGGCCACCAATTTCGGCACACCAATTAAATGTCTAAAAATGCAGTAGAATACAGACTATCAATCGAATAATCAAAAGCCAACATGTGGTTCTTTCAACAATCAAACAGCGACAAAACTCCCATACATCTCTGTACTAAATCAATTTTTCAAGAAAAAAAATTGATCAATCATTACAAACATGTCGTTAATTTCAAAAGCAGGTCAAATTTTTCAGATCCAAAACATAAACCTACAGCTTCAAATCACCATGATCCGAAAACCAGATATCCAACACCAAAAAATTCAACAAATCTCAGAAACCCCAACTCGGATACCAAAATCAAATCAAATCAAATTCAAACACATTAGCAAAGCAGAATCCAACAAATGCAAGTTTGAGCTAATGACAAATAGAATAAATAACAAGTGATTCGGTGTTTACGGTAATAGGGGAGCCAGTGTTGAGGACGCGCCACCCTCTAACGACCCCTTCGGTGGCATCCATGGCAATGGTTCGGACAACGCCCTCACCCAAATGCTGCGCCACCTCCAACACGAGCCTCGAGGAGTGGTCCAGAACCTCCAGCGCGGTCATGATCGGAGGCAAACCCTCGTCGAATCTGACATCGACGACGGCACCGATGACCTGGCAGACCTGCCCGATCGCGCCCTTCCCGGTGAACTCATCGGTGATCTTTCCGCCGCCGCCAACCTCCTTCTTCCCCGGAGGCGGAGCAGAGGGAGGAGCGGCAGCAGCCGCCGCCGCGGTAGCGTATTCGGCGACGCGGTTCAGCAAGTAACCGTGAGGAGAGGCACGGTTGGATGACGTGAGCCTCGATACGGATGCGGAAATTGAGGGTTTCGATTGAGATCTACGAAGGGAGGACCGAATCAGAGAAGATACGAGCCTGCGTGACGCCATCTTCGGAGAGAGAGAGAGAAGAGAGAAAGAATGAAGAGGGCTACTAGGGTTTGTGGAGTGAGGGAATGACACTATATGCACATTCAAAGGCCCTGCGTGGCTCGAATTTGGAGTCTTTTTACGTTTTCATCCCTCGTTCTTTCCGCGTTTTACACTTTTTGCCACCCGGGTTTGTTTGAGGCTTGCGATTCTGTAGTTTATGGCTTTTGACTCGATGGGCTCGCTCGCTCGACAACGTTTGTGTTGGGTGGGTGACGTGGCAGAACTTCTGCTTTCTACAAGGTTTGTGCTTTCTTGTCTCCATGGAAATGAGCAAAGATTTCTCCTAACCAGGGCTGAAAGTTTTTTTTTTTTCACATACAAAATAATTTTAACTTTTTTATTACTAAAAAAAGTTTAACTGAGGTATATTATAGGGACTCCCCAGGGAATAGGCTAAGACTCAAAGTTTAAAGAGTGTTTTTAAATTATTCATCAAGAACATCTTCACAACTGTAAAATCAAATTAACGTCATTTAAGATTATAAATTTATTTCTTATCAATTAGTTCAAATTTTATTAATAATTTTAATTTTCTATTATTGGAAAAATTTTCATGTGTTTATTTTTACTGAATTTAATGATAATATTTTATACGATAACATTAACAATATTTTTCATTGTTTGTATGTGAAAAAAATAAGAACTTTCTATTACAGAAATTTTAACGTGTTACTATTTTCAAATGGTGTAGATATGCTACTTTAATTTCATTAAAGTAGAAAGTTCACATGAAATGGTAATAATATGCTACTTTAATTTCATTAAATAATAAATATGTATCTAGTATCTGCACCTCACTCATGGAGTTCACAAAAAATCAAATTTTATACGATAACAAAAAAATAGAAAAATAGTAAAAATAGCTTATTACTACCATTTCTCTCTTTTTTTTATCAAGAACTGAACCTATATCATTTTACCCGAGATACGTATTTGTTTATGAAATAATTTGTTTTGAGGAAATATTTATATATGAAATATTAATAATTGGAAATTTATTTTACCTTGACGTTTCACATAGTTTTAAATAGGATTTTCACACCTTCGAGAAATGAAGTGTGCTTTCTGAATATTCTTTTACATAAACCTCATCTCTTATATATAACCATAGTAGTCAGTAGAGACCTCAGCAGTCTATATAGTAATTGTATTTCGGACTTAGTAGTTGTACTTAGGAATGGGAATAAAAATTAAAAATATAGCAATTTTAATAAAATATTATGAAAATATTGTAGTTTTAAAAGTATTTACGCATCTATAGTAACCAGTCGCGTCCGTCCTTGGCGTGACTCATTCTGTCTCTAATTCTGTCGTTAACACTTTTTTCAACGAAATATTGGACATGACCACAATATTCAGTCGTAAAAAATATTAGCAACTGAAATAGATACCGAAATTAGTGTACGTCTTTAAAATCAATTTTTTTATTTACAGATACGTAAATATTTTTAAAATTGCAATATTTTCGTAATTTTTTATTAAAATTGCTATATTTTAATTTTTTTGCCCTTAGGAATATACACAGTGCTGAAAAGGTGTCGCATTGCCATTAGTATCGTCTAGCTCTTATCCAAATGTTGTTTTCAAAAATAGCAGACAGAGCACTGCTATTTTAGTGTCAACAATGGTAGAGAATTCTCCGATTCCCTGCTCCAGTCTCAGCCCATGCTTAAGAGGGTTTCAGATTTATATATATATACACACTTTTGTAAATGCATTAGTCATTGGGATGAGTATGTACACCGGTAGACGCAGGAATTTTATTGAGAGGGAGCGAATATAAAAAAATTATATCATAAATAAAAATATTTCGAAGACAATAAAAATCTAATATAAAAAAATTTAAAAAAAAATCTATTACAAAAATTAAGATCATTTCACTTGACTCTTACTCTATGTGTTTTCATATTGTTAAAATCATCTATAATTGAATTTGTGTTATAACTCAAAACAATTTTTTTTAGTGTATGTAATCAAAGAATCATCAAAAAATTGGTTTTCCATTCTATTTTGAAGTTTGATCTTGATTATTTTTACAGACAGACAAATTGCAAACATGGTGGGTTGATGAACAAGCTCACAAAGTTTAGTGAGTTTTAATAAAATAATTCACAATTTAAAATCAAACTCAAAACAATAATATGAAGATAAGAGATAAAGAAGACACGATCAATTTTAGCGTGAAAAATTTAAATGGGTAAAAAATCACGACGTCCAAATTGGATAATCAATCCAATGGACAACTTCACTATAATAATTTTGTGTATAAGAGTTTATAGTTTCCTAGTCTACTCTTACACAACAATTATCTCAATTGTTATCCTTGTTTTCCGAGCAAAAAGTTCTAGTCTCAATTCACCAAGAACAGAGATAGACTGATATCTTTGTTTCTCAGCCAGAAATCGCATATCTCAATTCACCAAGAACAGGGATAGAACTATATCCTAATTTCTCAGATGCGACCTCGTCTAAAGTCAAGAAGAAGAATACAATAAAATTGTTACTTTTACTTTTTTATTCCTTAAGCAAATATGTACCTTTAAATCATGATGGAGAGTTGAAGAATCAGACTTGTCAAACGCTTTTATATGATCTTACAATAATTATCTTAATGATGCAAATATAAACTCTCTAAAGCTCTAATATTATGAAATGCATACTATAAACACAAAAAAATGTTTCTATTTATACTAATTTAAACATATGATTTTAACCAATTTTTGAATGCAATCCTAAAAATATTTTATGATATTATGTAATGCAATCTTAAAGATATTTTATATTATACAATGCAATCGTAAAAATATTTTATATTATGCAATGCAATCTTAAAAATATTTTATATTATGTAATGCAATCTTAAAAATATTCTATCCTATTTTTTAATCCAATATTAAAAAATATTTTATCCTTTTTTTTAATGCAATCTTAAAAAATATTTTATCTTATTATATAATGTAATCTTAAAGATATTCTATTATATTATGCAATGCAATATTAGAAATATTTTATCCTATTTTTTAATACAATATTAAAAAATATTATATCGTGTTTTTGAACCCCAAAGATAAAATAAGATGAGATGATTATGGACTGACCTTTATTCGATCCACACATTTACAATATCATACATTTTTTTATTGTCAAATTATTTTTTTAATTTTTAATTTTTAATATAATATATATATATATATAATAAAATTTATATTAATAAAATTTTAGGGAGGGGCAATGGCCCACCCTAGCCCCCATTGTGTCTGCCTATGGGTATGCATAAGAGTTTACATTTTAATTTGTGTTGTTAAAATTGAAAACTTTTGATAATCTATATTATTAATCTAGGAAATATTCATCTTTTGGTATTCGATGACATTTTTATTGAAGTCTGGAGTGGTATGAAGGATGCGACGATAAAATAATTGATCAATATTTTCAATCGAAATCTTCAAATAAATAAGATGTCTGATGCTTGAGAGAAAAGTATGCTTATGTCTAATTACAAAAATAACGAAGATATCCATAATTGTGTTAATTATAGAGACATTAAACTTATGAGTCATTATAAAGTTGTAGGACAGAGTTATTGAACATCACTTTAGGAGAGAGACTAAGGTTTCTATAAATCAATTTGGATTTATGCCAATAAGATGTACCATGAAAGTCATTTTCTTGATGCGACAATTAATGGAAAGATATCAAGAAAAAAAGAAATACTTACATATGGTGTTCATAGTTCTTAAAAAAATATACGAAAGGGTTCCAAGAAAAGTTTTATGGTGGGATCTTGTGAATGAAAAAGTATCATTAAAGTATGTAAATGCAATAAATGATACGTATGATAGGGCTACCACATGTGTGAAAGCTTGTAATGGAACATAAAGTTATTTTTCTATCACGGTAGATGTACACCAAGGTTCGCCTCTTAGTCATTATCTCTTTGTCTTAGTGATGGATAAACTAACAAAAGATATTCAAGAGGAAGTGTCGTGGTGTATGCTTTTTGCAGATAATATTGTGCTTACTAATGAGACCAAAGATCATGTTAATAGGAAACTTGAATTGTGGAGAACCACTTTGGAGTCTAAAAGATTCACATTAAGCCAGAGCAAAATTGAATATATGAAGTGTGAGTTTTCGTTGGTAAAAGATAGTGATCAAAACTTTGTGCATCTACTTGGTCAAGAGGTATCCAAGAAAGATGTTTTTAGATACCTAAAATCAATTTTGTAAAAAGATGGAAAGATTGATGATGATGTAAATCATAGAATTAGAGTAGGTGGAAGAAATGATGAAGTGCATCTGAGATTTTGTATGATCGCAAAATTCCTCTTAAACTAAAAGGAAAAACCTTTAGGATAACTATAAGACCTATAATGTTCTTATGGAGTTAAATGTTGCCCAACACATAGGCAACATGAGCATAAAATAGGGGTAGCAAAAATGAGAATGTTAACGTGAATGTGTGGTTATACGAAGATGGATAAGATAAAAAATAAATATATTTGATAAAAGGTAGCAGTAGTACCGGCAGGTGAAAAAATAAGGGGACATAGATTGAGGTGGTCTGAGCACGTAATGAGATGGTCCCTGAATGCTTCCATAAAAACAAAAGTTTGTTATCAATAGTTTGACATAAAAGAAATAGAGGTAGATCAAAACTTACTTGGGAAAAATTGCGTCAACTTAAGTCAGAGTGAAATAGGTGTGAGCGTATAATTTTTGTATTGTGTTTGTGTGGTTTTTTTTTTTTATATTTGTAATATTAGGTATTTCTTTGGGCTTATATGTGAGCTTTTATATTTTTGTTATTTAATTGGAACTTTAGTAGGCCTTCTAGGAACAAGTATGTGGCATTTAGGTCTATAGTATAAATATGCTAAATGATAACTTTGTAATTAGTTTAAACTCATTTGTTAATGAACATTTCAAGTTTTGCAAAAGAGGTTCTCTTAGTTCTTGGGAATATTATTGGTTCTTATCTTTAAATTTTATTGGTTCTTGATTCTCTTAGCTTTGCGAAAGGGATTATGCAATTGTTCCATCACTACTAGACCTTGATATGTTTTTTTTAATATTTTTTCGTTGAGTTTTCATTTATTAAAATTAATTTGAGGTTCTGAAATTGTGATCCATCAAATGATTTTTTTACCAAGATAGCAAAGGGTATGGCTACATTCAAGGAGCATGGAAAGCAAACCTTAAAAAGTTTGGTTTGTCCAACACCAGCTTAAATCGATCTAAATGAATTTTTAACCAGTTAGATTGCATTAATACTAAGTCGGTAGCATGTTCGATTTGTTAATGGAGAGGTTGAGTCAAGTTTTAAAACACCAATACACAAAGCTTAAGATTAAGATATTAAATTATTTACTTATAATGTTAAAATTAACAAAAATATTTTTATACATATATATTAGTGTGTATATAAGAATTATATGTATTAATTATCAAGTACAATAAATAAGTAACCTGAAAAAACAATCTTGTACAAGTAAAATAAAGATACAATATTCACTTCCTTAAGTTTAATTTGATTTTTTTATACAAACAAATTAAAAAATAATAAGTAAGGGCTTGCACATTTTTTTATTAACCTATGTTAAAAAGAGATAAACTCTCATATAAACACAAACCTAATACATCATTTTTAGGTGCAATCAATAAGAACTTTATAACTATTAAAATAAATAAATAATCAAAATATCAAGTAAAAATAAAATTGATATTGTTTCTGTTTAGTTTTTCCTAAATTTTTGCTAAACTAAAGATACCTATTATGAGCAAAAATTCTTAAATAAAAAAATAAAACCTGCAATTATTTTTTGTGTTAATCCTCTTGTTAATGAAGTTCTAACTAATTAATAGTTCAATTGAAAGATAGGTAAAATTTGATTGAAATTTTTTTCCATTAATGACTAAACTTGGATAATATCTAAATAGTTTAACTTTAATTTCATTACATTTACCATTTATACTTAATCATTTGATTAAAAACCTACAATTTTTTGTTCTTTATGATAAACTATTACCAATATAAAAATATGCCAATTTTTTTATAAGTACATCAGTAATATATTTTCTTATGATAAGAAAAAGTCTACTCACCTACACAAACAATATTATAAAATAATACATAATTTAAATTATGGAAACAATCTTATTGAAGCGATATTAGGGTTTATAAGCCCTATAAAGATGACCCCGACCCTGACCCTGAAAACATAGAGTGCGGTTGCCACTATCAGTTGAATTCATTATTCATTTGAAAAATTAGGATATATAAATCCTATATCGTTGACCCTGTCCCTGGAAACGGAAAAGTTCGGTTGCTGATTCATCATCTGCAAAATTGGGGTAAACCCTATAAGAATGACCCTGATCCTGTAATTGGAAAAGTGTAGTTGCTTCTATGAGATGAATTCTTTATTCATCATCTGCAAAATTTAAATATATAAGAATGACCCTGACCCTGAAATCGGAAAGGTGTGGTTGCCTCTATGAGATGAATTCTTTATTCATCATCTGCAAAATTTCGGTATACAAGAATGACCTTGACCCTAAAATCGAAAAAGTCTGGTTGCCTCCATGAGATGATTTCTTTATTCATCATCTGCAAAATTGGGGTATACAAACCCTATAAGAATGATCCTGATCCTGTAATGTATGAGATGAGTTATTTATTCATCATCTGCAAAATTTCGATATATAAGAATGACCCCTGACCTTGTAATGAGAAAAGTGTGGTTGTCTCTATGAGATGAATTCTTTATTCATCATCTGCAAAATTTTGGTATATAAGAATGACCCTGACCTAAATCATCTGCAAAATTTGGACATATAAACCGTTATAAGGTTGACCTTGACCCCGCAATTGGAAAAATGGGGTTGCCTCTATGAGATGTATCATTTATTCATCATCTGCACTATAATATTGGCTCGGACCCAGAAATTAGAAAAGTGTGATTGCCTCTACGAGAGGAATTTTTCATTCATCATTTTCAAAATTTGGGTATATAAACCCTATAAGGTTGACCTTGCCCCTGTAATTGGAAAAGTGTGGTTGCCTCTATGAGATGGGTTGTTTATTCATTTGAAATTTAGGGTATATAATGATGACCCTGACCTTGAAATCAGAAAAGTGTAGTTGTCCGTTGGAGATATGGATTCTTTATTTTGAAAAAAAAAAAGTGCGGTTGCCATGCCACTGTGAGGTGAATTCTTAATCCATCACCTGGAAAATTAGGGTATGTATTAGGTGAATTATTTATCCATCACCTGAAAAATTAGGGTATGTACAAGGTTGACTCCGACCCTCTAAACAGGAAAGTGTGTGGTTGCCTCTATGAGATGGATTCTTTATTCATTTGAACATTTAGGGTATATAATGATGGACCTTGAAATCGGAAAAGTGCAGTTGCCCCTCGGAGATGGATTCTTTATTTTAAAAAAGAGATGTCAATTTTGAGCCTTAATGACCCTAAACCAAGCTGCATGTTTAAAGGTATATAAACCCTATAAGGTTGACCCTCATTCTGAAAGAGGAAAAGTGCAGTTGCCTCTATGAGATGGGTTCTTTATTCATCTAAAGTATACAAACCCTATAAGATGACCCTGGCCTTGAAAATGGAAAAGTACAGCTGTCCATACGAGATGGATTCTTTATTCATCATTGACTTTGAGCCTTAATGAGCCTAAATCAAGCTTTGTGTTTAAATCTTTGTTGCAAGATTTTAAGTCTGGAGAGAATGCTTTCATGACCCTAATGAAAACTACAAGAAACTGTATTCATGATGGAAAACCTAGATGGTCGGTTTGATATGAATTAAAATCATAGTGTAAAAATTCAGTTGGTGTGCACCCTAGATGGAATTACCAAATTGCAGCCATGAATTTGTATTCATGGTTTAAATTTTGGGTTTGAAAAATTAGATGTGGCAAAGGTATGAGGCATATAGTGCATTGATAAACTTAGTTCGTTGGAACATCAAAATAAATTGTACTCAGGACCTTGCACTTTTATTGTCAAAGTATAAAGAAATCTTCGCTTGCAGACGCTTTTAGTGATGTTTATCATGTCACTTGGCTGAAGTTGATTGTAAAAAAAAAAAAATCCACAAGGATTACCAAACAAATATTTCTGTGAACATGCTTATGCAGATTACATTGCTTCTTTTAATAGAAAAATTGTGTTCAAACTTGTATTCTTCATGTATGAATATTGCCTGTGCATGCTGTTGTCCTAACTTTGCACTTCAGTAGGGCATTTGAAGTTCTGGGGCTGGGGGTGCTTTAGTAGTTCTCTATTAATTTGCTCCTTTTTTTGCATTATGCTTTGGCCATTAAAAAATTGGCATAATGTACCATTGTTTGCCGCTGAAGTGATATTGGCTCTAGTATTTATAGAAGTAAAGCACTACTTTCGTCCCTAAAATTCCACCAATTTCACATTAGTCTCTCTGGACTTGCTAAACCCAATGACGTCCCTGAAAGAAGACTCCCTTAATCACCTTAGCAAGTTAGTCCCTGAGTTAAGTTCTGTCCATTTGTCAATTTGACACGTTAAGTACCTAACATTAGCTATTTTTATGTGTCACTGTGTGGTTTATCTGTCTTGAAGTATTGGTCCTTTAGTTGTAGGTCTTTTTTTGGTTTAGTTTGGTATATTCTTTGTATCAAACTCTTCTATACTGGATAGTGGCATTTTGTTGTGCTACAGTTTAGTTTTCTTTCTTTTAATGAAATTCCTTTTGCTTATAAAAAAAAACTCAATTTAATTAAAGTCATTGAATTAATGGACTTTAAATGTCCCGAGAGGAAAGGTGTGCTGATTTTTTTCTTCAAGAAGTGCCCTTGCGTTTATTCTCCATGATTAATGGTATACATCGGTAAAAGTGAGTTTTATATGTACTAACAATTTAATTAAATTCAGACCATGAAAATTGTGTTATTTCATGTTTGGAGAAAGCCTTGGTGAAGAACTTGCTACTGAATTAGACAAATATAACTGCATTGACAACCAAAAAGTATGGAGTGAGAAAATGGAGCTTGCTATTTAATGCTAATATCCATTTCATTACTCAATTGTGCTGTTTTTGGTGGTTGAGTTCTTGGTTCCATAGTTCTCTGTGCTTTCAATTAAATGGATTAATAGACCCTGGCATTCTGCAGACATTTTTAAGGATGGGTGTGAATTTGTTAAATTTGAGAAGAAAATGAAATGGTGTGCATTAGCAATTTTGCTCTGGTTTTAACATGAATATGCGTTTTGACATGATTTGAACTAATTCTTTGCTATTTGTTGATCTTGTCTTGAGTGGTGTTGAGGTATTGTTTTAATCTGGATCATTTTACAGCTTAGTGCTGGTTTGAACCTTTTATGTGCATTTGTAAGTCCAATACAGAAAAACAGAATTCATCTATGTAGAAATACAGGATTAGCTTGGTGCTTTGTAAGTGCTTTTATGTAACAAATATATACTATACTTTTACTATCTGTAGATTTGAGAAGTTGCATTTTAACATATTACTGTTATAGGGAAGCTTGCACAGGACTACCATTAAATGATAATAATAGAATCAAGGATATTTATTATTCTTTTCTGAAAAAGAAGAATGGTTGGTTTGACTTGAAAATTTCATGTTTTACTAGATACACAGATTATAGTTCTTTCCCAAAAATATGTAATATAATCAATACTTTTTTTTTTCTTTCATTATGGTCCTGAAGCAGACGTGCGGAGTGCTAGTATTGTTTTGTACATCTTATTTAGTGGGGGTGCCACCATTTTTGAGCTGGTAGCTATATATCACTTATACTTTAAATTATAAATTGTAGATGTTTTTTCATGTGCATTCTTCGTCATTGCCAATACTTCTGCAATTTATCATCTCCAGAAACTGAGCAGGGGATTTTCACCGATTTTGCTATGAAGACTTGATTTTCAGTCTGAGCCATGGCCTAGCATTTCAGACAGTGCCAAAGATCTAATTCGAAAAATGCTTGATCGGAATCCAAAAACAAGGCTCACAGCTCACAAAGTACTCTCTGAGTCTACTTAACTTTTATATTGGGCAAGCAACTATCATGATTTGTATGAATATTTGCACAATTATTGGAAAGGGTACAAAGCTGTGGCACTTATGTGGTTTTCTGTGCCAGGTCACCCATGGATTGTTGATGACAACATTGCACCAGATAAACCTCTTGATTTTGCTGTTTTATCACGCCTGAAGCAGTTCTCTGCAATGAATAAACTTCAAAAGATGGCTTTGCGTGTAAGGCTTCTGTAAACCTTTTTACTTTGGTCTAATGATTTTCGTGTGCTGACCATGAAAGAACAATTTAATTTCTTATGAATACCCTGTTTTGTCTTCTTTTAGAATGAGAAGGTAAATATATGCATTTTATCATGGAATTTAGGATAAACTGATATCAAACTGTTGCTTCCTGATCAACTGGAAGGACTTTACAAATTTCATGGACATTCATAAAATGGTTTCTTGATTTTAGAGATTAATACAATGCATGGCAGGAATTTTATTTCTTTCAACAAAAATGATGCCAGAGCTTCATATATATATTTTTAATTTATTTTTTTAACTTTTATGAGTAAGAGGCCTGGTTTTTTTACTTGGCTGCAGGGGATATCTTGTTTGGTATATGAGCATTTTTTATGCCAGCAGGAATGGAAGGCATTAGATTCCCATAAAGGATCACTATTCTACCCCACCCTGAAGTTAAAGAAATGTGATGCTCAATGCATTTGTGTTTTTCACATGAAATGGACCTGATTGCACTTAAGCAACTCAGGTTGTTCACTGGACCTAAAGTTTTTAGACATTTATCTCCCTGGGAACATTGAAAAGTTTGAAGAATTCTTTTTTATATATATAGTAAATATGATCAACATGATTATTATCTAAAACTGTTTCTTCATGTCCATTTTTTTTATTTCTTCTGATTTCTCTTACAAGCTTCAATTGAAATGACATAAGTCGGCAAAAATAAAGTAAGGTCATTTTCTTCACAATCCTTGCCTGAACTTCCCCATAATTACGCTTCTTTGCTTGTGAGTATTAGAATTTTTCTGGTTCTTCAGCTTAACCTTATCATTGCTTGTTTTTAAACTGTATCAGAACCTCTCATCTTGACTAGGAAGTTGAAAATAATCCATTTCATAGTTTTTGCTTGCCAAATCCTAATGTTGTGACATTTACAATTTTCACAAATGCTTATATCCATTTCGTAGTCTTCTGCTTGCCAAATGCTAATATCCAGATAATATTTTCTACACCTTCAAGCTTTTGCCAAGTAGGTTAGGAAATTGGAAAGTTTCATTTTATTGTCTTACTGACAGCTTTCTCCTCATTCCAGCTTGTTGTATTGGCAATTATTGCCATGACCATTTTCCTCCGAGCTAAGATGCAGAGAGATTCAGTGATTCATGGAGGCATATATGTGGATACACTGTTATATGTATGTTCAATGGATTGACTGAACTTTCCATGGTCGTTTCTTTGCTTTCTTTGCCCGAGTAGCCCCATATATACTCGTTCAATTCAATTTATTGGACGCTAAACCTGGAAACTAAGGGTAGAAAAACCAAGCTGAACAGAGCTTCAATTTGGTACACCACCTAAGATTTTGGCTTTCGTAGAATCTTATATTGAGAACCAACTATAGTGTAACTGCTAACGACGACATGTCTTTCACCCGTCACAGTTCGTTTGGTATGCATTTTTAAGAAACATATTCCTAGAAAACTATAATTCCCGGAAATTATTTTTTACTTACATTCCCATAAAAACATTCCCGTGGAAAGGGGGGGGGGGGGGGGGGGTGAAAATCTTTTCAAGTTTAATTTTTGTTTTAGTATGATAAAAACATTACGCTATTCTTATTAAATTATTTAATGTGGTAGTTATTGGTAGAAATATCACGAATTTAATTGATTTTTATAAAGTTTTATGTAAAGATTCTTAATAATCAATCAAATAATTTTTTTTTCATTCTTAGGAAATATAATTTTGAGAATTCATGATTTTCAGGAATCATGATTCTAGGACATGAAAAACAAAATTCTCCTATCAAACGTTGTCTAAGGGTTTTCTTCACTTCTTCTCCTAGCACTAGCAGTGAGGGTGATTTTCTGCCGTCGACGCTTTCACTATTCAAGGCTCCATTCTGTAAGTTGCAACACTACGACTTGCTTTTTTGGTCTTTATTTATTTCGTTCAATTTTGGAGTATATGAATCAAGGAAGCTGTTGTTTAAATTTTTTTAGTCGTAACATTGAGTTCAATTTCAAACTGCATTTTCTTGTACCAGCTTTTCATATTATTCTCACGTGTACTAGTGAGTGCAGCAAGCGCTTTTTCTGATTGCAGCTTGAAATTCTTTATATTGAATGATAAGGCTGTGAGGTTTTCTCTAATTAAAATCAACAATAGTCATTAGCATAAATAAATTGTAGAAGATGACGTCTAACTCTCATGTTGATCGATATCAACCTAATGAGGAAAGGAGCTGGAAGGTGTATGCGTGAAGAAATAAGGGAAGTGGTCAAATGATGATATTCATGGCAGAAAAGAGCTTCTGAGTTGGCAAAAAGTTAGGCAGTTAGAATATTTTTACAGAAGGGATGTAGTGTTTGGTGAATTCTGATAAAGTTCGAATTATTCCTTCCTTCTCATAAAATCCACTTATTTTTCTCCTCTTTGCATGCAATAATGGGTTGTGCAATCGTTCTTAAGTTTTATTTATTTAAATTCCTTTTGAAAATTATTTTGAAATTCGAATGCCGATTAGGCCTAATTACGAAAATCCTGGGATTTTTGGTCCTATTGTTTATTTTCCCGTTTTGTTTTAAATGCTTTTTTGCTATTGTATTAATTACCTTAATCACATTTTAATTACCATTTAATTTCAAACGATCATATAGTCTCCTTGGTCCTATAAATACCAGTTGTTTTATTTATTTAAATTCCTTTTGAGAATTGTTTTGAAATTCAAATGCTTATTAAGCCTGATTATGAAAATCATGGGATTTTCGATCCTATTATTTATTTTCTCGTTTTGTTTTAAATGTTTTTTTTGCTAATGTATTTAGGCATGGCAGCAGGACCCAAACTCGTAGGTACCAGCCCGAATCCACCTCGATTTTAATGGGAAAAATCGAGTTTTTCGGGTTCAAGTTTTCCCCGATAACCAAGAGCGGTGGCGAGGGCGGGTATGTGATTACTGCTACCATCCCCGTAATAAATAATATTAAAAAAATAAAAAAATATATTATTTTCTAATTTTTTTAAATTGAATTGATTGATTTTATTTTGTAATTTTTAAATTATGATCCCATATTTTAAATGTGGGTTTGTTATTATTATTTTTTTGTTACGTAATTAGCTTTTTCGTTTGATTTTTCAATAAAAAAAGTTATATTATTTTTTTATTTTAATCAAATAGTGGGGACGGGGAGAGGCGGGGAAAACCCGACCCCCAATGGGGGTGGGTTTTAAAACCTGACAGAGATCGGGGGCGGGGACGGGGAATGCAATACCCGCCCCGCCCCCACCCCGTCCCGTTGCCATGCTTAACTGTATTAATTACCTTAATCACACTTTAACTAACATTTAATTTCAAGCGGTCTCCTCTGGTATTGTAAATAGCAGTCTCCTGACCAAGTTTTTCATCCCAATAATTTCCTCTCCTTTCTTATCGTTTTCTCTTTTCTGTTCTTGGGTTTGAATTTTCGACTTTGTTAGTTTCTGTAGTCTTGACTTGACTGGGGAGTTCTTGTTGTATTCTGAGGGACTTGTATGAGATACTGTAGATAAGTTCTTTAGGACAGTGTTTATACAAGTCTCATGAAGACTGTTGGTCCCAGATGAACTCAAGAGGGGGGGTGAATTGAGTTTTATAAAATAATTCACAATTTAAAATCAAACTCAAAGCAATAATATAGAGATAAGAGATAAAGAAGACACAATCAATTTTAACGTGGAAAACCCAATTGGGAAAAAAACCACGACGTCCAAATTGGATAATCAATCCAATGGACAATTTCACTATGATAATTTTGTGTACAAGAGTTCCTAGTATCCTAGTTTCCTAGCCTACCCTTACACAACAATTATCCCAGCTGGTATCCTTGTTTCCCAGCAAAAAGCTATCGTCTCAATTCACCAAGAATAGAGACGGACTGGTATCCTTGTTTCCCAGCCAGACTGGTATCCTAGTTTCCCAGCCAAAAGTCGCACGTCTCAATTCACCAAGAACAAAGACAGAACTGGTATCCTAGTTTCCCAGCTGCGACCTTTTCCAAAGTTAAGAAGAAGAATACAATAAAATAGTTACCTTTACGCTTCTATACCTTAAGCAAATAGGTACCTTTAAATCCTGATGGAGAGTTGAAGAATCAGACTTGCCAAATGCTTCTATATGATCTCACAACAATTCTCTCAATGATGCAAACATAAACTCTCTAAACTCTGATATTCTTTGGAATGGAATGCATACCGTAAACCCAAGAGTATGTTTTTATTTATACTAATTTAAAGATATGATTTTATCCAATACAATCCTAAAAGATATTCTATCTTATCTTAAAATATTTTATCTTATATGCAATGCAATCTTAAAAATATCCTATCCTATTTTTGAATGCAATATTAAAAAATATTCTATCCTATTTTTTAAATGCAATCTTAAATATAGATATATTGGCAAGATCAATCTTCTAATCTCCTTACATAAAATCTAAAAAATAAATCTTCTTAATTCCATGTCATCTTGAATGATATCAATCTTTAGGATTCTTCAAATAATCTTATCAATTATGTTGTTCTTCATAAATCCAAAATATCAGTAACTTCAAAATATCAAATAATTATCATCAGTGCAATAAATCTAATAATGTGACATTCATTGTTTGTTATCATCAAAACTCTATAAATCTTTTTAAGTATAAAAGGTTCAACAAATATCCAACAAAGACATCATTCGTGTTTTTCAACATTGTTTCCAACAAGGATTATCGTGAATCTTGTAAGAGACCTAGGTGGCTCCGTTGAGAAGGAGGAATCCTTATGGCGAGCAACTGTCCTTGTTTATCTGATTCCTTTTTTCCAATTTCTGTTTTCTTTTACCTGTTATAACTTAGAACTGTAACACGTGAACCGACTTTATATTCAACAAGGGTTGAAGCATGGACAAATGCCTTCAATATCATGATCAACTTCAACTTCTAATTAGAAGAATGGGAGTAACAAAGATCAAACTCTTGGTTACTTGATCATAATAGAGGTTTTGATACTGTGTCAAGGACCAACTTTCATAAAAGCTTAAGTTGATAGGTAAAGGCTTGGAAATGATTTTATATAAAACAGAAGTTCTCGAATTTTTTCAGGTATTAACAAGATAACTGGATGTGAATTGCTATGATGGTTCATAAAAATACTTTCCAAGGAGAATACTAATTAGTTACATACCTTTTACAACAGAAAAATAACTAAGAGGAGAGTGCCTAGTCTCTCCAATGTTCCAGCCAAATCGCAATCTGCTTCCCCCTATCCCACTATCAGGTCATATACCTTTTACAACAGAATTCTCTTAATTTCCGCCCCTTGCCAACTCACAGTTAGTTATTGGATATGACTCAACAACATACAAACACACTTTTTTTTTTGGTTTTTCCTTCTTATATGTACACTTTGTTTATCTTAGTTAGGAGTCATATCAAATACATCCTAAGAAATGTTATTTCCAATTTATTACCATGCTAAAATTATGATGAAGTTCTGTGTTGTAATATATGTGAAGCGCAAAGGAAACAATGCAAAGATAGTTAATAATAAACACAGTTTCTGCATGGTTTACAATTGTGCTTTACTTACTACAAAAGCTGAACGGATTAGCTCCTCAACATAATCACTTACCTTTTAGTAAATAAAAATAAGTTATTTGAAATAACCATAACTATAAAATATAAAATTGGTTATAGTTTTATAATTATTTTTATATAACTAGTTATACAAAAGGCTATAACTAGTTATATAAAAGGCTTTTACGAACAGATTAAAGATTAATCCATATCATCTAAAAGATTATTTTTTGTACTCAGTGCATAGCTAAGCTTACGTTAACAGAGTTACATAATACAGCATGAACTAGCAATCAGAGGAGGGGGCTAGTTGCTATATAACATCATTTTAAATAAAAGAGTTTTAAAATTCTATTTTATTATTTTAGAATTAGGGGAGCTCGATGAATTCGAAAAATATATTTTAATTTAACAAACAACATTAATAACGAACTAAAAAAAATTCTCATGAACCATTCAAGCTTCAAACTACTAATGAAGAGATTGAGCTCCTACTTCTCACTCCAGAGTTGGTCCATCTTAAAAAATATAGCCTTTTGATCATGGGCTTCTCATACCAGTCTATTGTCTGCTGAAATTTCGTTATCAAATATCCGTTTTCTTGCCTTAATTGCCTGCATTAGAAACACCACAAAAATCGAAACAAAAGGCCTAATGGGATACCACCTCAACAAGGGCATTAAGCTTTATTAAGCAAAATCAAAGTGGTGGCCAGACGAAGAATTGGCTACTTTTAAATTCGTGAAACTAAAATACTATATCCTAAGTTTTGGAGTTTTATGATAAAGGTTAGAGAGCATATATACACCTGTTGTTCCCAATTTATGCATCTTGTTACGGTAGAAAGTAGAACATATCGAACAAAAGCACCGACTTGTACAGCAATCCAAAGTTCTTTTGCTCTCATTTTTGCTAAAAATGCCAGTGATGCAGCAACAAGAATCCCACAGAGGTAGAATGCCCCTGGATTCACATAAACCCCTATGTGTTTTCATCCACAACCTCTAGCAACCCCAGAGACAAAGTATTGTAAAATAAATTCAGAGAATGCTTCTCTTATATGTAAAATTTAGTCAACAATAAATAGATAAGAGGGAGTTTACCTGCGAGAACACCTTTTATGCTGTCAAGTATAACAGATATGCAAACCAGAGGAGCCATGACAGTGACATAATCGACAACTTCCTTTTCGTTGCTGAAAATATAACCAAAAACATGGCGACAGACAAAGAGGATTCCGCTAACTATAGTTGCCTCCATGATGCAAAAGACATTGAAGCCAACACAACAACACTGGCAGAATGTGGATTCCCTGCTCCTAATTCATTTGAAATCCTTGTGCTACGATCGTAGAGGAAAAAGGACAATTAGTTCACATATATAAATTGTGACATGTAAAATATTTAGAAAGAACATGTTTATGGTTTCACCTTGCTGCAACAGGAATTCCAAAAGGTATTGCATAGAGTGTGGAAATGGTGCTCAGACTGTTGAAATAAATGACAAAGAATTTGCACACTCACGTTATTCATGGTATCTCATAAGATTATTAGATGGTGAGTTGCAATTCAATGAGGGCCTAAAAAGTCATGTACTATATGTTACGTTGAAAAAGAAAAGAATGTAGCTAACATACCAAATGGATAGAACTGAAGTTTCAAGCTCTGGATTTGGTAACAGCCCAGACAACAAGATAAGCAGCTCAAACGACCACTATTCAAGGCTACAGTCATAATGATGAAATAAATGTAACAATTTAGAATTTTTTTCTCGAAAAGTAAACAATTTATAAATGGGATAAAATGAATAGGCCTAAATATGATCTTGGTTCTTGTAAGTTTGTGTTTTTTATTTTTAGTTCATGTGTGTCCATTTTTCTAATTTTAGTTCCTTTTAAGTGTTTTTTTAATTTTGATACCAATAAAATATTTTGCTCATTTTTAATCCTTATAAATATATGTTTTGAGTTGTTGTTGCACCTGTACCTATACCAACACCAGCACCTCAACAACTTGAACCTTCACCACAAACCTTTTTCCCAATACCTCCACCTCCTTCATCTTCACCTCCACTATTCAACTATCACCGCTAGCTCAGGATTGACTATGATGTCCATCACTATTTCTCTCTTCAAACCTATTTTTTTCTTAGGATAAAAGGGGGAGAAAAAAGAATTTTGATGGTAAAGAACTATCTAATTATAAATAAAAGTGGCTTTAGAGTATATCTAAGTGTTTTTTTTAGTCTTTATTATTCTACTGCCATACATTTTTTATTACCATATCATTTTTTATGCTATGTTGAACTTAGGGACAGTTTAAATGTGTTATATTCATTTTACTTTTATTATATTTTATAAATCAAAATTTATATTATTTGTCATCAATAAAAAAGAGGAGATTGTTAGGTCTGAATGATCATTATTGTCATCTATCTTGAATTTTGATGAATAATAATAAGTATAAATTATTGAAATTTTAATGAGTTTTTGATAAATGAACAGGATAAACATATTAAAAGATCTAACAATATTCTACATGTATCATCCACACTTCAAGAAAAAATGTTTTATTCATTATTTAACTAACTTCCGTCTAACATGCTAAAATCAAAGAGTGTCCATTCATTATAATAATTAGTGTTATACACTGTGTTTTATTAACTCTCACGTCCAGTTAGTAAGATATTCACACATTTTTTCAAAATGATTAACATTAATTAAAAAGTATGTGATAATCGAAAAAAGAGAACTACATGTGTTTTATCTTATACAAATTCATTTTGTCTTTTTTTATTTTGAATTGTCAGCATTTAAATTTATGAAAATTATAAAATAGAAGAAAATAAAAAGTATTCACAAAATATTCCTTCAAGATCGCTTTCGTCGATGGTAAGGAGCACACGAAGTTGTATGTAGTGTTGTTCATTTCCAAAATATTTAGCTCCTCTAATTTTAATGAGTCTTGAAAACATGTGTCCTTAGAATATTAGTTAATGAATTAAACTTTTTTAATTATAACAATCATATAAATACGTAATTTTTTTTTATAAATAACATAATTTTACGTATTTTAATAATTTTTTATTTTCTTAACTAATATCCTAATATCACTTGTTATCATCTAACTTCTAATATATTTCATAGTTATTCCGGTACCGAAAAGAATCCTGTGTTTAAAATACAATTTAATTTGAAAGTCACTTTAGTTCTATTCCAGACATCTTTTTTCTCTAAAGCCTTTTGAATTCTATACTCTAATATTACGAATGGCACTCAGAACTCTCATTTCGTTTTTATGCTGTATTTTATGGATCAGGTATTCGTTTGTTGTTAAAATAGTAAATAAATACGATTACTATGTATCAAAATTTTATAAGGTTTGAAATCATCATTTCCGTACAAAAGGTGAGATGAGTAATTTCATATTTCATTAAATAAGATTTTTATTTCATTGCTAACAATTATTTATTTTGCAAAGCAAATGTTCTTTAATTATAGACGTGTTTGAGAATCGTTCTATTCTCAAAATTTCAATAAAAACTAAACTAGGTAAGACGGAAAAGGAAATTAACTTGGTCTTCATTTTTATTTATTAGAGTGCTATGGTCATTAAAGCTTACAAATTAATCTTTCACTGAATATCGATGACGGATGATAAAAACCGTAGAAAAAATAAATGATGAAGTAATGAAAATACTGCATTCTAAGAAATTTTTAGTGCTCTTAGTTACTATTCAGTCAAGAATGAATAAAAAGTATTGAGATTCGTTTAGAGTACTGATATTGAAAATCGAAAGTCTAAATATATTTTAAAAGGTTAAAGGTTATCAACTATTAAGCATGTTGATTTTAATTTATTTAAATTTGTTTTAATTTAATCAAGATTTTGTTGTCTATAATGATTTTATGCGCTCGAATAAGATTATCTTCATTAAAAAATAATGTGATCTAGAAAAAAAAAATTAAAGTTAACTGCCAATATACATATATGTTCTTATTATTATCATTTTGTTTAAGTTTTCAATTGATCCCTATACTTGTCTTTATTTTAAATTTTAGTCCATGTAAGAGAAAAAAAAAAGAAGGTCTTTAAAACAATTTTTTGTGCCCATTTATCTCCGTGAAAAGGTTTTTGTAATAGTTTTTTACGTCACTAAAATTTGTTCTCTTGTATTAGATGAAGACCAAACTTTTTTCTTATGTAAGTGCAAGGACTAAAATTTATTGTTTTATCGCTTAAAGACTAAAACTTAAAATAAATTTGAATAGTTCAAACTTATCATTTTCGTAAGAATCCGTACGCAGCCCCCCGCTATCCTAAATTCCACATCTACTTCATAAACTTTGTCAAATTTAGAGAAGGAAGGAGGAAATAAGAAAAAATAAAGTAAAAAAAATGAAAGAGACAAAAAAGTATAAAATTAAAACATAAAAAATAAACAGAATTCTTTGATCTCATGTAAAATGATAGCGACAAGCGTCTTAACTCTTAAGCTTAACACAAATAAGCAGAGGACAGAATCTGGTTGTCCTTCTTCCCACTTTTTGGCTATCCAATAAGGAAGAAGCAAAATCCAACACATATACCTACTATTATATTTGTAGAGACGTAATTGACAATTGCCTTTATCCAGTAATAAATTTTTATGTTTGATTCATTGTATTAAATAGAGTTTATGTAAAATAATCTAGAACATAAAATATTTCATATACTTTGTTTCTTAATTTATTAAACTTTTAAAAATTATTCATTTTCACATTTTTTTTTACATTAAAAGTGGTATTTTGAAATTCAAAATTTATTGATTTAATCCTAATGGATGGTTTGATTGTGTTTAAATTGTTAGGAAATAAGAGATTTTCTTAAAAAATTTTGAGCCTCACCCTTCTATCACGTTACTTTAATTTAATTATTAACTTTTAATTCTTTTTATATTTTTCTCTTTTACACAACCATACTTTCAATAATTGATCTTGATTGAAGGGTGATTAAGAACAAACCATATTGATAATGTGGTGCCAACATTATTTCCAATTTTCCGCCTTACTTACATCATAATTTAGCCACATAAAATAATATTAAATGAAAGCAAAAGTTAAGAAAACTGGTGGTACGAATTCTTCAATCACTTCAAAATTATACTAGAATCATGAAAATAAGAGAAAGTCAATGTTAGTCAAAATTATTTAAAAGTTACAAATTAATTGTAAGTTAGAAAGCTGAAAATTAATAATTAGAAAGTAAAAAACTAATTTATTAAATTATAAATTTTGATAAAATTAATGGATGAAATAACTGTAAATATAAAATGATAAAAATAATAAAGTTCTGATTTTTATAAAAAAGATAATTAAGAAATTAAAATATATATTAAAAATAAAAATATAAGAAAATAAAAAATTAAAACCTAATATTTTTTTAAAAATTTATCAAATAATCAAATAAATTTTTTAACTAATAAAAAATTAAAAATTAATTAAAATATTTTATCAAACATACTCAACATAACCAATATAAAAAATTAATTTCTAAATTTTAATAATGAAAAGAACAATTTGATTTTCAAAACTAAAAAATAACTTTAAAAGTGGATTATATTAGTCATGATTTGGAAGAGTAGCTTGGAAGAGTAGGTGCATATCTCAGAGTGTTCCAGTCATATTTAAATCCCACAATTTATATAAAAAATTAATTTCTAAATTTCAATGATGAAAAGAACAAATGTGATTTTCAAAACTAAAAAATAACTTATTGTTTTAGTCATGATTTGGAAAAGTAGGTACATATGTCAGAGTATTCAGTTACATTTCATTATTTAAATCCCACAACTTTGTATCGACGCTCGTGGATCACACATAATATATAATATAATAGTAAGTAGACGAAAAAAAAATGCAAAAGTATGGTTAAAAAGAGGTTTCAAACCCCAAAAGAGGACCAAACGAAACAAAGAAGGTCTTCTTTCGTTCTTTCTTTCTCATTCTCTCTCTCTCTCTTTTCTCTAGCTAGCTAAGTCGGTTTGTGATCGAAAAGAAAAAGATGATGGAAGAAAGTCTAGTAAAAAAACATGAAGAAGAAGAACATAGAGTAGTAACATGGGGTGTTTATAGTCAGGAAATGAGAAGGATCTGTGTCATAGCAGGGCCTTTGGTGGCAGTGGTTTCTTCCCAATATTTGTTGCAAGTTGTGTCAACCATGATAGTTGGTCATTTAGGTGAACTCTATCTCTCTAGCGCCGCCTTAGCCATTTCCCTATCAGGGGTCACTGGTTTCAGTTTACTAGTAAGCTCCTACTCCTACACTTCTTTTATTTTACATATCACTCGTTTCTTCTAAAGTTGCTCCATAGATAGCTTCTTCTCATTATTTCCTTATTACTATTAGGTTTGAGTATCATTTTACTTGGAAAATACATCATATTCTTTTTTTAGAGTCTTCATAAAAAATTTATTCACTTAATGTATGGGATTTTTTTTTATTACTTTACTGTATGGGAAATTAAAAACACGGCATGTTGTTAATTTGTTTTATAAACAAAAACAGATGGGCTATCGCCACCATTGTTGATTTGTTGCTGTAAACGATGTAATGGCTAATTAAAACGTGTACCACAATTTTTAACAATTATCTAATGGGCACCACACATTTATACAGGATAGATCCAGACGTGGATAAAAGGGAGGATCGATTTTGTTTTTTCACAATTATCTAAATATCTAATTTTTAATAAATAATAAATTTAACAAAAATATTTATTATTAATTTTATGTGTAAAATTAGATATATGATCTATTACTTAAAAAATTAAGCATATATTAATTCAAAAATTTATTATATGAATCTGTCACTGCTTATATATATGAATTTGCTAGCATATATATATATATATATATATATATATTTAATATGAATGTATTAATAAATTATAATTAAAAAATAATTTAAAATAAATTAATGATATAATTTATTAACACACTTACATTCAAAAAAATGCACCCATTTCATATTTCACATTTTTTTTTGTATTTTTACGATTTTATTACGTCATATCATCTATCTTATAAAAAGCATTAATAATATATTTTTTTAATATTTTTTAAATTTATTTATAATTATAAGGGGAGCTCACTAAATAAAAAATAAGGCTTAAAAATTTTCAATAATTTAAAACAATAATAAAAATATATTAATAAAAATGTATTTCTAGCATTTTTTTTTTCACTATTGTATTCTATTCCTTTCTCTCTCACGCTATGCCAGAATGTCCGCCGAACATTGTCTTTTGACTCATTGCACTACGCCGACCAGAAGCACCATCATGTGAGATTGTAGCAGCACGGAAAGATGCGGTCTTTGCTCTAGTTTTCCATTGATATTAATATTAAAAAGATGACAGAATGTTCTATTGCATGTGTAAAAGTTACTTACCTTTTCAACAGATTCAAATATTTAAGAGATCGTGCATGTAAAAATAACTCATGACATGTTTATTAACCTTTTTATATAAGAACAATTTAGGAAACTAAATTGTCTTTTGTCACTTTTAAAAAAAATTAATATAATTTCTTTTTTAATTATAGAAATAACATATGCATAAGTATTTATTCACCAAATTCTTAAGGATTAAATATATAGTTCATGTAAGTTAGTATTTTTATTTTTATTTTTGATCTCTCTGTAAGTTTTACATTTTTTTAATTTTAGTTCTTGAAAGTTTGTTTTGTTTATTTTTAATCATTGTAAATTTGTGTTTTTTCAAATTTACTTTTTAAGATTTTAATTTTTTTATTTATAGTTTTCATAAATTTGTGTTTATAGTAACAAAAATTGAAAAATAATACACATGGAATAGAATAGAAACCAAATGTCTAAGGACGATAAGAATTAACAATGAACTAAAATTTAAAAAATGAAGTTACAAGCGTTAAAAAAATAAAAATAAAAAACTATTTCAAGCATGTTATCCTGCTAAATATCATATCATTAGTTTCTTCCCTTGTAACTTAGTGCATTGATAAATCGCATATGCTAACAGATGGGAATGGCTAGTGGACTGGAAACAATTTGTGGACAGGCTTATGGAGCTCAACAATATCAAAGAATTGGAATGCAAACATACACTGCTATATTCTCTCTCATATTGGTTTCTATTCCCGTGTCTCTACTTTGGATCAACATGGAAAGCTTACTAGTTTTCATAGGCCAGGACCCTCTAATTTCGCATGAAGCAGGGAAGTTCACAATTTGGCTTGTTCCAGCACTTTTTGCATATGCAATTCTACAGCCGTTAGTTCGATATTTCCAAGTCCAAAGTTTGCTTCTTCCCATGTTTGCAAGTTCTTGTGTCACACTCATTATTCATGTACCTCTTTGTTGGGCCTTGGTATTCAAGACAAGACTGAGTAATGTTGGTGGAGCATTGGCAGTGAGCATTTCAATATGGTCAAATGTGATTTTTCTTGGATTGTACATGAGATACTCTTCTGCATGTGCAAAAACCCGCACACCCATTTCTATGGAGCTGTTCAAAGGAATGTGGGAGTTCTTCCGTTTTGCTATCCCTTCGGCAGTAATGGTTTGGTGATTATTCTTCCTGTTCAATCAATATTCTACATATTCATGTTATTAGATAACAAAGAGTTTACTTCAACATCAACACCGACAACACTTTTAACCCAAGTTAATTGGGATCGGTGGTAGATGAATTCAATCCAGTGATAGATCGATCGAAAATAAGACAAAGAAAGAGAAAGTGAGAGGAGAAGGAAAAGGAGAAATAAGACAAAAGAAAGGAAAAATAAGCTAAAAAAAAAGAAGGGTGGAAAGAGGAGGGGGAAATAAAAAGAAAAAGAACTAAAAAGGGAAATGACTGGAACATAGAGATATTAATGAGTTTAACCCTCCACCAAGCTTATAACTTTTCTTCACTCCATCTTAAAACATACCGTCTACCAATCTATATCCCACTTCATTAGATCTTGTTTAACTACTTTTTCGCCAATCTATAACAAAAAGTTTACTTGTCCAACAAATTTTCTATAATGTATTGCATTGTTTTTCCAAAAATAGTATTTAACATAATTTTTGTATTCGTGTTGATGATGGTAGCCTTGAATGGTGGTCATATGAGCTGCTTGTATTGCTGTCAGGGCTGTTACCAAATCCACAACTTGAAACTTCAGTTCTATCTGTTTGGTATGTATGCTCCATTGTTTATAACCCATATAAGACTTTTTGGTCCCTTTGTAAACCGAAACTCATGATCTACAATTTCATTTTGCTACCAATCTTCAATTTATGAGATTTTATAAATTGATGTGATAGAACTTTTTTTTTTTTGTCATTTTTCTACAGTCTAAACACCATTTCAACTCTCTATATGATTCCCTTTGGAATTGGTGCTGCAGCAAGGTTACATCATAGACATACTCATTCTACATAATTTACACTTTACATGTTACACTTCCTAGCTACCTTGAGCATGCATCTAAACTAATTATCTTTTCTCCTCTCTGATTATAGCACAAGGGTTTCAAATGAACTAGGAGCTGGGAATTCGCATGCTGCACGTGTTGCCGTGTTAGCAGCAATGTCTCTTGCAGTAATTGAGACAAGTATAGTAAGCGCAACACTCTTTGCCTGCCGTAATGTTTATGGTTATATTTTCAGCAATGAGAAGGAAGTTGTTGATTATGTCACTGTCATGGCTCCTCTGGTATGTATATCTATTATACTAGACAGCATACAAGGTGTTCTCACAGGTAATCTTTCTCTCAATGGCTATCCTAAACCAAATTCTATATTGAAGAAAAGCTTTCTCTCAATTTGTTCAATTCTCTGGTTTAGGGATTGCTAGAGGTTGTGGATGGCAACATTTAGGGGTTTATGTCAATCTAGGGGCCTTCTACCTTTGTGGGATTCCAATGGCTGCCTTATTGGCATTTTTGGTGAGACTGGGAGGACAAGGACTTTGGATTGGTATACAAAGTGGTGCTTTTGTTCAAACTCTTCTACTTTCTATCATAACAGGTTGCATAAATTGGGAAAAGCAGGTATACACTCTAATCTTTGGATTCTTGAGGAGTGTTAATAACACACTTTTTTTATATACATTATTAGTTTCTAATAAATCTAACTAATAATAAAGTGAGTCCAAAAGAGTGTATTAATATGTTGTTAACATTTCTCATCATAAAACTTCAATTTTGTTATGTTTGGTCGCACGAAGTTAAAAGGATAATAAAGTATACTAATTCATCTTCTTTCAGCCAGTTTTTTGCTTTAATAAATCTTAAATAAGCCCTTGTGAAGGTAGTATCCCTTTTAGATATTTTGTTTCAATTGTTTTGTTTTACTATGCAGGCAATCAAGGCAAGAAAGAGGTTATTTGATGATCAATTTTCAGCAGACAATATATTGGTATGAGTATGACAAGCTCTTAATTAAAGGCCAATGTTCTAAAGATGGGGGCTATTTTCTGTGACTGTGTTGGAGTTTACTCCATTCATTATAAGAAATGAGTTTTTGGCTTTTTGAAGTGGTTAGCTATATGAGCTTATACCACCGCTGTGCTGCTTGGAATGCAAAATGTCATTTTGATCTATTCCAACACTTTCATTTTCCCAAAAAATAACTTTTTTTTAATTGCCGATCCTTGATAGTTCCCGTCTTATACATTTAACTTTTTATTTTTTGGTATAATTAGTAGGTATTTAACACCCAACTAATTTTTCTCTCAACTTATAAATATAAAATAAAAAATACAATGTCAAAATTATTTCAATTCCAAAGTATAAACACAAGTAAAGGAATAAAGATAAATTATTTTAATTCTTATTATATTTTTATTCTTATTATATTTTAATTTAAATGTGATTTATGGGTAAATTGTAGTATTGATTCTTCATCTACTTTCTGAATAGTTGATTATGCTAGATGAGTTCATCAGAACTTAAAAACATAATTTTAAAAAAAATATATATGTAATTATCTCGTTAAACTCTTTAATAGCATAACAAATATTTGGAAGATTGCATCATTCATATGTCATTAATTCATTGTTATTTTACGGCAAAAACTAAAAATGATAAGAAACTTTGACGGATCAAAATTTAGATTGGTAACTGTAAACTTAAATTAAAAAAGATCTGGGATAAAAAAAAGACAGTAAAACGTATATTTTTCATACATATATCAGATAAATTAAGTTTGCTAGTAATGTTGATATGCATGATGTTAAAGAATAGGCTAATGAAATCGAATCCCGCCTTTAACACTTCAATTATCAAGTTCGCATGTCAGTATTATATAATCTCTAACATGCAAGAACTAAATTTCATTAATTTAAAAAGCATGTGATTTTATTTCATCAATTGAAACCACACAGGAACTAAAATTACTCTTTGGTAAACCTTAAAAACCAAAATTACAATTAAATCTAAAATATAAATCACGTAAGTTTTATTTATAACAGAAATTTAAACATCATGTTAATAAATTTCCATGTGTTATAATTATTATTTAATACTCTTACACTTTACCTAAACACTATATGTCCATTTATAAATAAATTATTTTTTCATTATAAATATATTTTAGGGTTAATTAAATTTTTACCTCCTCTACTTTTTTAGATTCTAATTTTTAGTCCTTCAAAATTTATTTATCAACTTTTAGTCTTTTATTAATTTTCTGTAAGTTATTTTTAGTCACTAAATTTTTTAATCATTTTTAGTCTTTTATTTATTTTATTGCTTAAAATTAGTCCAAAATATATAAAAATGAAAGATTAAAAATGGACAAAATAAGAAATAATCTTGAGCAATAAATATAATGAGACTAAAAATAAGCAAAAAAAAAAAACTTTGAAGAACTAATAATGCTGATAAAAAATTATCAAGATTGGAAAAAACTCAAGTCTCACATCGATTATAGATAATGATAAGATAAAATATATAAGTGAGAGATAACCTTTACCTTATAAGCTAGTTTTTTGGGTTGAGTTAGGTTCATAACCCACATACTAAGATGATATAAGAGCTTATCCTAGATTCATTAATGGGTCACCTATCATATTATCTATGCACCAAGTCCAAAAATGTTGGGTGTAAGTGAGGGATAACCCTCCCCCTATGAACTAGTTTTTTAGGTTGAGTTAGGTCTAATCTCACGTTTTGAAAATAAAAAAACTTTTGAAGGACAAAAAATTAGAATAAGAAAAAGTTGAGGAAATAAAACTTTAATTAATCCTATGTTTTATGTTAGACTTTATTATATAATAATATTTTCTACATTAAATTTTAAAAAAATAATTTAATATATTAATATTTTTAATTTAATTTTACCATTCAACAAGCAAGTGATATACTAGTTGTAATAAAAGGTGTTCCATTTTTTGCGTCCAAGTTAGAATTTGTGACTTGAACATGAGATATAAAATATAAATAGAGACTTTGCCTTATTAATTTGAGTTCCAAATGTTAAGGTGCGTGAAATTAAAAACTATGTCCCTCCGTTTTCAGTTCCAAATTTTGGTCTCGAGACTCGAATCTAGAAGATAACACTCAAACCGCCTTATCAAGACTACATATTATAGGACAAAAAATATGGTGCAATTACGCACATATTTGATAAAATATTATCATAATGCAAAGCCACAAGATTCCAGCAAAGAAAAAAGAAATGCAAAGCCACAATAACAAGAAGGGCTAATTAGGGCTGTCACACTCACTGACACGGAGGGAGAAAAATGATGGAAGAGAGTCTGTTAGGAAAACAGAGAGAGCAGAGTGAGAGAGTTAGATGGGGTGCTTCCAGTGAAGAAATGAGAAGGATGTTTCATATAGCATGGCCTATGGTGGCTGTGAATGGTTCCCAATATTTGTTGCAGGTTGTGTCAACCATGATAGTTGGCCACCTGGGTGAACTCTATCTCTCTAGCACATCCTTAGCAGTCTCCTTTGCTGGTGTCACAGCTTTCAGTGTTCTTGTAAGCTCCATCTCTAGCTTATGTGTGATTAATTTCTTATTTGATTGCCTATTCTTCTGCTACTTAATTAAATATGTAAAAGATAATAGAAATACTTGATTAAATATTATAGAGTAAATTGTGTATGTATTAATAGTGAAGATGATTCTTACACTGTAATAGTGTTATTCAATCCCAAGTTCTGATATATGATAAGGTTTTTTTTTTAATACTTTAATTAAGAATAACTACATTAGAAGTTAATCTTGGCATGATATCTGATTGTTTTAATATTTTGTTTTGAGAGGCAAACAAATATAACTTTACCATGATATCTGATAGTCATTCAATGCATGTATTAATTAAGTAAATTCTCTTCTTTAGTCTCCCTGTATCTGTTAAAAAAATTAGAAGCATGGATCCAATTTTACCATCCGAACCCCAAAAACAAAATAAAACAGAACCAAGAAGGTCTAGCTGCTATCTTCTTGGATAGATAAGTCTCAACTTTGTGGAATGCTTTTTTCTGAAATACCTGCCAAATTATCCTAATTCCTATAACCTGGCTTACTTTTACAATCTAACTAAAGCTATGGTATTAGATTATTAGTGAGGTCCAAATATACTTATACTATAAGATTCAATGAGAAGCATTGAATCCACACAGATGAAAAATAATGCTTGCGTTTAGAATAATTAATTTACCTTATCAACTATATATGTCTAACATGTTAGCTTGCTCAAAATCATCGTCATTGTACTCACCTAGTAACTTAGTGCATTCATAATTTGCGCATGCTAGCAGACGGGAATGGCCAGTGGACTGAAACTATTTGTGGTCAGGCTTATGGAGCTCAGCAATAAGAAAAAATTGGAGTGCAAACATACACTGCTATATTCTCTCTCACATTCGTTTGTCTTCCTTTGACATTCCTTTGGACCAGCATGGAAAAAATACTAGTTTTCATTGGCCAGGACCATCTAATTGCACATGAAGCAGGAAAATTCTTAATCTGGCTTGTTCCAACACTTTTTGCATACGCAATTCTGCAGCCGTTAGTTCGATATTTTCAAATGCAAAGTCTGCTTATTCCCATGCTTATGAGTTCTTGTGTCACTCTTTGTATCCACATACCCCTTTGTTGGGCATTGGTGTTCAAGACTGGACTGAATAATGTTGGTGGAGCCTTAGCAATGAACATTTCATTATGGCTAAATGTGATTTTTCTTGGATTGTACATGAGATACTCTCCTGCATGTGCGAAAACCCGTGCACCCATTTCTGTGGAGTTGTTCAAAGGAATTTGGGAGTTCTTTCGTTTTGCTATCCCTTCAGCAGTAATGATGTGGTGATTTATCTTCCTGCTAATCTGAAATTGTACATGCTCATAATGTTTGTGTTGTTTTTCTAAATCAAAAAATTCTATAATAGATTCTCCTCTTTTTCATGTTGATGACTATAGTCTTGAATGGTGGTCATTTGAGCTGCTTATCTTGCTTTCTGGACAATTACCAAATCCACAACTTGAAACTTCAGTTCTGACTGTTTGGTATGTTCGTTAAGTTTTTATTTTATTTTTAGCTCGACATGTTACACTTTTAATTTCATTTTGTCACCATCCTTTTTATGAGATTTTGTAAATGAATGTGATTGTACTGATTCTCTGTTACTTTTCTGCAGTCACAATATCCTTGCATTTCTCTATGCAGTACCCTTTGGAATTGGTGCTGCAGCAAGGTTACATCATAGTCTGCATATTTTACATGTCACTGCATTATTGCTATCTTTGAGCATATAGCTAAATTAATTAACCTTTTCTCCTCTCTGACTATAGCACGAGGGTTTCAAATGAATTAGGAGCTGGGAATCCACATGCTGCTCGTGTTACTGTGATGGCTGGATTGTCTTTTGCAGCCATGGACGCAAGTATAGTGAGCACAACACTCTTCGCCTGCCGCCATGTTTATGGTTATATTTTCAGCAATGAGAAGGAAGTTGTTGATTATGTCACTGTCATGGCCCCTCTGGTTTGTATATCTGTTATACTGGACAGCATACAAGGTTTTCTTGCAGGTAAACTTCTATCCTTAAAGTATGTTTGGTTGGATTGGAAGGGAAAGAAAGAGAAGTGAGAGAAACATTTACCTCCTTAATTTTATAATTTTATTTAATTATTTTAAAGTTTAATGGACATGCAGCTTTTATACAATTAAAAATTATAATTAATATGATTTTTAAAATAGTTATTATCAAAATCAATAAATTTATTATATATAATAATTTGTATTTGAATGAATGCATAATTTGTTTTCTAATTTTTTAAAGTATATAATAATAAATTTATTTGATTGTTTAACTTGAGAAAACTAAAATTAAACAACTTCATTGTAAATGATTGATACAGTTAAAAAATTTGTACTAATCATCTTAAAGTACATAAAAATTACATCAATCATTTACTGTGAGACTATTAATCTATTTTTATTTAAGATTTTTGTTATTGGTAAAGATTAAAGAATATAATTTTTTTATTATAATTCATCTATCTAATTAATAAATTGAACTAGATCCTTGACAAAAAATTTATTTAGAATAAGTTAAACAAGCATTAAATTTATTTATTTCTCATTCCTTCTCTTTCTCTGTTTTCTATTAAAATCTATTTATCTCACTGTTGAAAAAATTTCACATAAAAAAAAACTTTTCTTTCAATTTGTTTTACTTTTAGCTTCATTTTTTTTGTGTGTCAAGGGATTGTCAGGGGTTGTGGATGGCAAAACTTAGGGGTTTTTGTCAATATCGGAGCCTTCTATCTTTGTGGAATTCCAATTGCTGCCTTGTTGTCATTTTGGGTGCAATTGGGAGGAAAAGGGGTTTGGATTGGTATTCAAGTTGGAGCTTTTGTTCAAACTGCCCTACTTTTTATCATAACAAGTCTCATAAATTGGGAAAAGCAGGTAGGCTCTCTAACCTTTTGTGTTCATGCCCGAAACTTCGAACATACTAAGCCTGTTTTCACATTTTATACAAATATTTAAAAATTGAAAGCAAATGCAAGTAAGAAATTATTTTGGTTCTTTCTTAAATAAGTGACTTTTAAGGTTGTGATAGATAAGCTAAGAAATATAATTAATATTCTCGTTTTTATTAAAAAATGTTTTTTTTATTATATCTTTTATTTATCGTATTAATTAAGAGTTTATTGTTAGTGTAAATAATTTTACACTATCAATCAATTTTAAAATTATCTTAAAGATGAATTTTAAAATAATTATTATAAAATTTAATAATTTTTAATCATATAACAATCTATAATATCAATGTATTTAAGTTAAACTTATTAATAAATATCTCTATCATTTATCATTCTTTATTTTTCTCTCTTTTTAATTCCATAATAAATGACAAATAAAAAAAAATTAAATGACGAAACCCAAAGTATAATCATCCTACGGACAACATTTTGGTTTTGGTTAATGAAACCGAAGGTTCTTGAGGTTTTTTTTTTTAATCAACAAAAAATTATATTAAATACAAATCCTTACATCTACACGTGCCAGAAACATAACTTTCCCACAAGCTAACTATTGGTTACTTTGTATTTAAATCTAAATCAATTTAAATAACAAGTAACCATAGCAAGGTCCCTGTTCCCATTCCCCACTGATACACAGCTATGAAAATAGAAGATGACAGTAGCCATGGACCTTTGTATTGGCACGCAATTTTCATCCATATCAGGCGAAAAATATTGCAATCATAATCAACCATTCCACAATCTACATCTCGATCCACATACTTCAGTCACGTCCTTATCCCACTAGGCATGCATGTTGTGCTATCATCCATTGGTTATATGAGTAGCTCCACCCATCTCCCATATTCTTTAACCATGACCCAACAAAAAACTTGATATCCTGCATAATTTTTCCTGTATCAAAAACAACATTGTTAAAGACATTCATTCCTATGTCTCCAAATGCACCAAGTGATTCCACACCAAACTATTTCCCGTTGCTCCTTTTTCAGATTTCTAAATCTACATTGTTGGTGCTGTAGTAGGTGTGTGACTGCACATTCTGGTAATGCCGTTTGCATATTTATCCATTGATAACATTATATCCAATTACTATGAATCTTCTCACACATAAAGAGCAGATGCTGACAGCTTTCATCCGTTAATTGGCAAAACGGACATAAGAAGTTCCATCATGTAACAGAACACCCCTTGTTCTTAAATTACACCTAGTTGGTAATCGATTTTTCAGCACCCTCCATACGAACAACATAACTTTTGGTAGAACTTTTATTTTCTACAGAGCAGCAAAAGTATCGTCCAATTCAGTCCCTTTCAATGTATCAAGCAGAGCCCCGTAAGCAGAACTAACCGAGAATGAACCAGAGTTTTCCTCAGTCCACACCGACTTATCCTTCTCCATTTTTCGCAATGTCATACCCTTCACTTCATTCATGAAATTTTCCACCATCACCCTTTCCCATTCAAACCACACTCTTCTTTACTTAAACTCCAACTTCCACCCATGTTTCCCACCATTTCTCCTTGTTGCTCCGAATTCAAGAAGAGTCTACTATATTTATGAGCAAGATTCTCACCTCCTCTCCACTTGTTTAACCAAAACATAGTTTCCAACCGTCACCCAGTTTCCATTTAATCAAACTATCCACCCATTTCAATTCACCCCCCCCACACACACACACATATTTTGTTTAAATTGCGTGATCTTACCAAATAGGCAAATACTGATGCATTGCAGGCAACGGAGACAAGAAAGAGGTTATTTGATGGTCAATTTTCTGCAGACAGTAGGGTGATGATATGAGAGGCCATGCATGATTAAAGGCCAATTTTTAGGTATTTTATAACGAAGGGTATAATTTTCCGTGATTGGGAAATTGGAGCTTATTCCTTTATTGGATGGCACTAAAGTCTGACACAAATGAATTTCATTACATATCCTTGTTTCATGATTTTGAATGGAAATTAACCTTTTGGATTGGGTACGTATAGCTGCTTCACTTTTACTTTCATCTACCTTTTTTCCTTCTTTACTTTTCTTTTTTGTCTATAACGTGTACAAAGTGCTGGGCATATATGAAAAAAAAAATAGAAAGAATTAGTTTTTTTTTGTTGGATAATTCCGTCATCAATGCTGGCCCAAATCCCCATGTGCT
>CM023960.1:23681074-23697479 GCA_013407115.1 Glycine latifolia | reverse complement strand
GCCGAGTTGGAGGAGAAGGTGACGCGCACCACCGAGTTCTCCCAACATTTTTATACAATGGTTTCACTAAGTTCAAATCTATGAATTAATTAAGAGAGGAATAAATAATATACAAAGTGAATTTATTTGAGAGTATAAATAATGAAAGTTTTTTTTTATGGGACCCTGGGAATCTAGAAAGTAATATCCACAAGAAAACAACAGCTGAATGATAGCAAGAAGCGTTTATTTTTATCAATGAGGAATTAAAAAATAACAAGCAGAAGCTAATGTCTAACAAAAACTACAACCATGACATCAGCCAACATAAGAGAACTCAACTGTGGGGAACATGTCTCCCACATGACAGAGAATACAGGAAGATGATCCTTGCTTAGCTACCAGTCCAACAAAGATTTCTACAAATAACACTAAAAACATTTTTTTTTGTTTTCTAGGTAACCTGTACAAATATTTGAAAATAGGAAATATGTTAAAAATAAGGTGACAATTTTTTAATTAAAAAGTGAAAATGAGAAATGATAACAAACAATAAAAGTGCAAAAGACTTTGGATTGATTCTGTGAAGTGAAAATTGAACTTGGTCATGTTTGCTGTTGCTTAATTGACTTCTCTTTTAACATGGCCGCAATATGTATTTTCACAAGAGACATGAGACGTTTGATCTTCTTTACATGAGGAAAAGTTGGATACAGACTCCCTGGCTCCATGCTACTGTAGTCAGATATGAATTATTGCATTTTATTTGGGCTATAGAAGCAGTGGCTGATTTGCCAATTGGAATTGGCTAGCCACACATTTAGTTTTATGTCAGCCACAATAACAGCTGTGCGCGTGGAGGAAAAAACATTTTTTTTCTAGCTATATCCAAATAAACTTTAAGCCAACTAGTGGCGTAAATCAATTAGTGCAGAATTATATGAGCTTAATTAATGATTTTAATTTTTAAATTTAAAATTTGAATATATAATTGTATTAAATATTTTAAAAAATAAATTTTCTGTCCATAATAATCTTGTATCACTCAAGTTATTTAAAGGATGACAGTGGTAAAGAAAAAAAGACTTTTAAACTCACTCCAAAAAAGAGTATGTTATATTAAAACTTAGATTGTATTTAACAAAACTAGTTCAAAAATGAAAAATCAATTGGTAGTTAAAATTGAAAATTGTTCTATTAAATTATAAATATTTGGTAAAATTAGTTGTTGAAATAGTTAAAAAAGTATAAGAGGACAAAAATAATAAAAACACGATTTATTTAAATAGGATAATTAAAAAATTGATAAATATAATGAGAATAAAAATTAAAAAAAATACAAAGTTAAAAACTAAAGTTTTAAAAACTAGCAAACATAGACATTATATCCCACACCTATCCTAACAACCATCATGTGTGGTTGACTAGCAAACATAACTCACAACATCATATTCCCCATTCTAATTCACATTGTTACTATCTTGAGCCCAACATTGCCACTAAGACTACTAGGCCTTCATGGTCTCACACAATATGTGGATGACGATTGGGAGGACACATCACATGTTGGTACAAGACATGACGGTCTCACCAACCATGGATATAACTCCGCTCTAGTTAGGAATGTCAAGTTTAGCCTGTGAGTCCCCTGCACTAATCGGGAATAAAACCCTTAGTTGGGATATCACCACTCAACATTTCCTCTAGGTTCCTTTGAACTGTTCGGATCGTCCCCCAGTTTACTTATTGTGTGTCATCCACCTTCACTAAACGAATTCTCACTCATTCTTCATGATGAGCAATGTGAACGACAGTTGCGTTGGTACATGTGACTAGACATTTGAGGATGTATTCCCACTAAGTTAAGGGTCATGCCCCACTCCCAGGACAACATTCACTCTAATTCTAACACAATTACACTACCTCATTTTTCGTCCCTTCCTTGTAATGCATGTCGATCCTCATGTAGTTCCCGAATGTAAGTATCATCCTTCACGCACACACACAAACATCATAGGAGAGGAAGGGAATTAATCCTTTTCCCTCTCTAGGTCATAATCAAAATGGCTCATTAAGTGGACATTACCAATTACACATCCATCACTATCAAACCAATAGCTAATCCATCACAAGACATCCAAGTAAAATTTTTCGAGGGTCGGACACCCTCGAACTCAATCCCAAAGAGCAAAAATTTAAGATCAATATCATAATAATTCATATCATGCAACATGCCTTGCCAAGTGGTCACACTCACTTGACCTTACACATTTAATCAGAACAATCCAAATCATGCAACATGTCTAGTCAAGGGGTCACACTCATTTGGTCTTACAATCTTTAAATCATAGAAATTTCACATAATAATAATCAATCAAGCAATAAATTAAGTTCATAAGCTATATCATAATTTGTCATACAATTCTACACATACAGGCACTTTCTCATTTGAAATTACACCTAACCACCCACTTTTAAAAAGAATATTCCCATTGGTGTAGAAATCCAATTGAGACAAACCATATATGTTTCTTAAGGTTTTTGGATGTAATAATTTTAGTTTTGGACTCAAAATCCTCCAATTTCACTCCCATTTGGCCAGATATCAAAAATGCCCTGCACTTGGCATCTAAAGTTGACAAACATGTTTCCTAAATTCCAAGAGTTGTAGAAATCCATTTCATGCAAATTTTATATCAAGTCCTATGATTTTAAATATGAGGAATTCAATTCCATGGTCAAAATATGCAGAAAACAAGTCCATATGCATACTTTTTTCAAAATAGTGCAGGATTTATCAAAAGAGCACAAAACTTGAAATCATGATTCTATAGGTTATACTAACTTAAATGGGATATATTTTACATCTAATCCTAGGTTCTTGGACCTAAAAATTCAATTTTGTGGTCCATATCAACAGATTCCAACTCTAAATTCAAAAGCTACGAACACAGAGCATGAGAATCATATATATTTGCCTAACTTGAAAATTAATTTCTCAAGGCTACATAGATCCAAATGAGACATATCACATATGTTTTCCTAGGTTTTTGGGGTCAAGGAACTTAAATTTGAATCCAGAATTCACATATTCAATTCACATAATTCACAGTACCACAATTACAGAGAGTTTGGGGATTTGCATTAAACATACAAAATCATCATATAAATGAAGTTCTAGTGCCTAGAAACATAGGATGGGTCCTAAGAAATGAAATACTCCTACCTTACCTCTTTGTTGACTCAATGAAGCAAAGAAAAGAGTGTGGGTTGAGCTAGAAACTTGAATACTTCCTAATCATGAAAATGGAGAATAAAAGAGAAAGAGATGAGCATCCAAGCTTCAAGAGAAGATGAAAATGGAAATGAGCATGAGATGAGGGACTCACCTACACCTCCAAGGACTTGAGCTTCCAACATTGGAGGAAGAGATTAAAGAAAAAGCAAAGAACTCCCTCTCTTTCTTCTTGGACAGCCAACACACAACAAAGGGGGTTTGCTTTCTCTTTTATAGAGGGAGAGTTAGGTTTAGAGGAAGCCTCACATGTGGGTTCCCTGGGTTCTTCTCTCTCTCTCTCTCTCTTTTCTATTCAAACTAACTATACTTAAGAATGTAAGCTCTCAATAGTCCCTAATTAATTCTCTTTTCTAAATTAATTCTAGAATAATAAGTTCATTTATTAATCTTGACAAAAAAAAATTAAAGAAATTGAGAAATCAATTATCCTTTTCTTTAATCATTCGCACTAATAGTTTCTCACATCTAGACACATACATGTTCTAAACTTTCATTAATTTGTCTAAATCTCTCTGCTTGGCCTAAAAATCTTTAATTACTAAACTGTCATTAATGAAATATATTATTTCTTTGACTTTCTAAACTATAATTGAACTTTTGTTGACTGATGATTTGACTAAGGGTTTTTTGTATCTAAACCACTGCTCCTCAGACTCAAGACTTAAATTTAGGTCTCACTTGACTGGCTAATGATGATTTTATATCTTATACGTATTATTACACTAAGAATAATAATACTACACTGCATATCAACAAACATAGATAATTTATACATTAGACTTCCCAACCTGAGAAAATTGGAATGTTACAATTTTTGCATAAAACAACAATTTTCTTCTTATTTTAAGAAACAAATCACACCTACTTCTTTAAAAATACTTATTTTAAAGTTGTTTTTTAAGTTTAAACAAATTCACCCTTAAAATACAAACAAGGGATCAAATGAGATAAGTAAATGATTTCTATCTACCATCACTATCATCAAAATCACCAACATGCACTGCTTCCTCAACCAAGTTGCAGAATGATACCATCTTCCTTTCTCCCTTAACCATCCAACTCCCTCAAATTATTAGATAAGTTTTCAATGTATTAAATTCATATTCTAAATGTCTCACTTATATTATTGTTTATAAATTTACAATACCATTCATTTTCATATTTTTATTTCTTGTACTACATTTATGAAATTATCAAATAACCTATACTTACTTATGAAAAAATATATTTAATTATATATTTAAAGATTTATATTGCACTAAGCTATATAATAGTTTATAGATAAAATAGTTGATATTTCAAATAAATTTTCTTATATGATATATCATTTATTTAATTTTTTTATATAAAAAGTAAAAGTAATACTAAAATAAAAAAATCAATCTAATTTAATCCAAACTTTTTTAAATTAAATGTGAAATTAGAATTTTGGTCCCTAATTTCTAAAGTAAGACATTTAGACTTCCTATTTTTTAGAATAATCATTTTTTATTCTTTTGTCTATTGATCGTCAGGTTAACTTTGACTTGATGTATTGATGTTAGCATAATGCTTATATAGGTTGAACTCATGACCTTTTATTCAAAGATAAGGTGATAAATCAATAAAATATTATTTTATTTATTTAATTTTATAAAACATTATTTATTTCTATCATTAATTAAAACTTATTTTTTTAATTATAAAAATTTATAAATAAAAAATATTTAATATATAAAAATTTTAGTTTTATTTTAAATAATTTTATATATTTTATTTTGAATAGATTAAGTATTTTTTTTATTTTACCAATTTATAATTATTTTTTATAAATTGATATATAAATCAGATACATAAATTATTTTGTAAATTGATTTTAATATACAAATTATTTACTCTAATTATATAAATCAATATAATTCTATCAATTAATATGTAAATTATACCAATTATGTAAATTTATTTAAATATGTAAATTATTTTTATTTAATTATATAAATTAATAAAATTTCAATATTTATATGTTTTGGAAGTTTAATTGTTAATATTTTCATTTTAACTATAAAAATTATTTAGTAAATATTTTTAATGCCAATTATATAAATAAAGAAAATTAGATAAATTAATATGTAAATTATTTATATAAATTATTTTATGTAATTTATAAAATTATGTAATTTTATTTTTATATATAAATAATACAAAATTTTATTTTTATTTTAAAATTAATAATTTTTAGATCATTTAATTATTATTTTACATTTACGTACTTAAAACAATTTTTAAATAATCTATATTAGCTCATGTATTTTTTTTAAAAATTATAATAAAATAAAAACAAATTTTTATATATAATAGTGTATTAATTTACAATAAAGATAAATACCTGTAAAATTAAACGTTAAATATATTTAAATATTAAATATTTTATTTTAATTTATAAATTTTTATAATTCAAAAAAATGTATAATTCTATGATACATGTAAAATAGTTTTTATAAAATTAATTAATAAAATAAGTTTTTTACTAATTTATTATTTTGTCATTAAATAATAAAACTTATGCGTTTAGCTCCAGTTAAGATCATTTTTATTTTTTCATTTTATTTTGCCAGTTAATTTACATAAATATTGTTTTTATCGAGATCTGAAATGATCACACAAGGGTGAACATCCAAGTTTGAAAAGTCTCGAAATATAAAGAAGTGTATTGTGTATGACTTAAAAAAAGTATGTGGAGAGATTAGATAAAACATGTATATATGAGTGTGAGCCATGAGTCTTTATAGATAAAATTAATAGATAATGACAAGATATATATAGTTCAATTTATAGATAATTTAAATTATAGATACTCTGTTACTTTGTTGATAAATAGGAAACTGGCTATCTTGATTTTAAAATAAAAAATCAAAGTTAAAGATTTAAAATTAAAAGATAACAAAATAATAATTTAGCTTAAATTAAATTAGATCGAATGATTTTAATTTTAAAATTTACATGAAATATTGTTCCTTGTAACGTGAACTCTTTGTTCAGTTCCGTCTCACCGTCTCGGGGCAGACGACAATATAAGAACGGGGAAGCCCATGAGAGACTCTGAGACACTCATTATTCAAATAAACAGTGATCACACGCCACTTATAAAAAACACCAACCCTTGAAAGAACTACTGCTGCCACTGCCACTTCTAAATATTTAAACCTTTAGCATAGAAAACACCAAAGCCCTGCTATTATTTCTACCAGTTTCGACAAGGTGCAGTGATTCTGTGACCCTTTGGAGAGGATATGGAAAATAGTCTCTTAGATAAGGACTCAGAGCCGGAGAATGCTTCAGCTTCAGCCATAACATGGACCGTCTTTTCTCAAGAAATAAAAAGAGTGGGTTATCTAGCAGGTCCTATGATTACCGTGACTTTGTCACAGTATTTTCTACAGATTATTTCAATGATGATGGTTGGTCACTTGGGTAAGCTTGCTCTCTCTAGCACAGCCATTGCCATCTCTCTATGTGCTGTCTCTGGCTTCAGTCTTATTGTAAGTCTCTTCCTTTCCCATCTCACTGCTTTCTTCTTAAGCTTTAAGACCTACAATTGCATTGAACCCAATCAATATGAAGCAGTTATTTATCAAAGGAGGGAAAATTATTATAAAAAAAAGATGAAGATGAATTAAAACACAAATTGGCTTAAGTTCGAGTAGGATTCTCTTATGGGAAGATACCTACGGTCTCTAAAAAAATTATAATAAAAAAAAATTACGTACTGTATTGCTCGGAGGCTTCAAGCTATGCTCATTTAAGCTTTATCCTTGCATAAAAGAGACTGTTTTCGGATTCGAACCCATGACCAACAAGATATAACTTTACCGTTATGTCAGGGCTTGCCCTTCTCTAAAAAAAAATATAATAAAGGAAGAAATTATCATTAGAGATAGCTGCTAGTTTGTTAAGTTCTTCTTGTGCTATTAATTTTTCAACTCACATGGGGATGAAAATGGATGCATGCTAGGATACTAGGAACCTGTTATGACTTATATTTGAGATCTAAGAATTAATTGCACTGTCTTTTTTGTACATGTCAAACAGTTTGGAATGTCATGTGCACTGGAAACTCAATGTGGGCAAGCATATGGAGCACAGCAATATCGAAAATTTGGTGTTCAAACATACACTGCTATTGTCTCTCTTACTTTAGCTTGTCTTCCTCTGACTCTTTTGTGGGTCTACTTGGGGAAGATACTCATTTTTCTTGGCCAAGACCCTTTGATTTCACAAGAAGCAGGAAAAATTGCTTTGTGCATGATCCCTGCTCTCTTTGCTTATGCAACACTTCAGGCCTTGGTTCGATTCTTTTTGATGCAAAGTTTGATCAGTCCCCTTGTCATAAGTTCCTCCATTACTCTTTGCTTCCATGTGGCTTTCAGTTGGTTAATGGTCTTTAAATCTGGATTTGGTAACTTGGGAGCAGCATTTTCTATTGGTACTTCATACTGGCTGAATGTGATTTTACTTGGATTATATATGAAATTCTCTACTGAATGTGAAAGGACTCGAGTCCCAATTTCAATGGAACTATTCCATGGGATTGGTGAATTCTTCCGCTATGCTATTCCTTCTGCTGGAATGATTTGGTGAGTTTCTTCCTCTTATATTTTATCTTTTGTGTTGTGTTTTTATTTCCCCTTTAATTTTCAACCATGGTATGTTTCTTACTTATTTGATAGTTGCAGCCTTGAGTGGTGGTCATTTGAGCTACTAATCTTGCTCTCTGGTCTTCTACCAAATCCAGAGCTTGAAACTTCAGTCTTATCCATATGGTATGTACAACTTATCCTAGTCCTTCAGACATGAATGGCTCTGTGTTTTAAAAAATCTGTGTTGAAATTGTTACTCAGCCAAATATTGATTTCCATTCATGTAAGTGTTGCTAATTTGTTGTTATTGTTAACTATGTTCTGACCAGTTTATCCATCATCTCAACAATCTACACAATCCCTGAAGCAATTGGCTCAGCAGCAAGGTTTTGATTCACACAAGTCCTAAGCTCATCAATTTGTGCATATTCATATTCATGTAGAAATGTAGAATGATATTATAGTAAATGATTTTTTCTCTCCTTCTGACTGGTTTCTCTTTTGGGCGGGTTATTCAGCACTAGAGTTTCAAATGCATTAGGAGCTGGAAGTCCACAATCAGCACGAGTATTTGTTTCTGCTGCCATGACTCTAGCACTTTCCGTGGCCATTCTGGTGAGCTCAATCATTTTTGCTAGCAGGCAGGGTTTGGGTTATGTATTTAGCAATGAGCAGGATGTGGTGGATTATGTCACAGATATGGTTCCTCTTTTAAGTATATCTGTTATACTAGACACGTTACACGGTACCCTTTCAGGTTAGTTCTTGTTAGAACTATTTTTTAATGCAGATTACTCTTCTTACGCAATGGAATTTGAGTTATGCCATAAAATATAATACTGTAAGGTAATACTTGTTCATTATAGGTATTGCTAGAGGATGTGGGTGGCAGAACATAGGAGCATATGTAAACCTTGGAGCTTATTATGTTGTGGGAATTCCAATGGCTGCCATATTGGGTTTCTGGCTAGAACTAAGAGGAAAAGGCCTTTGGATTGGAATACTGACTGGTGCCTTCTGCCAAACAGTTATGCTATCTCTCATCACAAGTTGTACAAACTGGGAAAAACAGGTTTGCCTCCACTTCCAAGTCTTTGTGGCTCTGCACTTGACACAGTCTAAGAAAATCATTTTCACAATGTTATATTTTCTCATATATCAAATTAAATTTTTTTGAATTTAAAGTTTAAGCTAGAGAAATCATCTCTATAGTCAAAGAAAAGTAGCATCTTAACCCATGCCATCTTGTTAAGATTCAGTTTTGAACATGTATTACTATACTTTTTATTTAGAGCTCACATGTACTACTAACTGAAATGTACTGATTTCTCGAATGTCTGAGATTGCAGGCAATTAAAGCAAGGGAAAGGATATTTCAGAGAGGTTTTTATGTAGAAGATGAATTAGTTTAAGCAAATGGAGAAGATTCTTTAAAGTTGTTAGCTTGTTTAGTTGCTGTTGGTAAAACATCTAGCTTTGGTTGTAGAAAAGATCAAATTTCAGTTACTTAAAGAGTTAGAGGAGCAAAATGTTTTCATAAAAGGACAAGTGTAAGAATATTGATATGTTATTTTTTCTCAATCCAATTTTGGTTAAGGTTCTGTAACGTGAAGTGAAAAGCATATGGATGAATTCACGCACGAGCATCACTTCAATATCCATTAAAATACTCGTGTATAATATAACAAATAATTAATTATAGATACTTCCAATTAAAAAACAATAGTTTTAAATAATGTTGCACCGAAAAAATAGTTTGAAATGATACATACATGTTGCATTTTTGAGGTGGGAATAAGCATAATATAACCGAGCAGATTTGCGGATTTGTCAAGCAAATATTGATAAACGAAAATGTAAATGTAAACACTATTCTTTTCTATGCTAAATGTAAATACTAACTGAATTTGAGTTTTGCTATTTAACATCAATAAATACAAGGAATCTCGTGTGAGGTCAACTATACATATAAATTTCATTGGCTATTCAATTATGTAAGTTCTAATCAAATCAAATTCAAGTTGAATATAATTTAGAGTGTAATAAATAATAGAGTAAAAAAAACTTATACTACTTTGAATACTTACATGTGCAAAATCCATCGAATATTCCTGAAAAGAAAAATTTGAGGCAAGATCCCTTAATAACGGTTTGAGTTGTATCGCCAAAACTCAAATAGATAATAAGTTGGAAGAATATAATTTGGTGTATCCATAAGATTTGTTTTTTGTCTTAACCTTTGATTTATTAGGAAAATAAGACTTTGCCAGTTTGACTAATTTAGAGTTCGATCAAGAAATAAGTCAATTTTTGTCAAAGATTGAATTTGAGTAATACCTTGAGATTTGACTATTCAAAATCAAACATAAAATATTGAAAACAAAAAGTAAAACATTATAAGAAGAAAATATGGCGTTCTTGGAGGTATTCTATCTGGTGTTGCATGGTGTCATGGTTTGGTTTTGCAACTTTCATACTAATAACAAAACAAAACCTAAGTGACGAGTACAAGAGTACTTCTTCATACACCATTCAATATTTCTACTACACCATTGTTTTTTTTAAAACCCAAAAGTACCCCTGAAGGCCAGCTGAGATATATCACGTCATTCACGTGTATGTGAGTTCCCAAAGCATTCCGTTTTGTTTTTTGTTGCTCATTTGGATCGCCTGAGGTGTTGGTGTCATTTTGGTTGGTGATTATTGGTGGCATTTCGTCGAACGTGAGGGTGGCTGTCGGAGGTCGGTGTGCGTCGTCACAGTGCAGAGGTAAGTGGTGATTTTTGCTGTCGTACGGATTCGGTAATCCGTATGGTTTATACGGATTAGCCAATCCGTATAAGTCATACGGATTACATAATCCATATGACTCATACGGATTGGCTAATCCGTATGGTTTGAGATTGCTGATTTTTTTGGCTTTTTAGAATTTGTAAAGTTGTTGCAAATATGTTTTTGAATAAAATTGAGTTTATTTTGATAAATTAAACAATATAAATGAGTTTATTTATAGTTGTGTGGTTTTGTTTGTGATTGAGCCTTGTTTAGTATCCAACGTTGATTGAGACATGTCATTATTGATTTTTGTCTTTTATCGGTATGGTACATAGTATTGTCAATTTCGACTGCGATTTTACCATTTCACATGTGTTCCGTAAAATTTGTAGCATTTGTCATAGTGTTGTCAATGTCATTTTACCCTTCGACAAGGTGTATCAGGCATGCGTTCTGTAAAAATTGTTGACCACCGATTAAAGGACCACAGTTATTTTATAACATTCGTCATAGTGTTGTCAATGTCATTGTATGCGTGTCAGGCATGCGTCCTGTATATTTTATTCATGTGTATTTGTCTTAGCTTTTACATGGAGCTTTTTATGCTAAATTAAATTGTTATTTGTTAGGATGGACAACGATGACTGGATGTATGACAGTATAATGTCAGAAGAAGTTAATATGGATGAAGACATTGGAGTAGACGCTGATGCGTTTGAATGTAATGAAGACAATGGTGTAGACCCCGATGCGTTTGAGGATAATCCTTGTTTAATTGATTGTTCTGCAGCGTTCCAAACGAATGAGGTAATAATGTGAATTTGAATGTATTTAAAGTTGTTATATGATTGTATTTAGCATATTAAATATGAATTATCCATTTGTTATAATACATAAATAAGTTTGTCCAACGGTAAAATAAAAATCTACTGGGCCACTCAAAGACGCCTCCGCTGTTCATCTCGTGGTCATCTTCCTCAAGTATAAACAATCCCGTGGTCCTTGACACTACGGGCTAGAAGCAACATCTGTTGCGTCCTAGAGTATGCGTCAGAGCCCTCTGTAACTATGCCGTCATCAATGAAGGCTTGCAAGCCCTCAGTCAGTCGTTGACAAACAAACTGTAATTACAATGACACAAATAAAAACATTACCCAATGGAATCAAATATTATAACACAATGCATAAGTAAATACAAATATTATTACCACTGCATGTCCTGGGGATTGGTCCTCCTGAGGCCCATCTGATGCACGGGGAGGCCCATCTGATGAAGGGGATGAACAGCTGCTGATGGGGGAGGAGCTGGATTAGTAATGGGCCCAGATGGATCATGTGAACGGGCCTAAGCAGACTGCGTCAGAGTCATAAATGGGTGTGAGATCCGAAAGAACCACTCCAAATATCCAACAACACAGTGACTTGGATAATGTACCAAGTCACCGGTCGATATAAGGTAATCCGCGAAGTGGACCCATTGTAACACCCCGTATGCATCCGGTGTATTAACATATTACTTAATCAGATAAGCGCAGTAATTAATATAAAACCAATTAATTACAACCACGGAAGCGTTTTTCAAAACCGTATCTCTTGATTCATTATGTATGGTACGCATCAAGTAACAAAACGAATGCCAAGATATCACAAAAGTCTCCATGATCCAGATAACTCAAAATAACGGCAGATGAAACTATAATATCTATGCAGATAAACCAGGAGAGTTAATCATATGTACATAACACGATATATACATCAACAAGACACTCACAGTGTCTATACAAAAGAATAAGCACCACGTGCTTTGATCTGCACAGATCCTTCCTCACATGAGGGTACAAAATACAGCATACTCTGTACATACTCTATACAGGCTCAAAATATATGCACATGCATATCTTCCTCACAGGGGTACAAAACAATAACATAACAAAATAACTGAGCCACCATGCTCTCAAAAAGCTATCCCAACAGCTACACAGAGTCTGTCCCTACCGGGGCCTCCCGCCCTGGGACCTGTCATCTCTGCCAGCAGCATCACCTGAAATAATATCCCCAAACAGGGGTGAGATAAAAATCTCAGTAAGCTCAGGGCTCTTGGAGGCTTTTCCCTCCCCCTGGCTCACTTTCAAGGCACACAACATCACAGGTATCACAATCACTAGGCCTCCCGGCCCTCATAACAATACACATACACATAGCACATCCAAGAATAGGCTTCAACTGCAACGGGACCACCTATTTCTTGGTATTAAGGGATCATCATCATCCGCATCTAGTGTGAGACCGGAACTCACACCCCGTGTCATCCCATCGGGAGCTACCCCTTACGCATGGATGCACGATATATGGTACCTCCGAGAATAGGTCTCATCCGCAACGGGCCCACCTATCTCTTGGTCTTAAGGGATCATCATCACCCTTTACGTGAGCAAACCAAGCTAGGAGGTGCGTTCTACTCCTAGGGAGGTCCATATCTATCTACTGGCCAGAAGATCTATTCAGAACACAATCATACATACAAAGCATAGCATAATGCATACATATCATCATGAGAATACTGTAATAACCAATGCAATGCACATGCATCATGAATGTAACCATCACTCCCTCGGAGTATGGTGGAACACAGCAGTGGGAATAGTCCCAAGAACAAAGAGCTTACCTGACAAGGCAGTGCTCTGCTGTCCAATCCCTGGACCGTGGTCTACACCACCAACACCCTCGGTGTCACGCCCTATATCAAGGCAACAAGCATATATCAGTAACTAGCCTAACCTTACAAGGCATTTAAATACTGTATAACGGTTCTCGACCGTTAGAAGGAAAAGAAATGCGATTCTTTCCATTTCAACCTCTCTGTTTTCTATCTTAAAGTTATCAGACCTCATCACCTCAAAGGCGCTTCACAGACCCTCAACAGGATCTATCTTGGCCTATCTAACATACTAGAGTCCTTCCAAAACTCTGTATAAGCCAATTCAAAGGATTCAATTTCCTTAGCCAGGCCAAATATCAATACTTATCAAGTTTATCAGAACGACTATTTCAACACATATTCACCGTTTATTTAGCCTCCTGATCATCTTTTGTAAAGGTACCTAGGCTCAAACTCATCATTGTAACATCAATCTTCCTACTCATACAGATGTCAGAGTCAAAACTAAACTTCATCAATACTCAAGATTCAAGGCTCAAACTTCCTCAGAACAACCTCCTGAGCATACTTTTCAACAGAATCCAAGCCTAATTTCGACTCCAACTCGCTCATTTATTCAAAATTCATCAAAACTCATCAAGAATCATCTTTTAGAATTCAATCGGTTAAAGCTCAAGTTTCTTACCTCTAAACAGTCGATGAAGGTTAGAGGATAGCTTTTCCAAGCTTGAATGCCTCTGAAATGACTCATTTCTTCTTAAAATCCAAGCTCTGAGGATATTCCCTAAAGAACTGGATTTCCCCGATTGATTATCTTTTCAAGAGATTGAAACTAGGATCTAGCTCATCTCGAGGTTCTAATCACTTTCCTAGTTGGTTATCAAGTGTTTAGGTGAAAGGATAAGCGGTTATGGAGCTCTCAAGGCTCAACAATGGAGGAATGGCTCAAAGGAAGAAGAAAACCAGTTTTTCTTCCCAAAAATTGTGAAAATCCCTTTATATAGGGTGCCTGCCCGAGATTTGGCGCTCCGGGCGCCATTTTCACGCCTCCAGCGCCAAATTCCAGTGAAAAATGAACTTCTGGACATTTCTGGCACTCCCAGCGCCATTTTCACGCTCCATGCGCCAAATTCCAGTGCATATGGCACCCCAGGCGCCAATTTCACGCTCCAGGCGCCAAATTCCAGAGAAAAAGGCCTTTTGGCCATTTCTGGCCGTCGCTAAATCCGTCGCAAAATCCGTCGCTAATCCGTCACTAATTCCGTCTCTAACACTTTTTGTGACGGAATATAATTAAATTTAAATTTTCCTTTCTTTTCCTTTTATTTATTTAACCTTGGTTATTATACCCATCGCTCGTCAACATCGTCTATGGAGGGGACTTCCGACATAGGCATCTCTGGAATGTGCTGAATCTGGCCAAACTGCCTAACTACCCTGTCTGGCAAGTACCTAACGATGTGAGGACTCCATCTAATGAATCCGAAAAATAAACTAATCGGCTCAAACTCCCTAAGGGCACGATGGTCATCATATGCTGTCCAACAGATGTCATCAGGTCTCAACTTATCGATGCGAGCACGATAAGTCGACAACGATAACGCCTTCGCACTCTTCCAGCGACAGGCACGCGGCTGCGTCTCTTCATACGTATCTTCTGTCGTCCCGTTGCCTACAGTGGAAAAATGCTCACATATCCAGCACTACAAGTTGAAATGATTAAAGTCAGAAATAATTAAAAATATAACAACTTTGATTAACACATACAGAGACACAATATTACCTGTAATAAAGTAATGTATCCAGCTACATGCTTTCCGTGGTGTTTTGATGCATAACTCAAATTCTCATACATATGCACCAAAGCACTAGCTCCCCAAGCAAATCCCGCAACTTCATCGAGGTCGCAGAAAGGTTCTAAGAACTGAACACCTATATGTGTCGCACTCTTGTTGGCAAACAAAGTGCAACCAACAAGATGCAACAGATATGCCCTCGCTGCAACTATCCACTGTCTAGAGTCACACATACTAAAATACAACTCTCGAAGCCAGGACAATCGCACATATGCCTCGTGGCACTGTGTCGTCTCCGCTTCAGCCTCATCAACACTAACTTCTAGCAGGACCAACAATGTGATAGCCTCTCCGATATCAATCTGGTCGTAGCAGTGGAACACTCCCATGACAGGGATATGCAGAAGGGAGGCGACATCATCCAACGTAATCGTCAATTCACCGACTGGCAGATGAAAATTGGAAGTCTCAGCGTGCCATATCTCTACAAATGCAGACAACAATCCTCGATCTTCAGTCTCCACTGAGGAACAAATCAACGGATTAAGGCCACTAGCAGCCACTAAGCCTTCAATCTTCGGAGCTGGCTTCTCGAATTTAGTCACCTTACGTCCATGAGAAACCAACTTGAGCTCTGCACGTTCCTGCAATAAATACATGAACACATGTTTACAATGACAAAAAACTTTCACATTTTATCCTAAACTAGATGTCATTATTTTATACATACATCTCCTAACCAGACTTTAATAGCCACATGGTCAGCGTAATCAGTCAAGACTAAACAGTCTTTTGGACCTCCTGGAAAACCTTCTGTACCTACATCCTCCGTCGTAGGTACATCAGCATGCATATGTGGTTCCTCAACTGGAGCATCCTCAGGAACACTAACACCCGTCCTTTGTCGATGAATGGATGCTGTCGGTCTACGCCGCTCAGGCGCTCCACCAACAGGCCGATGCATTCCTCCTCTAGTCCTAGCCATAATCTGTACAACATTTGTTTATATGTTAAATTATCACTTAAGACTAAATCACATACATAGTTTGATTCAAATTGTAAGAAAAACATCTCATATCGGGTTCAACAAGTATGATTCACAGGCTTATTGACCAATCATGTCCAATTCTAACAAAAGCATCCCATACCGGGTTCAACAAGTTTGATTCACAGGCATAGTGACCTATCATGTCCAATTCTAACCAAACAATTCCATATCGGGTTCAACAAGTATGATTCACAAGCTTATTGACCAATCATGTCCAATTCTAACAAAAGCATC
>CM023960.1:23534291-23680674 GCA_013407115.1 Glycine latifolia | reverse complement strand
ATTCACAAGCTTATTGACCAATCATGTCCAATTCTAACAAAAGCATCCCATATCGGGTTCAACAAGTATGATTCACAGGCTTATTGACCAATCATGTCCAATTCTAACCAAACAATCCCATATCGGGTTCAACAAGTATGATTCACATGCTTATTGACCAATCATGTCCAATTCTAACAAAAGCATCACATATCGGGTTCAACAAGTTTGATTCACAGGCATAGTGACCTATCATGTCCAATTCTAACCAAACAATCCCATATCGGGTTCAACAAGTATGATTCACAGGCATGGTGACCTATCATGTCCAATTCTAACCAAACAATCCCATATCGGGTTCAACAAGTTTCATTCACAGGCATATTCACCAATCATGTCCAATTCTAACAAAAGCATCTCATACCAATCATGTCCAATTATATCAGATTTTTTTTACTCAAAAGAAAAACAAGACCGATATATATGGGAATATCTCTTCTCTGGCATCGCTTTGTTCAAACTATATCGACGTCATTTCACCTATATATATAATAAATGCATGTATGTTGTCTAGGCACATCAAAAACTGTATCGATAAACACACCCATGCTTGTGTACTTTCCTCTTATTATCACATGTTACTGATGCTATATCTCCTTTTAACCGGTAATAATGCCTTCGTAATTCTAGGACAGTAAACATACATTATCCCTTTAGTAGTTTATCATACTAAGTTGTTATTATTATAATTATTCTGTAGGTCTTTGAATATTTGATAATTTTTAATGAATTAAGTTTCTGAACTATTGTAGACAACTTTGATTCACAGGAATACTGACCTAAAAAATCCAATTCTAACCAAAGAATCCCATACCGGGTTCCACAAGTTTCATTCACATGTATAGAAGCACATACAATCAATAGCATATCATCATCAACACATGCATAACAATTCAAAAATGATGTTCCTAATTATTTAAAAAGCACAACATCATCAATATTTGGATAACAATTGAAAAATCATGTTCCTAATTATTTTAAAAACATTTTTTTCAAAAAAAATGCCTTATACGGATTGGGCAATCCGTATGAGTCTTACGGATCAGGTAATCCGTATAAACCATACGGATCACTCAATCCGTATAAGTCTTATGGATCAGGTAATCCGTGAAGGTAATACGGATTGCCCAATCCGTATGGGTTATACGAATTACCTGATCCGTATAACCTATACGAATTGAGCAATCCGTATTACCTTCACGGATTATCGAATCCGTATGAAGCCCCTTCTTCCATTCACGACCCAAAATGAGAAAAACTTACCTCACATCGACGCCGCCACCAACTGCAGACCGTCCCACCACCAAGCAACACAAACCACGCATGAAATGCAGAATGAAGGAATCAAAATAATCAACCACCAAGAACAATCACCAGCGGAGGAGCGGAGGAGGGAAAGGAAAATGAAAAGCTTTTAAATTAAATAGGTAGGGGTAAATTCGGAGTTGCAATGTTAGTGAAATGGTGTAGAAGAATAAATGGTGGTGTATAAAGTTGCACTCCGAGTACAATTATCAAAATAGTCAAGTTTTTTTACAGCCTGATCTGGCCAAGTCTGACGGGCTATTGGACCAACCCATTAAGTCGTACCCAAAATTTTGGCAGCTCTAGTGAGAAGTGACACTGTTATTTTTGTATTCATGTGATGACTAGTGAGTGAAACCTTGAGACAAAACAATATTAATAATGTTTAGTAATTTGCATTCATGCAAATTTGAATGATATCAACAAAACACACGAAATTATTATTATTATTTTATATATTTTTCCTTAAAAAAACTAAAACCCTACTATTTTCTTCATATATTTGATACGTGATACCAATGTCTAAAACAATTGCTAGGATGTAAAATCTTGTATTCCATCTAACAACTTTTTGTTCCGGCACGTATGAAATAATAGGAGTAATATTTAAACGTGAATAAATATGATTATTATATAGTTTGGAATCATGTGATCCGCCAATCTCCATGACACGTAATTCTCTTTAACTATTTGTTATGTGTCTTGTGAAGAGTATTTCTATAGGGTGTTTGGTTACGAAACAACTTTCAAGATTCAGTAATGATATTTTGGTTGAGAAAAAAAAAATTCCGGATTCGGAAAGGATCCCAACAGATGTGGACTCCACATTATTTTTCATCATTCTTGAGGAAAGAAGAGCTACCAAACGGCGGAAGGATGACGAATCTCACATTTTTCGTTTCGTCTACCTTCTTTCCTTCCTCTTTGGCTGGTACGAAGGACAAAGAGGCAGAGTATGTGATAAGATGGAGTGTGTTTGGTGAAGAAATGAAGAGTGTGTTATCTAGCAGGTCCTAGCTATGATCAATGTGACTTTGTCACAGTATTTTCTACAAATAATATCAATGATGATGGTTGGTTACTTGGGTAAACTTGTTCTCTCTAGCACAGCTATTGCCATCTCTCTCTGTGCTGTCTCTGGCTTCAGTCTTATTGTAAGTCTCTTCCTTTCCCATCTCAACGTTCAATTTTACAAAAACTACACTTGCATTGCACGTTTGTACACATTGGGTAATCGTGAGTACGTGTACCTTATATGGTTATGTACAAAAAGCATTTTCTATAAAAAAGAGTTGGATACTTAATTTAGGCCTATAAAAAAAATCATTTTTCTCTCTTTGATGCTTCTTTCTTTTATTCACATTGTTATTACGTGTCTTTGTTTGTGTACATTGAGGACCAATGATCAATGACACACGAGAGTGTTCTTCACTTTCCAAATTTGTGGTCACTGTAATTACTGAGTATAATTCATTCCACATTTGTCATTGTGAACTATTTGACGATGAAACCAACGTTCTTGAACTTAATACTCTTTCTCTTGATAAACTACATGACTATAAAAACGGACAAGGAAATGATGATATTTTGAAATCGTTAAAATGTGATATAGTAATCATGCTTACATGTTATGTATAGTTTTTTTAAGGAGATATTTTTTTTCTGTCATGTTGAAGAATTTAATATTTTTTTGTTATAAACTATACTTATTTGTGTTATTTTAACTTTTATACAATTTGGTCATGTTTATATATAATTCTATTGTTTTGTGTACGTATATTTTTTAAAATTTATATTAACGTATATGTATCCTATGCAATCTACATGGAACAGTTGCTTATCAGAGGAGGGAAAACGATAAAATAAAAAAATGAAAGGAATGATTAAGATGAATACAAAACAGTGATTAGCCTTTTAGTTTTGATAATTAGTAAAATTTAATTATCTTTTTTAGATGTTCTGTATAATAAAAGGAAGAACTCAGAATTAGCTGCTACTTCGTAAGTTCTGGTTCTGCTATTAATTTTTCAACTCACATGGGGATATTGAATTGGATGCTTGCTAGGATACTTGGTACATTTTGTGACTTATATTTGAGATTTGAGAATTAATTTTACTTTGTCTTTTATACATATCAAACAGTTTGGAATGTCATGTGCACTGGAAACTCAATGTGGGCAAGCATATGGAGCAAAGCAATATCGAAAATTTGGAGTTCAAATTTACACTGCTATTGTCTCTCTTACTTTAGCTTGTCTTCCTCTGACTCTTTTGTGGGTCTACTTGGGGAAGATACTCATTTTTCTTGGCCAAGATCCTTTGATTTCACAAGAAGCTGGAAAATTTGCTTTGTGCATGATCCCTGCTCTCTTTGCTTATGCAACACTTTAGACCTTGGTTCGATACTTTCTGATGCGAAGTTTGACCAGTCCCCTTGTCATAAGTTCCTCCATTACTCTTTGCTTCCATGTAGCTTTTTGCTGGCTACTGGTTTTTAAATGTGGATTTGGTAACTTAGGAGCAGCATTTTCTATTGGTACTTCATACTGGCTGAACGTGGTTTTACTTTTTTTATATTTGAAATTCTCTACTGAATGTGAAAAGACTCGGGTACCAATTTCAATGGAACTATTCCATGGGATTGGGGAGTTCTTCCGCTGTGCTATTCCTTCAGCTGGAATGATTTGTTGAGTATCCTCCTCTTATGTTTGATCTTTTACGCTGTGTTTTTATTTCCTATTTAATTTTCAACCATTTTTTGTTTTTTTACATATTTGGTCATTGCAGCCTTGAATGGTGGTCATTTGAATTGCTAACCTTGCTTTCTGGTCTTCTACCAAATCCAGAACTTGAAACTTCAGTCTTATCCATATGGTATGTACAACTTTTTTTAGTCCTTCATACCCAAATATTGATTTACATTCTTGGAAGTACTAATTTGTTGTTTATATGTTTACTTTCTGATTAGTTTATCAGTCACCACAACAATCTACACAATCCCAGAAGCAATTGGCTCAGCAGCAAGGTTTTCATTCACAAAGTCCTAACCTCTTCAATTTGTGCCTATTCGTATTTATGTACAACAATAGTAAAGGATTTTTTTTCTCTTTTGGGTGGGTTACTCAGCACTAGAGTTACAAATGCATTAGGTGCTGGAAGTCCACAATCAGCACAAGTGTCTGTTTCTGCAGCTATGACTCTTGCAGCATCCGCGGCCATTCTGGTGAGCTCAATCATATTTGCTTGCAGGTAGGTTGTAGGTTATGTATTTAGCAATGAGCTGGACGTGGTGGATTATTTCACAGACATGGTTCCTCTCTTATGTCTATCTGTGATACTGGATACCTTACATGGTACCCTATCAGGTTTGGTTCTTTCTTTTCTCTATTTTTCAATGCAAATCACTCTTATGCAATGGACTAATGGAGTGTGAATTGTGTCATAAAATATAATAATACTGTAAGGTAATATGTGTTCATCATAGGTATTGCTAGAGGATGTGGTTGGCAAAACTTAGGAGCATATGTAATCCTTGGAGCTTATTATGTTGTGGGAATTCCAATTGCTGCTATATTGGGTTTCTGGGTACAATTAAGAGGAAAAGGCCTGTGGATTGGAATCCTAACTGGTGCCTTCTGCCAAACAGTTATGCTATCTCTCATTACAAGTTGTACAAATTGGGAGAAACAGGTTGCTTCCACTTCCCAAGTCTAAGCTTTGCACTTGGCACAGTCCCAAAACACCATTTTCACAATGTTATATCTTCTTATATATCAAACCAAATGTTTAAACTAGAGAAATTATTTTTACAGTCAAAGAAAAGTAGCATCTTAACTCATGCAGTCCTATTCAGTTTTGAACATGCACTACTAGTATGTATTTTTAGAGCACACATGTACTAGTAGTAGTAGTAGTGACTGAAAATTGCTCATTGCTCGTGTCCTGAGATTGCAGGCAAGTAAAGCAAGGGAAAGGACATTTCAGAGAAGTTCTGCTGTAGAAGATGGATTAGTTTTAGCAAATGGAGAAGATTCCTTAAATCTGTCAGCTTGTTTAGTTGGTATTGGTAAATCATCTAGCTTTGGTGGCAGAAAAGATCAAAATTTAGAGTTAGAGGAAGGAAAAAGTTCTCATAGCGAGACAAGTGTAATGGTACTGATTTGTTATTTTTTTCTCAATCCGATTTTGGTTAAGGTTCTGTAACGTGAAGTAGAGGCAACTGGATGAATTCACGAGCAGCACTTCAATTTCCAAGTATAACAATGATAAATTAGAGTTCTTCCACTTAAAATGCTATGTAACCGAGCAGATTTGTGGATTTGTCAACCAAATTTACCAAACTAAAATGTATATGCAAATAGTACTCCAAATGTATATATAATTGAATTTGAGTTTTGCTATTTAGCCCTAACTACATACATTAAAAAAAGTTCTAAACAAATCAAATTTAAGCCGAATATAAATTTAGACTCGCTCTTTCAATCGAACATTTTTAATATTATTTCTTTTGCCTTTTTTAAATATGAATTTCATATATTATTATTTTCCAACCATTTCAAATTACTTTTTTTTTAATTTCTGCACTCAATTTTCTTAACCATCTATTTTTTTATATTTATTTACTTTTTCATCCTTGTATCTAAATTGAACTTCAATAAAAAAATTTTAAAAAATTCAATAGTTTAAAATAATTTCATGTTACAACTGAAAATTTTTATTATAAACTCAAAATATAATTTACAAATATTCTAATTTAATATAATTTACAATTTTTTTTAACTTAACCAATAATTTCATATTCAAATCTTGAATTATATAATAAAAACTATTTTTTCTTATAAATTTTAATTATATAAAATAAAAATTTGTTTTTAAAAATATTATCAGTGTGTTAAGTTTTTTTTTTTAATTCAATGGTAGATTTTAAAATACGATTATTTCTTAAAAAGTTAGTCAACCGTATAAAATCTTTTCAAGTAAATAGTATGATTTATTTTTAATTTGATGGTTTATAAAGAAAGAAAATGAAGAAATGAATGATAACAAAGTGATTAAGTAAAATTAATGAATATGTTGAACTTAATTAAATTATTTCGATAATATTTAAGTTCCATCTTTTGTAAAAATAAATCTTATTAAGACTACTTTAGTTTGAATTTCAAATCTTAGTAAGATTACTTTAATTATTTTCTGGTCAAATGAATTTCAGATTAATCCCGATCTCCTTTAGAAAGCAGGCTTAAACCCCAATGTGAGTGTCCCATCCCTATTCCCAGGGTCTAAGCAGCACAACACTAGTTCCCAACGCCGTCACCCTCGTTTGTGCAGTTGATTGAAGAAGATGGCCACAAAATCGAAGAAAGAGAAAGAACACCTGAATCTTCTCCTAGGTTCCCACCTTACTACTGTCCATGAAACCCTCCAGGTATATTATTATTATTATTATTCCCCTTTCTCTCTACTATCATCATCATCATCTGAATCTCCTTCTTACCCCCCTGTTAGGTTTTGGATCAAACACCGCCATCTTCTTCTTCCGCCAAAGTCACCTGGGACGATGTCATTAAGATGGCTGACCAAGTCTCAAAACAAGCTACCACAGGTCCACCTTTTCTATTTCTTTTGCCCTTTCTCTATTTTTTCTTCTATCACTCTCAAAATTCATTCTTTTTATTTGTTTTATGCTGTCATCAATTCAATTGATTCATAAATAAATGAAATCATTTAGACTGCCAAAGGAGAAACATTTTCATTATTTATTTTTCTTGCCTTTTTGTATTGTAAAATGCACTATTAGGATATTCCGTATGATTTTTTTCACTTATGTAGGCATGAATGCACGGGTTTTCTTTTTTTAATGTAATTAAATGTGTCTTCTTTCTTTTCTGCAGTGGGAATGCTTTGGACTGGAGAGAAGCCAGAGGCCAAAGCTGTTGAGGAAAATATGGCATCATATTTCAATACCCTACAAGGTTTCCTTTTACTTTCCCATGGCAGTACAGTAGGTGCAGGGCCTACCTTGTCTTCTGCTGTTAATGCATCTGTCAAGCATGTTGTTGATTCCAGCTTCAGGTTGATGAAGGAAACTGTCTCTATATACGGTATGATAATGATAATTACTAATTGATGCTGTGATAATTAGTGACATGGGTGGATCAGTAATATTTATTTCACTGTGATTATGTGAATGAAGCAAAGCAAGATGTGAGCAATAGAAATGAGAACATGCTTATCCCTAGACCATGAGCTTTATCCACTCTCTCTGTCAGAAAGGTAGAATGGGAAACTATGGCATTGAGAGTTGAGGAGAAAACATGCAACCTGATAATGATTTCATGATATATAGGTGACAGTGAAGGAGAATGCTAGCTAAGATATTTAGTTTTATTGGTGGTGGAGGTGTTTCTAAGTCTTTCCTTCCTGTTACACCATGTTTTCATCACAAGTTTTTATGCCCTTTTTCTTTTGAGATGCCGAGGATCATTTATTAGTTGATCTGGTAGTATATATATGGGGGGGCAATTGTCTGTCTATAAATCATAACACTTCCGATTTAGGGTTTTCTCCATTCACAAAACTGGATTGACTGTCATGAATAATCTTCCAGTTTTGTGTGGCATCGAACTTGGGAAAAGCTTAAATACAATGAAAAATACATAAATTAAGAAATCTGAGATTAATATGCATTGTTTAAGGATACTTTTGGTTTTGGAATGCATGCAGCATGCTCTTATGAATAGACTTTAAGTTATCAGTCTAAATGCACATGGGAATACAATCTGACTGTTGTTAAGGTCAGCAACTATATCATTTTCAACAAGTGCAAAATACATGGTGGGATGAACTGCTCTTAACTATCTGGTTTTGCTTGTGTAGTATAAGTGTATAACTTGTTAAGCTCTATTTACAAATCATTTTGGTTGCATTAGCATTTATCATTATCATCATTGATATGCCCATTAATTCATTGCTCCTTTATTTAAGCTCTATAGCAACTAATTTTTTATTTCATTGACATTTAATATGTTGTCATTGATATGCCCATTAGTTCATCGTTCCTTTATATATGAGGCTGACTAGATCATCATGCTTCAACCCACTACTCAACACCTTTAGTCCTGACCGTACGTCAAATTACTTTTCCAATCTCTTTTTGGGTTGTTGACAACCTTCTTTCTCTTTTAATGAACACCAACAGGGTACCATTCTAAAGACCTGAAAATATCAGTACCACAATTGGTTGGTGCTGTCTGGGAAGCCTGTTCTGCCCTTAAAAAGACTCCTTCCACAAATATTACAGCAATTGGGAGAGGAATGACACAAGTTGCTGTTTCAGTGAAGGATGTTCTTCGTGAGATGAAAGAACTGAAACCTGTTTCATGTGATGATCAAGTTGACGAAGCTGCTGGTGAGAGTTGTGCAGAAGCAGCATCTGAGTCACATGATGATAATTCAAGTGAAGGTGATCTAGGGAATGACTTGTCGCCTGAAGAGATGAAAGTGGCTGAAAGAGCAATTGAGGTTGTGTCTAATACGCTTTCATTTATAAAAATACTTATTCACTCCATCATAGGCTTGCTTAAGCTGGAAAAACCAAATGACAACAGCAGTTTTGTAAATTCTCTGGAGAAGTTGTTGCAGCTGTGTCAGGAACTTGGTCGACAGATTGATGAGATTGGAGCTTGCCTTTACCCCCCACAAGAGATTCCTGCCATAAATGCAGCTTTGGAGAAAATTCACAGCATTATTGATGCTGTGCAAGTGGAGGTAGGAGAGCTTCTAGGCGCAACAGATGTATTTCTGGAGCCATGCAATGATTTGAGGAGTTCACTGAGACAGCTTACATCTGAACTAAGTAACTCTAGTACTGCTGATGTAGAAGCCAGGGTAGAAAACATAACATTAAACTAAGTAGACTCTGATATGTGTACTTTATTATTATTTTTTGGGGGGGTGGCCGGGTGGGTTTGGTGGGACGTGGGAATATGTGCAATTAATTTGACGTTGTAGAACTTATGAAAATGATCCTTTTTGATTTATAATTTTATATAGACCTGTATCCATTGTACTTTATGTTACTGGTCAACCTCTTGTTTGAATACCAAGGGGTTTAATTTAGTTGGTTGAATAAAGTGCATGAATTGTTATAAACTTTCCAATATTTGTTTCTAATTCCTACAGATAAAAAGAAAAAGTCTGTTTGATGAATATTTTCTTATATTAATGGTTAGTTTGGATTTTTTTTATAAATATTTATAGGAGAAAAAAATGTATGAAAACTCTTTTATTGAATTTCTTCAAAAGTTAAGGTGCATAAATTGGTTTTAACTCATGGAAAAAGTTCAATTTATTTTATTTTTCTTACGTATTTATGTGGCAGTTTATCTAAAGAAGATTTAAAATAGTCATGGTGGCTGAAAGAGCAATTGTGGTTATCTGTGATAAGCTTTCACTTACTATAAAAGTAGTATTCCCTCCATCATTGGTTTGCTTAAGCTGAAAACAGCAATTTGACGGAGAAGTGTAAGAAACTTGAGACTGATTGATGAGGCTGGAGCGCGTCTTGATTCTCTACAAGAGATTCCTGTCATAAAGACAGCTTTGAAGAAAATCCTCTTCCTTGTTGATTATATGCAAGGTTTGGTAGGAGAATTTCTAGGCGCATCAGAAGTATTTCTGGAACCATTCAATGATTTGGGGAGTTCACTGAGACAGATTGCTTCTGAACTAAATAACTCAAGTACTTCTGAGTGCTGATATAGAAACCAGAGTGGAAAATATAACATTAGCCAACTAGTAGACTCCGATATACAGATATCTGTACTTTAATATTATTATCATTTTTTTTGGCGGGGGTTGCTGGAATATATCTGCAATGAATTTGACGTTGTAGAATTTATGTTACTGCTCAACCCCTGATTTGATTTATAATTCTCGTTACCAAGAAATGGTATTCTCGTATTAAAACACAATAGGAATTGCGGTCCAAAACTAGGATTTCAATTATAATTTCAATAACGACGCAGAAATTCAGGGAATGTCTTGTGTTTGGATTCATGTCACATTCGTTTCAAAATCACATCTTTTCCACGTTTAACGTAAATGCATCCATGGATGGCTTCCAATTTTAACATCTTTTTTCGCACGTTCTTTGGGCACATATGGGCAAGGAGATTCAACTTGAAAAGCTGTATTTAGTTATATTATCACTTTGTTTTTTTTTTATAATAAAAAAACATGATTTAATTTAAAACGTGCTATGAACTGAATGTTGGGATGAATTTCAAACAAATACTTCCAAATGCCAAAACTCGACGAACTTTGGGAATGACTAGTAAATCAATTAGAATATAGAAGAGTAGTGCTCTGGTACGTGTAAAAATTTACACTAGATTGCTATGTGAATGTACATTAACATCTGTTCATACTGAAAATTCTGGCACATTGTTATGATGCGGCTAGGGTCACCGTCCAGTAAGCTTGACCATCCATGCACCACCTAAGTAAAGACCCAGTAAGGGTGCCGCTAGAAGAACTTGAGTGAGAGGATCAGTAGATGGCGTAACTATAGCAGCTGCCACTACTGCACCAACCACAACATACCTCCAAATTGATAGCATCTGGTCTCCAGACACCAGTCCAAGTTGTCCCAATAGAAATTGTATGACAGGTACCTGCAATATGACTTCCTTTAGATTCCAAAACTACTAAAGTTTGGGGGGAAAAAAGGATTTCCCAGGTAAGCTATTGAACAATTCAGACACAGAGAGAATACTTCTTGTACTTGTTTCATCAACCACCTAAATAAAAGCTCAACTATTTAAACAAAACTATAATCCAAAGTAATGATTGTAAATGGAGCCTACACAAAAACTATATATTATGAGCATTCTTCATCTTAAAAGCAATAGACTGGCTTTGTTTCAAATTCCTAAAAACAGAAGCATGTTGGATTGTTGGAATGTCCACATTGTTCATGACTCCAAACAGACCCCAGTGGGCATGTTTAAAATATAATCATTTGCTGATCTCTATGTATTTATTATCTACATATTTTGGGAGCAGAAGACACGCAATTAGGTCAATGGACAATGGCCTTATGGCATGCATTGGTGTCAGCTTGAAGATACTATTCACACCATATATTATCAAAGAAAGGAAGAATAGAACCAGGAAGAAAAAAATTACCTGGAAAGATAAGCCTGTACTGAACATAAGCACCAGAACAAATTCAAAGTATTGATCAATGGACCATAATGATTCAACAGCACCTTCAGCGTAGGTAACAAAGAAATTTAATGCTGCAGGTGTCAGAACTAAGTAGGAGAAAGTTATTCCGGCATAGAAAAGAACCGATGAGCCTAAAACAATTGGCCCTAGAAACCTTCTTTCGTCTTTTGTAAGTCCTGGAAGTACAAAGGCTATGATTTCATAGAGGATGACAGGACTTCCCAAGAGAAGGCCACAGTATCCAGACACCTGCAGTTCAGAATGACAAAAATGTTAATTCTATCAAGGTAGCTTCTTGTATTTTATCTTTATTTAGAGTTTGATCTCAACTTTGATGGGTATGCAAAAATGGTTAAATGCACAACACAACATTGCCTAGAAGTTAGGTAGTAACATATTTTCTTTGTTGAGATCAACTAATCCTTGTAAGGTTTGGACAGTTCTCACCTTATAAGTCAATTTTGTGGGATTGAGTTAGGTACTAGGTCCAAATTCTTAGATTCTTTAACAAATAATTTCTAACCACACCCCAACCCCTGAAAAAAAATCATGACGGAAAATGAGTAAAGTGGTACACACAAAAAATAGATTTTGGCCATCACGAATACTATGCACCATGTGCCAATGAGACCTTACAAGCCAATTTGGATGGGTTGAGTTAGGTCCTAAGTCCAAATTCTAAGATTCTTTAACTAATTTCTACGACCACCCCAAAGAAGAAGAAAAAAACAAATTATGAGAGAAAAATGATGTAGCATAAGTAGAAATGAACACACTGTATCTACTCACAAGAGTTTCCATAGTTCTCGTTCTTCTAAATCACAGTTTGATTGGATATTGGTCTTATTTGAATTTTAATTTAAGCTCTTAGAGATAAAAACAATTAGCACAAGAATAAACACATTTCAATTATCCTATGCCATTAACCTTATCTGGGAACTAGTTATGAGGCTGACATAAGAATGATGGCTGCTTTGTACATTCCTGATAAAGCAAGAGCACCAGCAAAAACACTGGTTCAATTTTACATGAAATGTGTACCAAGAAATAAAATTTCACAGCTCACTTGGTAACGAAGGAAACAACAACCATCTCAGAAATATATGTAAGAAATCTTACCTTTATAGTAGTGAAGAAAAATTCACCAGGAGCTAGCTGAAGAAATCTTACACCCTGTGATTTAACAGGAGCTTCAAGAATCATTATCAGTTCTTTTGAAAATGCAAAGCATCCTAAAATGCTTGCTCCAACTGCCAGAACTGATACAAAGATTCTCTGTCGCAGCTCTTCAAGATGATCAAATATGCTCATTTCTTTATCATCAGGAAGAAGCTCTTTATCAGGATAAAGAAAATCATAGATAGGACCTCGTTCACCATCTTGCCCAAAATTTCCCTGCGTTTCTTCAGCTGTACTCTCAAAAAGATCTGTGTTTCCTGACATAACAATGATCTGAGAATCTTAACCAAATCTACAACACTTGTGGAAACATATCACCAAGATCATCATTTAACTAGGGAAAAAATGATTTTCAAATATTCCAGGATTAACATATTGTTCAAAAGAAACCACCCTAGGATAAATTAAGTTGAATAGTATAATGCCAACAAAAAACGAAATATACTAATCATATTTGGAATTTATTGGCATCCAAACAAAATATTAGACATCATGTTTGGATGAACATTCTCCATAAGCACTTTTTGGAGAAATAAATAAGGAGAATTGAAATAAGCTTCTTTTATAAGCTAAAATTAAATATATCCAAAAGTTGATTTTAACTTGTAAGCTAACTTTGGCTAATGGGAGAAGCTTATTTCCTTTTTTTCTTCTTATTTTGTGAAGAAGTTTATCGAAACTAGCCTTAATATGAGTAAGGACATCGCGTATATATTCATATGTCATTCAGATTAATCACTATCTAGTTGGATAACAATATGCAAGTTGATGAACGAGGTTAATATATGATAGAAATTCAAAGTGAGGTAAGTAAAAAGGTTATAGAAATAATAATAATGATAACAAAAAATTGTAGGAGGGGAAATGGAAATGATTGAATTAGACGTAGTTACCGGGCCTTTCTTCAAGGGCGGAGCCCAGCCCAGTTGCGGTAGTACTCAATTCCTGCTGCTTCTGTCTGAGGTCGTCATCGACGGCGAAGCAAACAAAGTCGTTATTCCTCTTCCGAAGGAAGCTCAACCCGGAACGGTTTCCGACCCGAGTGGGTGTTCGGAGCGACCCGAATTGAGGAACGATATTCATGGGAACACTGGTGCTTATCAATCCCATGCTATGCCGTAACGTCTTTTCTTTTGACTGTCACACGGTTGGATACGGTTTTCTTTGCTTTGATTTTGGCTATGTGGCCTCGTCGCCTGATATTTTACACTTGCAAGTAGCAACCTCTTCCTCACACAAACCACTATATAAGTAATAGTATTTTACTATTTTTTATTTTTTTTGCATAAAGTATATACATATTTTAGACTAAATCTTTCAAAATACTTTTCTAAAATTCAATTATCAATAAGTTGTTGAACTAAATAGTATTGCTTAGACTTCATCCACTTAAGTAAAATCTTGATATTTAAGTATTATGAATAAAAAAATATAATTTACCAAATTATTTAAGAAAAATTAATCAACAACAAAATTAATAGATATTTTTTAGAACAAATTCACCAATATAATAACAGGAACAATTGGTCCCACAAAGTTTTGGAAAATTACTAATGTATTATATATGTAATCATAAATTGCCTCCGTAATAATATGAAATGTATAAAAAATTAATTTATAACATAAGTTTGTCTCCCATAATAGAAATTTTGTTCTTATAACATAATATTTCTAGATCCGTCAATGTTAATCCCTATGAATAACCAAAATAAAAATTCAACTTATCACCATGGTAGTGAGTTATAATTATTTTTTTCAAGTAGTTTAGAAATTAAATTACTTTTATTTTTTTTAAAAAATATCCTAACAAATGAGTTCCTAATTTCTAATATTTGAACATTTAATTTATTTTAAATATTTTTTTCTAATTTCTTTCACATCACCTCATTTTGTTGATTTTAAAGATTTATTCTAATTTCTGTTTGCTGATTTTCTTTTTTGTCAAATTTAAAGTTGATCTAATTTATGTGGCCCACAAACAATTTATGAGTATAATTGATATCACCTATTAGAGTGAAAAATATAAAAGTTTCGTTTAAGAAAAAATAATATATGCACGGGTATTGTAAATGATTTTTATACTACTGTTAAATCATAAATCATCATGATAAATTTATTATTTTTTATAATAATTATGTTAAGATTCATATAAAAATATATTTTTATTACTTTTACAAAGACAGGACATGTACGTTAAACACTTATTTTGTGTCATCAAGAAAACTCTTATTCGGGCTTGAACGAAGCCCATCATGGGTATTGGGCCGCGTTTGATAGAGAAGAGAAGTTCTTGGTTCGTTATTATTATAAACAATAAATTGGCGCGGTTGTTGTTCCCGCCAAGTGGTGTTGCATCTTCGGCGGGCGCAATGGAGCAAGAGAATCACAAAATCAAGGCAGTGAATTTGCTTCGAAGCAGAATCTGTGATCCCAAATTCATCTTCATCAATAAATCTCCAGAAAGTAACCACAGGTCTGAAGTTCTGAACTTCTTCTCACACAGTTAATGTTTCTCCTCTTTATTCAACCAAATCGAAAATCGATGAAATTACTTTACCAATTTCTCATATCAGCAAGCTGAAATTCATGATATCGAGTTCGGTGACGGAGGCGTGCAACAATTCTATACTTCTTCTCGGTCCCCGCGGCTCTGGCAAGAATGCGGTTTGTTCCTCACTTCCCTCAACCTCATTTTTAAGGGTTTTCTCCATTTTCTTTTCACATTGAATTCTCTTGTTAGGTTTTGGAACTTGTCATTCAAGATTTGCTGCAAGAGTATCCGGACTCGATCTCAGTGGTATTCACTGCCTTCAAATAATAATAATATTAATAAGTTATGGAATTGGAAGTGTGTTTGATCTCTCTATTGAGTTATATTTTCGTCGCAGATAAGGTTGAATGGGCTTTTACATAGTGATGACATCTCTGCGTTCATGGTTGGTATTCCTAAATCCTGCTTGTACTGTTACTAATTGAAACAGCCATGATGTTATTAACTTATTGTCGTTTGTTTTTTTTCTAATTGTGTAAATTGTTTACTAATATTGATTTTCCTGGTTGTTTATGTCGACTTAGTGCTGACAATGACGTTAGTCATGTTTTATTTATAATCAATGCTTCTTATATGGGTAATTTGCCACCCTAGTCAGATTCTGACACTAATGAAGGAAAATTGGGTTGACATGAGGTCTAGTTGAGTGAATAACTGCAGAAAGGGACAAGTAAATGGAAGATAATCTTCCAGTATGAATTATCTAAGGAGCTTGGAGATTATTCTCCTGAGAGAATGTGGCAATGTTCTTTCTGAATTTCAGTTAAAAGATGTGGATTAAATCTTTCTCATGTTAAAAACTTTTGAATTTACAACGGAATTGGATGGTGATGTACCAAGCTGTGCAATGCAGCTCAGACTATCTCTGGATATGCAAGAGCAATGAGGTTTTGTTAGGAATATTACAGAATTTCCTAGTCTTGTTATAGAGATTGTTTGAACTGGTAGATTTAGGTTGCACTGCTACCTGTCCTTGTATGGTGTCTCACTTGTTGTTGCAATCGATGATGAAACAGGAAATAGCTAGGCAGTTATGCATGGAGCATCAATTGCTATTCTCAAAAGCTGTAACATGACCTACCTGGCTACCTATACAAAATTCATACCATTCATTTACAAGTATGGTACAGTGATTTTTTTATCTTGATATGAACCTTCTGCAGGCATCATTTGATGACAACTCCCAATTTATGGTGGCCATGCTAAAGTGAGTAAAAATTTTATTGGTTGAAAAAGGAAAATATTTGAAGTTCTAAAGCATTTATTATCTTTTTTTTTTTCTAGAGAATGTGGATTAGCACATAAAACTGTAATTTTTGTTTTGGATGAGTTTGACCTGTTTGCTCAGGTAAGGCTCCTCTTTCTTTTTCCACTTCGATCACTTCTCAAAAGCTTGTTGTGTAAATTCTGGGTTATAATTGTAGTTATTGTCAACCTCTTACTCTATTTAATAATACTGTTTGTAGTCTGTGTGAAATATTTTCTATTAATCATTTTTGGTAACTTTTTTAATCATACATTTGCTACTATCTCCATCCTGATTCTTTGCAGGGTAAACAGAGATTACTCTATAGCTTGCTAGATGCAATGCAATCAATAACATCACAGGCTGTTGTACTTGGCATTAGTTGCCACCTGGTGTGTGCTTTATAGTTATTTCCTTTTTCTTATATAAACTTTCAAGTAGTTCTGAATTTTGTCATGTCTGAATTTCTGTATGCGATTGGTTGAGAAAAATATTCCCGTAAATTGATATTGTCTTTGTGATTTACAAATTATTGATTTTGGATTAAAAGTTTTCCAGTTTGTTTTGCTTGTATATTTTTTTGAGAAAATAATCTATCATTGCATGTGGTGCTGGTAGATAATAAGATAACTTTTACAAATCAAGATAATCCTCCTTGCAGGATGCAGATCAGCTGTTGGAGAAAAGGGTACGATCTCGTTTTTCACATAGAAAGTTGTTGTCCCTTCCACCTTTAAAAGAAGATTCACAAAAGTAGGTGGATGGTAATTTCCTTTAGACTGGAACTATGCTGAAGATGATGTTAAATGCACTGCTTGACTTGTCATGTAGGTTACTGATGCACATACTGACATTACCAATTGATCCAAGCTTTCCACAGGATTATGCTGTTGAATTTAACAGGAAGGTCCAAGTATCCTTTTTTATTGCAAATTCTTGTTTATGTTGAGTCTAGTTGATTAGTTGTCATTCAGAATGAATAGGAGTGCCACCCGTATTAATGTATTCATTTCACAACCCACAAGAATTCGCATGTCTTGTCTTCCATATTCTGCAATCACAGAGACTTGAAAAACTGAATGCTAACCCATAAATTCATAATGCACACATTTTGACATGTTTGTCCAGGTGTCAATATTCTTGCTTATATTTAAGTTAATGAGGTTTGCAGAACGAACTATAGTTGCAAACCTTTTCAATTCTTTGCATCGTCATTCACTGCATTTGTGTTTCTGTGAGTAAACCGATTTCAATTAAAACGACTAGGTCACATCTATAAAAACTGTTGTTGGTGGAAAATTCAGTTATGTATTTTTCTTGATTAATGGAAGTCCACACTTGTCTACCTGGTTAAGAAATCCTTGACAAATTACAGAATATTATAGAAGATGGAGGGTTCCAAGAATCCCTCAACAAATATTTAAATGTTGACTCCTCTGTCAAACATTTGCTGAGGTTCCTGTAAGTATTTTTTCCACGCTTCTGTTTAGCTGTTGAATATCAGATAGACTATCCTCCCAGACTTATGTGAGTTTGATAATTTTCCAGATTCTGTGCAGTCTCTCATATGGATTTGCAGACTGGGTTCCTGTCTCGGGAGAACTTTGAAATTGCATTTTCAAGTATCCAGAGGCAGCCCAAACTGGAATGTTTAAGAAGTATGGAAATTTTAGATAATTTATAATATGCTCTTCTTTCTGTATTAGAGATGTCACCTCCATTGATGTTCTATTTATCTATAAACTGTACCCATTTAATGAGTCTTGGTTTTGTCATCTTGGAGTTTTCTCCATGATTCAGTGCACTTTCTCTCTTGATGGAGCAATTAATGGCTTTTTGGTTATAACTGCAACTTGCAAACAGATTGCTCCATTTTAGAACTCCAAATTTTGGTTTGCATGAATAGATTGGAAGTTAAAGAGCAAAGCTTCTGCAACTTTAATTCTGTAATGAAAGGTAATATTTATTGTTTTTCTTTCACTCTTTATATATTATTCCTTAATGTGCCTGTCATATTTTGCAGAGTATAAAAGCACCCTTACTTCTGAACGTTATGCAAGACATGTCTGCTTAAGGGTGTGTTCATCTGCTTTGTTGATTTTTTTAAGCCAAACGTGTAATATATAGTAAATAATAGTTATAATATGTTTCCTACAACCCTATCATTTATCCCCAACCCCAAACTTATTTGGTGTTATTTTTACCTTATGTATGCAGGCATTTGAACACCTTATACATCGTGAATTGATATGTTTCACAGGCAATAGAGGACAAAGTTTGTCTGCTGAACTACATCAGGGACTAAGAGCAAATAATTCGTGCCCTGTAAGTTAACTGACAGAATTAGTCCACCTGTATATTAATTATGTGCCAGATAGAGAAATAAGAATTGCATGGATTTAACCAATAGGGTTGGCACGTGTTCGATTCCCTACGTATGCAAAATTCTCTTGGCTCAGCGGCAGACACGCATCACAAGTAGAATTAGTCTTTGATCCAGTAGGTTAGGAGACACCCATGGTATCTGACCCAAGACCAAAAAACAGAATGGATTTCATTGAAGCATTTGATTGTTTAGGTTATTTGTTTTCTAGTTTTCTTTGTACGTAACTTCTTCCAATCATCCATTACATGTCATATCTGTGAAGGTAGGTGATGAGATGACAGCATAATTGTTGATATCATCTACCTACATGTTCTGGTTCTAATGGAAGGGGCTTGGATCTCTCATGCATATGATCTTAGGTTCAATTTCAAGATTCAGATGTGTGAAAAGAAAAGAAAAACTGTTGGTAGGAATCTCCACTTTAGTGCTTCACCTATGAGGGATTAGTCTTATACATAGAATAGGAGAATATTTTGAGAAAAAAAAAACCAAAATATTTATTAAATTTCATGTTTTGCAGCCTAAGCTTCTAAACTTAATGGATCGTGAAGGCTAAAACCACTTGAGGGACACGACAGTTCGTGCTTCATGTTAGACTGCATGTGGTACGATTCCAAATTCTGATAAATTCAGCCTGTTTATGAATAAACAAAATGTCTCTTTTGTTTAGTCAACACTTTTTCGTGATTATAATTGGTGTACATGGAAATGACTTTAATTTTTTATTTATTCATGTCTTCTGAGCAAACAATTTTCAGTATTTGCTAACAATTTGTTTATACATCATTGAAGTCTGTAAAACTTATCTATATTGATAGTATATCAAGAAATCAAGATTAAGTTTTTCATAGTTTAATTTTGATGTATCGACAATGTAAACAAATTTAACTCTTAACATTTAATAATATGGTGTCACAACATTTAATAAATTTAACAACTCAAGTATTATTTCATCAAAATTTAATAAATTTAATAATATGGCTTTAGACACCCTATGTTACTAGTTAAGGTTTATTTTCTCAGCTGTTTACTGAATAATTCCGGAGGGAGAGATAAGACATCAATTCCACATGAATTCTAATTTGGAAAATACAAATGTAACTTAGGAATAAAATAAAGAAATGGAAACAGTATTCTGAAATAATGTATAACTAGTACTCCATATATGAGTCAAGTAAAATGTTTGGTAAAGCTCATTTGTTTTACTAAATAATTGTTTTAACTTAGCTTTAGGTTCAATTATAGCAAATTATAGAATTTGGGAAGCTGTGCACTGATGAGGGATCGGGCAGAGTATTGAATTGAGAAGGTATGAGTCTGGTACGCAGATTCAATTTCAGTTCGTTATATAGACTGTGCCTCTTTATGACTTATTCATTTCTTCTCGTCTCGTCTCGTCCATTGTTATTGAAGAGTTGGAAATAAGGATGTATGAGAAATGAATTTGATCGGTTTTGAAGGGAAAAAAAAATATTCAATTTAATGATTTTGATTTTTTTAATTTATTATTCAATTAATTTGATTTAAATTTTTTATTTATTTGATCCAATTTAAGGTGGTTTGGGATGGAGCAGTTTTTTTATTTTAATCTTATATTTTTCTTGTAGAAAATATTAAATAAATGATAAAATATATAATAAATATAATTGAAATAATTTAAAATATAAAATATTTTATTATATAACTGATAATAGTATAACCTTTCAAATATATATTATATCAAAAATAAAATTATACAATTTGATGATTATATTTATGCATTTGTCTCAAATAGTTAGTAAAATTATCGTTAATTAAATATTCTTTTTATAAATAGATATAAGTTACCAGATAGTTTTATGAATATATAAGAAATTAAAATATAAACATGAGTGATAATATCAATATATAAATAAAAATACATATATGTATATTTTTTATTGATTAAAATTTATTAAAAATTATAATATAAAAAAATCATTAAATAAAATGTGGACTCACAAATTTGTGATTTTAATGAGTTTTAATAAGAGAAAGTATGTTGAAAATGTTGACAAAAACACATCTCATGATGCATAATGATGAGAGAACACGCTATAAACTTAAAAAGACCACCTTAAAGAAAATAGGAATCACAAAGAGAACACACCAATGCTTCGGCCTTTCATTAATTACAAAATTTCACCGGCCAGCAAAGCTATTGCAACGGAGCCATCAAACTTAAAAAAGGCTTTTTCACCAAAAGGGGCAAAAGAAATTATTGTTATTACCGTTTGGGGGAGGGGAAAAATTAAAAAATTCCCATAAGTTGGGCCACCTGCACGACTTCAAAATAAAGTAACGATTTTATTGTGTATATAATCAGAAGTGTCATGTATCATTACTTTAATTTTTTTTATTTATTTAAAGTTGAAAAATAAATAACAATTTTATTGTGTAATATAATTTAGAAATCGTAAATATATTTATGACTTTAAAGTCATACAAATAAATTTTTTTAAACTGTTATGATTTACAATTTTAAAATTTTAAATATATTTATGACTTTAAATTTTAAAATTTTAAATATATTTATGACTTTAAATTTGCACTTGCTTTTTCAATTATTAAATCCTGGTCATAAAAAGTTTACTTGGTGGTGCAGTTTTTTTATTTGGTTTTTGGTTTTTTCATTTAGTGTTCCAAGCCTTTTTACGTGGTGCACGTTTTTGCTGCAGTGAAATTTGTTTCATTTTTATTAGTTATTTGTAATATTAATTTTATTTGTTGAGTTTTTTGGTTTTTTTATATATAAAAATTAAATTATTTTAATTTTTTTTGTTACTTTTTAAAGTAATTTTGTAATTTTTGTTAGTAATTTTAAATTGTAATTTGGATAGAAATATTATTGGATTAAATTTTTTGCTAATAGTAAGCCTTTTTTATATATCAAATAAGATATATTAATTTTTTTTAATTTATTTTGACAAATATCATTATCTTAGTTAATCATTTGATTTGACATACTAATGTTAAATAATTTTGATTAGAATAATTGTATGGATAGTTAAAATTATATTATAAGAGTAATTGATATATTAACACCAAATATAATTTAAGTAATAACAGTATTTAAATGTTTTCCATAAAAAGATTAATCAACATCAAATGAAGATGAGAAAGTAAAGAAAAGTGAAAAAAAAAATACAAATAGTATTAGTTGTCAACTTCTTTGTATGGACAGTTATAACGATTATGTCCTTCACTTCTATACAATTAGCATTTTTTTGGCCTATTTGAAATTGGTTCGTCCATTTCGTTATATATACTAGTAGTGTCTGGCCTTTCCAATGTTTTTCGATGTTTTAAATCATCAGGCATAAAATATGGACCCAAATATTAAAGCCAATTTTCTTCACTTCCAAGGGAATGAAAATGATGCTGATAAACTTTACAAATGTTTTCCAACTTGTATACTAGGTCAACAAAGTCATCGTAATTTAAGTTGCAAGACGCACACGCTGCAATTGCATGCGAGCATGAAATTCGAAAAGCCTGGAAATATCCACACTCACACAACCATTCGTTCAACTCGACAGTGTGACTCATTGCTCGTTGCCCATGATGCGTATTAGCAATTTCCTGAATCTCAAACTCACCTATTTCCCGAACGTACATGCGAACATAATGCGAGGTAGTAATTCGTTGATTTTCTTGCATCATTGCATACACATCTTCAAAGTACCTATGTCCTGTCTTTATCATATTCATTATTTGCATGTCATTAGTAACAAGTGAGTCATTTGTTGTATTAAATGTTTCATTGACTAAGGTAGTAATAGGTAGCGTTCGGGCTCCTTTCAAAACAGAAATCATACATTCGACAAGGTTGGTAGTCATGTGTCCATACTGTTTGCCATTATCATATGTCTGAGTCCATTTACACTTAGGGATTTGTTCCAACCAATCTACTACTTGTGGGAACTGTGATCACATTGCAAGTAACTTTGCCTCCAGGTTTCCGCAACTCATCATATGGAAAAAGATAAAATAGAATGTCAAATATTTATTACAATTAATAATGCAAGACCTTTTTATGATGAAATAGTTAGATGGTTACCCATATTGATGACTTATTTTTTTAAATCAATATTTTTGAACTGTTTGTTAAAATTTGATGCTATGTGATGAATGTAATAGACAGAAGATACATCTGGACCATGCCACCCAACTTGTTCTTATCGTAAAGTTGCTAGCAAATCAATTTTCTTGTCTGATATAATACACAAATTTGGTTGAGGTATAACATATCTTCTTAAATAATGCAAGAATCACATCTAAGTCTCTTTGCTCTCGCTCTCAACAATTGCAAATGCAATTGGAAAAAGGTTTCTACTACCATCTTGTGCAATGGCAGTCCACAAAGTACCATGATATTTTCCAGTTAAGAATGTTCCATCTACCTGCACAATTGGCTTGCAATATTTAAAACATTCAATGCATGGCTCAAAAGCCCAAAATACACGATTAAGGATTAGTTTAGAATATCCATCTTCACCATCCTCCATTACAGTGGATGTTTTGTATCTAACAATTGTACCTGGTACAAAGTGTGTAAATTGTATAAATTTTTTATTGCTATTATTAATGATTATAGATTTCTAACTTCAAAAATATTTGTTTTCAGTCCCCTGCTGGCCATCAACACCATCAATCGCATGCTGATCCAAATGTACCTCCGGTGCATGTTTCTGGATTTATACCCCACTATCATCAATCACATGGACAACCTTTTTATCAACCAGTGGATTTCTCTGGATACATGCCTCAAGATTGTGAACAAAGTTCACAACAATTTGGATTCTCATCGTATATGCCTCAACACTCATTTCTACATCGAACCTTTTTGAAGGACACTCACAAAGGTTTGGTACAACCTTCAACACTCCGCCATCAACATATAACTCATCACCATCGACATCTTTTTATCGTCCGACATTACCTACTCAAATGCATGACATGAGTAATGAGGATAACGATAATGATGATGATCAAAACAATACAATCAATAATGACAATGATAATGATGATGATGATGATGGCCACGATGATCATGATATTCCTTAACAACAACAAACACACACGCGTGATCATCCTAGAACATGGGGAAGAGGTGGTAGAACAAGAAGAACAAACCTTGACACAAATCCAGCGTAGCAAGATGAAAAATCTTAACGCGTATCTAGAAGAACTCGTTTTGGAACATTATCTTATTATTAATTTTTTCCTTTAATGATTGTGTAATTAATTTGAATTTTATTTCATAAATATATGTCTTTCAAATTATATCTTGTGTTAATTTTACAACTACTCTTATAAAATTAAATGACCATTATTGTGCCAAATGATTAATTAAAATAATTATATTTGTTAAAATTACTCAAACAAACAAATTAAATATAACTTATTTCATATATTAAAAGCAAATACTATTATCAAAATTTTTAAATATTTTCAATTTTATTTTTAAATTTACTAATAACTTATAGAAAAATAATTATATAAATATACATAATACAAATTAATTATAACATTAACTTCAGATACATTTAATTAAAAAAATTCAGATTACATATTAAATATTAAAACATTTTATAATAATTAAAATTACTTGTTTTTTTAAATAATTTAACTAAACATTTTTTTAATTTTTTAAATAACCTTAAAACTAAATTACAATATAACAAATTCAAATAACACAAATAATAAAAAAATAATTAAACTAATAACAATGTTTACTTAACCCATATATATAACTTATTTAAATAATAAAAAACCAACGAAAAAACAAGAAAAAAACCAAAAGCATTGTAAAGTCAGAATTATATTCACGACTTTGAAGTCGTAAATATAATTCTGACTTCTAAACTAACTTATATAAAAATAAAATAGCACAATTACGTAAAAACAAAATCAAATAATTAAAATAATCTAAAGTCGTATATATTTGTACTACTTTAAAGTTGTACAAATATTTATAACTTCTAAACATCATATTTCAAAAAAAATTATAAAAAAAAATTACAGATTTCAACTTTTGAATGAAAATTGCAAAAAAAAAATGTTTTCACGGATTTAAAAAACAACTCAATGAAGTTATAAATTATGATACGACTTTAAATAAAAAAAATTAAAAGCGTGACACATTACATGATTCTTGGTTTTAAACACGACTTACATTTAAATGAGAAATTTTAAATTTTTTTCCCCCAATTAGTAATAACAACAATTTTTTGCCCCCTGTTGGTAAAAAAATCCCTTAAAAAATTCCAATTACTACTACCTCAAATCAACCCTCGGAATTCAAAAAGGCTCGTTTTACTCCTAATGTTTACTGCTTTCTCAATACCAGTATAATATTTTCAAGAAGGCTCGTTTTGAAAATATCAGTGATAATGACGGTAAACATTTCCAAAAGAGTTCTATAATATGTTCCAAAGCATTATTTTTGTTCCCTATATTCCTATATTACTTTACTAAAACAAATAAATTTTGCAGTGTTGTTTTTGGGAATGAATTATATCTAATGGAAGATAACTAGAAAAGTGATAAATGGGTAAATAAATAAACAATCTTAGAAAGAAAGAAAAACCACACAATATACACTTCTATTTTTTATGAAGCTTTTGTCATGTTACTATCTACACACTTATCCTTTTTTTTGTCAAAACTAAACTCTTAACTTAATTTATTGTAATTTTATATTATTTCAAAATTTCCATTATAATTAATTTATAAAGTGCCCTTACAACAATTAAAGTGAAAGACAAATTACGAAGAAATTTAAAATTACAAATTCAAATAAGTTACCGAGTACGGTCCAAAAAAACGTTACCGAGTAGAATAATGTTTTGGCATATGTTGTCCACTCTTTAGCATCCATCCACTTTATGGCTTATTTGTGCAAATGAAAATGTTCCCTCTATTTGTCACATTAGTAAATGTTCATCTTTATTAGCTATCATGCTCAAAAAAGTTCAAGCAAGCAAATCAATTATACTAACTAAATTTGAATTATTTCCTTGAGCCTCTCCACGTGAAGCAATAGTAAAGCATTTACTATTGCTCAAACTGCAAAGCATGAGAACAGACCAAACAATAAATGACATCTATACAAGTCCTTGGCTGAATGAACTGCACAGACCAAGTTGGCATCAGTGTGGAAACTGGAAACCCTCAACAAATTCTCAGTTAGTTTGATTTTCTCTTTGTTCTTGTCACAATCTTTAATATTCCTAACTACCAACAGAAAACATAGTAATTCCAAAAAACTGTTCGGTTTCTTCCATACAACATTCCTAAGGAATTCAGGATTTTTCAATTAGAAACTTCCATCACTTAAACTTTTCTCCTCGGAAGCAACATTCATTACTCTTGGCTTCCTTGCAGCCTCAAGACAAGACTAGTAGTAACAAACCTCTAACATGAGAAACCTAGACAACAGTGTACTTTTCAACAAAAGGAGCTCTGAATTCATTCTCTTATTGGCTGATGTCAACTTCTAGGGGAGGCGTTTGCTTTTTTCTTCTTTTATACTAAGCACTTTTATGTCTATAGCTGACCAATTCTTAAAGTCCTAGCCTCAGTAATAATGAGTTTATGATGTCAAGCTAATACTCCACCTAGTGAAATCCTCAGAGATAATTTAAAATCCTCCAATGGTATCTAATCTTCTTACACAGAGTAGTTGAAAAACAATAAATTTCACTATTTTATGTTCACTGTTGCATTTAATAATTTATTTATACAAAAAGTATTAACAACGTTGCTGATTCCATAAACCCACAAAATTGCCTGACACAAACTAAACATACTTTTGTCGATCAGATCTAGGGCGTTTCCTTTCTCAGATAGGACAACAAAAATTTAGTTCCGCAGCAAACACCAAAATCTCTTTGATATGTCAGCTGAAACTCAAGGTTCACTTATTTGTCTCTTCAAGTCCTGCTTTGTTAACACCATCTGTTATTAAACTATAAAAAAGTTTTATAATCCATTTTTCTCTTCCAACCTCTCTCCTTCTAAGGTGCTGTTCCACTTTGTAAGGAACAAATGAGAACAATGGTTGCAACTTTCTCATATCCAGCCTCTACCTTCTTTGTAAGGTGTTGTTCCATGAGAGAAAACCATGATCAGGTTAAGCAGCAAATGAACAGCAGCATCAGAACTAATGGGAGTTTTAGGTCCCCCGTTAAAGTTGAGCCACTAAGCCAAACAGCTTCAACTATCACCACTCTTGGTCAAGCTGTTACAATTGGTGAAAATGGTCTGCGCCAAAACATCCCAACAAAGAAGCAATTGGTTGATCCTCATCGACAAGGGCTCATCATTGAAGGTGGAGTTGGTTATAGACAGACTGTTGTCATTAGGTCCTATGAAGTTGGAGCTGATAAAACAGCCACACTTGAGAGCATCCTCAATCTTCTTCAGGTGATTATAATCATTTAACCAATGTTTTTACTTCACAAAAAGCACAAGGGCTTCATTGTTTTGTTGCTAAATGCAATCTTATGTGCAGGAAACAGCATTAAACCATGTTTGGATGTCTGGACTACTCAGTGATGGGTTTGGAGCAACACATGGAATGGTGAGGAACAATCTCATTTGGGTTGTCTCAAGAATGCAAGTTCTGATTGATTACTATCCCATCTGGTAAAGTCCCTTTCCATCATGATTATTTCAAGGAGGACATTAATGAATATGAACATTTGTACCCTTCCAAATAATTTTCTTTTTTTGTTGGAATATACAAATCAATTTTAAAAAACTCAACTTGCTTGATACAATTCTTGTCAAAATTGTTGTACTATTTATTGATGGTTTTCCTAGAAATTTTCTCCGTATGCAAGAACTTTTGTCCTGTACTCTTTTGGCAGCAGAAAGCTACAAAAATCTACGTCTTCTAATAGAGTTACATGCTGACAAAGACATGCATAGAATTTCACTAATTCCATATTTAGATCCATCATGGGCCATAGCCCTCCCAAACACAATTAACAAAGTAAGTAATAAGCACATTATCATAGTCAGAATAAATTGTGATGGACCATAATCGTAGCAAAATTTTCTGAAGACTTGTAACAATTTTAATAAAATGAAATTTTAGTTTCACTAGCATATAGTTAAATCATCATGGCATGATAAAACCATAATAACTAGAAAGAATTTAACTTGTGTCAGGGGAGAGGTGGTTGAAATTGACACATGGGTTGGAGCATCTGGCAAGAATGGAATGCGGCGGGATTGGCTGATAAGAAGCCAAGCCACAGGCAACATTTTTGCACGTGCAACAAGGTATGTACTATATACATGTCTTGCATAGTCTTTCCAACAATTTTCAAAGTTTTCACTGTGTTGATTGTAATAAGCCATAAAACAGCACGTGGGTAATGATGAACCGCAAAACAAGACGTCTCTCCAAAATGCCAGAAGAGGTGAGAGCAGAAGTTTCACCTTGGTTTATTAAGAAGCAAGCAATAAAGGAAGATGTTCAAGAAAAAATAGTCAAATTAGACAAAGAGGCAAAATACATGAATTCTGACTTGAAGGTATATGTGTGCCTTTACTTTATATGTCAGTGTAAAAATGTGTAAGCAATCAGAAATCCTAATAAATATGACTTGTAAGATAGTTGTTTTAAAAATCCAAAAACTTTGTATTTACCATATATAACAATTTGTGACTAGATTATAGTGTACAATGCATATACTATTTACTCGTTACTCTGCATTACAGTTAAATTACTGCTGGCTCTGCCACAGCACAAAGAATGTACACAATTATTGACTTTGTACCCCTCTCCACTTTGCAGCCCAAGAGAAGTGATTTGGACATGAACCAACATGTTAATAATGTGAAGTATGTAAGATGGATGCTAGAGGTAAATTGCAAGAATTTATCTACTCAATACTCATTACGGTCATCATGAATGTCGTTGTTAACTCTCAAATTCTATTGTTGATTGCTTCTACAGACCATCCCAGACCAAATTCTAGAGGGGCACCAATTATCTGGTATCACACTAGAGTACAGAAGGGAATGTGGAAGCTCGGATATAGTTCAATCACTGTGTGAACCTGAAGAGGATGAAATACTTCATGGTGTGGTAGAACCAGATTACTGCACAAATCTTCTCAATGGGTTATCATCAGATATTATAAATGGTAGTGGAGTCCTGACTTGCCTTGAGAAGAGGCCATTAAGGTATACACACCTTCTACAAACCAAAGGAGAGCAACAAAACGACGAAATTGTCAGAGGAAGGACTACATGGAAGAGGAAGATTTCTACAATGCCATTTTCCACTTAGACCTAGTAAGATTCATATGTGGACTGGGAAGGAACAAATGTTAGCATATTCTCTGGTGTACTACCCAAGAAATTCTTGGTCTAAACGAAAACGATATGATGGGAAAAAGACAACCAGGAAGCGTTTGGAGAAAAAACTATACATGTAACAATTCCAATGACAGTGTAAGTTATGAATATGCTTCTTATTTAATTCATGAAATCAATATAAAATGTGATTATTTAGTTGTAGTAAATTGTATCTATGTGGACAAACTATATTATGATTTAATTTAAAATGAAAAATGTTTTCCAACATATTGAATTAAAAGTGGATTTTAGTAAAGTAATGTAAGAGCACCTCCTCCATCATAGGTTGCTCTTGAAATAGCAAGAGTAGGAGCGAGAGGAAAAGTAAACGTGAAACAATGGAGAGCAACCCCACATGACCATGTCAAAGCACCCGATGTTGCAGTAAGGTGTTTTTTTGCTCTTTTTTAATAGGTCCCATGGTATGTTTTTATTAATTGTTTAAGTGTATATTGTCTTTTATTTTATCTAAATTACACAACGGACACCCCATTTTTGGGTGCATGAAGTGGAAAGAGTGATAGAAAAAAAAGGAAAAAAGAGAATAAATAACGTGATAAATTATTGAATGGGAAAGGAAGACTGGAAAGAGAGAGATGGGAAGATAATAAGGTAAAAAAATGAAAAAGAAATAAGTATATTTATATTTATTCTTATGTTATTTTCCCCATTGTGTCTTGACGATAAGGAAAAAAGAAAATTGTTTTTTTTACTTTATAAAAAAAGCTCGTGATAAGGAAACGATTTTTTTTAATAAAATAATAAATAGTAAGCACCTACTTAGTCAAAAACAGCACTACACGTACCCAATTATTACATACGCCATAACACACTAGAAAATATCTTCTGGCCTAAACCATGTGGAAGATCAACTGAAAATTAATCTCACATAAAAGAATGTGCTGATGTCTTGAAAAATGTATTCAATTATGCATTATTACGTCAGTATATTTACTGACTTTTAAAACTTTTTCATCAAGTTGTGAACAAATGTGTCATTTGTAATCGTTTTTATATCATAAATAACAGAAACATCTTATGAAATTTCATCTAATTACATAAGTATTTCATATTTTTTAATCATTATTTTCATCTTTTATGTAGGGGATGTTAGTGTAAGATTTAAGAAGTATTAATATAATATTTTCAAACATATAAGGAAGTGTTATTATAATGTTTTAAAAGATTAGTATTGGAAAATTATAAAAAAAGTGGGGTTATGTGTAATTACACAAAACCGGTATTGCCATAATTTATTCTATCATATATTATAAAATCGGAAACTTTTAGTAATAGTGCAAATGTTTGTCTAATAATAAAGCATCAGTTTGTAGCTATGTAAATAGATAAAACTCGATATCCTAAACATAATTAACGCTAATGTCAATCTCCAATGGAGTATGAACAATTTAAAACTTGACAAGCAAGGCAACAACATTATATAATATTTGGACACAGTTATGAAGCAAAAGCATTCTTCACTCAAAATTTCCTTGAAATGACTGGATACACGGAATGATTCATTCCGATGGAGACGAAGAAATTGGCCAATTTACCAATGGTGGAAACCTATTCAGAACAGAAGCAAGCCTCATAAATAATAATAAGTACACCTCTCTACCAGCTGGAACTATAATTTGCCGCCCAAAGAAACTGTGATCCACTACACTAAGCTAGGAGAAATTAATATTCATTTACAATTAATTATGAGGTTGATGTATTTACACCATGTGTATGGCTATGGATTGGTACCCATAAAAATGAGAAAGGAATCAATCAAAGAATAATGCAGCATTGCATCTGCTGCAATTGTGAAATTATCGTCTCTTTTTGTTCCCTAAACTGCGATGGAGTTGCCAAGACCACAAAAGCAAAAATGTAATAATGGCCACTCCAACAACCGACCAGAATATTACCAGCCATATAGGCATTGATTTTGGATACAAGCCTGTGGAAACACAACCATCATGAATGTAATCAGTGAATTATACAATGATTGATACATACCAACCTCAAAATATGACACACAATAATTAATTAAGAGAACTACCGTGTCCAAACTTAATGCAAATCAGAAGTTCCACAATGCAAATGGCAAGAGAGAGCCAACAATATGCTCCGACCTTTTTCACTGGCTTTCTGAAAAATTCACAACAAATATATGACAGGAAAAAATGTCAAAAAATCTTAGTAGGATATTTCCAATGTCATTATTCATCAACATTCAACACACACTATGCAAAACAGAAAAATATGACTTCTTTTGGGTAGGGGTGGGAGGGAAACAAGAGAGATGCAGAAGAATGTACCTGTCTTGAAGGTATGAGTTGTACTCACGAATTGTTGGAATCGCAAGTAGCCACCACAAAATCAACCTATATATAACAACTGAATTTCGAGGAGGTATCCAGAGACAAAACTTCAAAAAGAAAGTGTTGAGCTCTACTGTCAAAAATACAATGCAAAGACTAAGCACTTGAATGAAACGCCAAGGACCAAGCAGTGGATGCCACTCGTCTTTGTCCCACTGAGCTGGTGTGAATTGGCCTAATGTTCGTTTCACCTGATGTCGATTAACGATAACAAAGAGCACTCAAGTCACATTAAGTCCACTTGGCAATCAATAAATTACTAATACGAAGATAACTAACATATTCAGATAGTCAAAATAATTTTTTTCTCATGGTGAAGTGATAGTACTAGTTATTATTACAACATTAAAAAAACACAATTTAGGTAAAAACATCTATCAGAACAAGTATTGGCAATTGGCTATTGCTCAAGCAGGCATAGAAAAAAGTACATTTCAAATTAGAGCAATTTCAATTTCAATAGGAATCAAAGATTCAAGAATAATGAAATAACTGATGATCGAAAACAATCAAAATCTTAGAAACATACTTTTCCTATTATATTAGGCTGCTGGCTTAGACCAACCCATTTGTATGTTTTCCCATCAAAATATCTAACAGTATGCATTCCTGCCCAAATTCCTGCGTAATAAACCAAGTAAAAGATGTTACAATCGGCTGTAACAATTTCAAATCCAAAAGGGCATTAATTTCAGCAATAGTGCAAGCACAAAAAAACACTACATTTTCTTTAATAAAATAATCAAAAGAGTAGCCTCGCGTAGCTTTCTGGAGGGGGATCAGAAAATTCAAACAAATGATGATTTTTAAGAAATTCATTGCAAGATTTTATTATATACCAGCGAAATCATGAATCATGAATTATGATACTAAAAGAACCACTAAAAGTTATTAAAAAAAACACTAAAGTTCACATGATGTACCCAAAGTTTTTCTAGGGTGAAAAAATTAATTTAGATGTAAACCAATCTAAACTTGGTAGTCAAAACCATTCATATACGCCATAATTTAACAATTCTTATTCAAGATTGTGCATACATACACATTTTCATATACCTTTAAACTTGAAACAGAAAAACTCATAGATGGAAGAATCCTACAAGCTAACAACATTTAAGGGGCTAGCCATGTTTTCAAAATCAGTATGTATTTTGTTGACAAGCTATCACAAATTAAATGAATGACTATAGATGCAATCTGTGGTTGTAGTGATACAATAAATAAGCTCATGCTTTAACTAAACCACATGCAATCCTTGCAACTTGCCAAAAGTCAAATAAAATTGGATCAAAACTCTTACCAAACCAATTGCAGATCAAAATGTCAAGAATAATACTGTCCCACCAGCACTCGTTGAAATTTGGTAACATGTGACGAAAAGTATACTGAAGATTCCAACACAGATGTTATGTAAGCAATTCAGACGATATAGATATATCAAAAGAAAAACAAGCTTTATGGATGCAGTAACCCATAACCACACCTATGTGAAAAAATAAGAGTGTATTAATCAGATCAGGGCTTACCTCCACCAATTCAAAACCAATTGATAACACCCAAAGAAGGGGCTGATTACGAATCAATATTGCCTTCCCCCACCATCCAATAACATGAGCTAGAACAAATTCATCAAAAAGTGTCTCCTGAAAAATGAAACATAATATATCAGCCCCATGTTATATCCAAATATGATAAAGCGAAGAACAAAATAATTGTAGGAGAGAATAGGCAAAAACATAGGTTGTGAAAGAAATCATACATAAACATTCTTAAACCTGCTTGCAGGGTTTTCAGGAAGATATATACGACAGTCAGAGCCATAAGATCTTTCTGGAAGTTCTGCCAAGATCAAACATAGTAATTACCAAAAATGTTTTCAAATCTCAAATACAACGCAGATACATAATTAATTAATTCCATTTCCAGCCAATTCAAAGCTAATAAAAAAGAATCAGATTGAATTACCAACACCAAGATCAGGATGAAGAAACTTCATAAACTGTCGAGAGTCATCACGCTTCTGTAGGGACAAAGTTGAGAATACATGTTAGTACATATTCATTCACTTGCTGGAGACAGAGCAACAAATGACTAAGATTATGCAACAGAAGACAGACAAAGTTAGAGGAAGCTAACAGATGCAAATCTAAAAAGTAAGCAAGAATCTAGTGCAAAATACACTACAAAAGTGCAAAGTTTAAGCTTGACAAAATTACTTAAACTTTACACTCAAAGAATAGATAAATTGAGACATGGAAACCAACCTGAAAAAGCAAAAATGTGAGGGCAACAAGGTATACAACAGCCATTCCATGAACCAAGCGCCAAATTGCAGGATGTGGCCTAATAAGAACCCTGTGTGAAAACAAGAAAAAAAAATATTCAGGTAATATTCTCAAGAGAAAATAAACTCAACTAATATTATTACTCTTCCAACATCATATACTATACTAATATTCTTCCAGATTCATAAACTTGGCAGAACAATTTTAAGCAGGATTATATTATAATTTGTATGGAATGAGCTTCCATCAAACAAAATTAAACACCTTGGGTTCCCAGTTATCTTTATACAGTTCCAAACCCCTTCCACACGTTCTCTATAACCCTAAGCTTGAAAAGAATCATCTTCCAGTAACTTTTCTTCTCTGTAAGTAAACTAGCAGCAACCATCCAACCTTAACTGATATCATTGATCATCCCAAATAATTTTGACCTATTTATAATGTTCTAAAAGAGTGATGTATGAGTGTTTGGAGCGGTTGCATTATTCTCTTAACATAAACTCTTAACCTAAAAATGAAATAAATTATTATTCTCTTAACGTAAATTCTTAACCTAAGAAGAATGAAATAAATTAACTGATGAAGTCTGGAATTAAAATCTTAAACGCTATCTCTCAAACCTGAAACTAAAAGATCAAATACTCAATCCCCTCTAATATATAGGCAAGAAAATAATCCAATCATGCAGAAAGTCACAGAAAATAAGGAAGACCTGTACTTGGGATCTAAATCTAAACTCAACAAATATACCAGACAACTAAATTTAATATAATAAAAGGACAAAAGCAACAAGACTAATATATACATCCAAAAACAATAAGTAAATGGAAAATACCAAACTAAGCAAAATAAATTCATTCTGATTACTCACGTAGAAGGAGCTTGCAGCAGGCAATAAGCAAGAAAAACAGCAATCATTGCCCATACACCCCTACAGAGAAACAGTTGTGTAGGCATTTAGCAAATTGTACAAAGCAAAATGAGCACTAAGTAAATTAGAAATACCAAACCTTTTAACAGAAGTAACTAGATCCCCATATGCATCTCTTTCTGGATCAAGTGCTCCACTTGCCCAACTGGTACATACAATGATATGAAAAAATTAAGTAGGGGGGAGAAAATTAATTTTATTGAAGAACAAATTTCCAAGTAGATAAAAATACACCACTTGTTAACATTAATTTATCCAGCTAAACACTCACATAAGAAAGCAAGCGCCAATAAGTAACAATGTGATGGTGCGAGGCTTGTATGCCCATGCAGTCCATGGATCATGTTCATCATCATTATTTGACAAATGGGAATGACCATTTTCTTTAATAATATCATTTCTCTTTACTCTTGCATGACCGTTGGACTCCATACTCGGTGTTCCAGAGAAGCTACTCTCTAACTACAATCAAAATCAAAGAAATAAGATCATTTACAGGTGACAAATGGCCCGAGAGTTTTATGCACCTCAAAAGACTACTCCTGGAAAGCACACAATACAACAAATAGTCACAAAAAATTAATCCACTGAATCCAGATAAAATCCATCAGACAAAACAATAAGAAACAGTATCATATATAAAAAAGCACACAAAAAAATTTATTTTCCATAATTGAATGTATGGAGCATTAACCAGACTGCTGCTAATTATCCGTGTGTAATTGCATTTCAGTAACATGACATATCATGAACACTTCAATGACATGAGAAATATATTAAGCAAACAACAAGAATAAAACGAGTCCACTTATATCATTGTATGACGGTAAAAATTCGATTCATGCATAATAAACACAAACTGTAAGAGAACTAAACAAGACAACTCCGTGTAAAAAACATACAACCAGAAGACTTTTCAAAAAACCAAAATCACAAGATATAATTTCTCTATTGCAATGAACCGAAGGTTAATATTAATTATCCTTATCCTTAAGAGAGTATTAAGTACATAACCAGCATGTAAAACAAAATGATACAAACAAAAGTAACTTCTGCACAACAAGACCGTATTAGGGTTCAAAATTAAAGACCAAACTGAACACACTCACGCAAATCCACTGAATTTACAACAAACCCCAAATTTGTCATCCAAAGCAGTATCTGGTACACAATTCAATGTATGTATTTTTTTGTGTGCGTGAAAAAACATTGATTGACAGCCCAACAGTTCATCACAAATTCTACAGTATAAATAGCACTCACCAATATTTTGAACACAGTACTACCCATCAGCATCTTAACACATAAGACACCACAAGCATATCACAAAGAATCAAACTGAGTAATTAACGGATTCCCATCAAGAGCGAACTACACAAACCGTTACAGCAAAACACGCATTAATTTTAAACGCATTGCATCATAAACCGCGGAAAACAAACATTCAAATTCTCAATCCAACCAAAATTACCAAAGTCGGCTACATCAGCTCGATGGATCTAAATCTGGCAGAAGAACCAAAACCCATTACGCCAGCGCATAATTCAACCCCGTATCGATGCATGTAACAGCGAAACCAATCGAACCCCGAATGGCTTGGGCCAAAAAAAAAAACTCTTTTTAAGAAAAAAAATCGAAAATTGAAGGAACCCAAAACGGAAAGGGAAGAATAAAGAGAAGGAAAAAAAAAAAACCAAGGTACGCTGAATATATTATATATGTCAGGAGAGGTAGTAGATTCGAAGCACAATCTCAAAAGAATGCACAACAGAGTGCGCGTGTGAGTGTGTGCGTGCGAGTGATGATAGATATTATGCGGATATGATATGATTCGTAATAACGAAAAAGAGGTTATACAGAGAGAGCGAAAAAGCGGGTTATAATAAAGGCTCTTGTTTGCATATAGAGAGAGAGAGAGATACTTACGTAGAGAGAGAAAGTTGGGAAGGTGAGTGAGGCAGACAAAGGACCCCTGGCCGTACGATTGGAGAAACGAGAAGATCGCAGCCGTCGGATCAGAGTAATGAATGATGAATGGAATCAGAGCAAGAAGAAGATAAGTGTGTGTGCTGCTATTGTCTGCTATGCTTAATGAATGAATGAGAGAGATTTTAAATATTTATAGAGATGGTTTTATGCTGAAGGGGAAAGAAGGGGTAAAATGGAGATATTGTAAGAGGGTGGTGGGTGAAAGTGTGGTGGCTGTTGTTGTGTTTGTGTGTTTTGAGCAGAGTCTGCAACAGCGGCGAAAAGGCAAAGGGTGATGATGAGCCAAAATTAAAAAGAGAGAGAGAGAGTACGACGGTCAAAGATGTTTTAGATACGCACGATGACGATGATAATTAACCAAAAGTTGTAAATACTGCTTCTCACTATATTGCCCCTCTTGCTTCTCGTTAATTGCCATTTTGCTGCTCTCTGCCTTCATTGCCAAATTACCCTCCTACCCTCGCTTTTTTTCTTTTAAAGTAAAATGATTATGAGTGTGTTTCGATATATATGCTATAATGTCATTCAACAAAGGGTTAACGCAGTTTTTAAGGTTTCGTAGCATTTCCTATAAAAGAAAAAACAAAAGTTTCATAGTATTTATACGTGGAGAAATAATTTATTTAATAAAATAACTTGTATTGGATTCACTCACTCTAAAAAGATTAATTTGTGACCCAACATTATCAAAAGAAATATACTTCTCAATCCTCAAATTACCACTTTGGCTTATAAAATTCAAAAATATACTTGAAATTATAATTTATCACTCTTGTCAGTCTAAAGTTACAAGTAACACATATACTACTTAACTGATAGTGTTAATTAAATTTTTAATTCCTCCAATTTTTAAGATTCTAATTTTTAGTCCTTTAAAAAATTTGACAATTTTGAGTCTCTTTCATTAAATTTTTTTTGGTATTTTTAGTTCCTCTAATTTTATTTTCCTCGTTTAGTTTCTTTGTTTATTTTTATTTCTCAAAATTAGCTCCTACTTTATCATTTTTTAATCTTTCGTTTATTTTATATTTAGGAGTATTTTTTAGCAATAAAAAAAAATAAGGGACTAAAAATGAACAAAAAAATTTATAAAAAAAACTAAAAGTGATGACAAAAAATTAATGAAGGATTAAAAGTTTTCATAAAAAGTTTGAGAAACTAAAAATTAAAAGCAAAAAACTGGAGAGACTAAACATAGTAAAGTGATAGCAATTACAATTTTAAAGACTAAACTGACTATTTCCACCTTTTTATGAATATATTCTTATATTATTATAAATTTGAATCTCAATATTGAACAATAATTTTTTTAATAATTTTTTTAAGTAAAAATAAATAAAAATTACTTGTTGAGTAACATATAGTATCCTACTTCAGGTTTTTTTAATGAATTAAAATAATTGAGATGTCTTTTAATTGTTGTGAAATTCTAATTGGAGTAATTTGAGTAAGGACAATTAGTGGCGTTTGTTGTAGTACAACAGTACTTGGTAAGTTAATTTGGAGGGAATTTTTTTTATTTATTTATTTGTGTAGTGCTGACGTTTTGGTCACCAACATTATCTGGTGGAGCTACAAAATATCAATATAGATTGTGCTCTCCAGATTCCCTTCTTAATTTTTCATGCCATCAATAACACAAAAATACAACGTGGGGTAAAGCCCAAATGCCCAATTGCAACCTACAAGGGCATACAACAAAACAACGAAATTTAATTAAAGCCCCCCCTTTCCCACTCAACTCAACAGGCCCTTTGTCAATTTATACTATCATTACACATCATTGTATAACTACTTTTGACAAATCCATAAAAATAACAATAATAATATCACTATGTATGACTAATTAAAATCTAAATAAGCAGCATTCATTGTCATAAAAATATTGTTATACTATTTATTGTTGTATCATGAAAAGATCAAATATCATGGCGGAAAAAGTTGAATACCATGGAGGGTATATAGAAGAATATCCCACTCTTATACAGGAAATATTTTAATATTTATGGGAACAATGATATGGAAATGATTTTTTTCACATATAAAATAAAATATAATATAAATATTAAATGACAATGGGTATAAAAGATTTCTGAAAATATTAATTTATGAATGAGTGGGATGAATTTTTTTCATTTTTATAAATGAAAATAAAATTTTCCATACTAATTCGCTGTAAGATTATTAAAATTTAATGAGTAATATTACTCTTTTTTTAGAGGGAGTTAAATAATAATAATAATAATAATAATAAGAGAATTTTATAAATAAATAAAAAATCTTAGGAATCTTATCTTATCATTAAAAAAAAAACTTGTTCCTAAAAAATGATTTAATCGGGGGAATGAACAACTCTGTACCAGAAATCACTTTAATGAATAAAAAGGAAAGAGAAGTATATACATATATCTGGGGCTAATATAACATGATGTCAGTGAAGATATTTTTCTGGAGTACAAAGTCACTTCCTTGTGTTTAATTATATTGATTTCTTTACGAAAATGTAGGCAGCAAATTATATTTCCAAGTGAGGTATAGATTGCAAAAAAATTGTTTGTTAGTGGAAAAAGCATGCAACAATTTAGTGACTGGACTGATCTTTAATAAGATAGAAAATAATGACATCTATCGCATTCGGGCAACTGATCGTACACAGCTTAAACAGTTTCTGTCATTTAGCATAAATGTTTCTCATTTTTACACTTTGTTGTTTTAAGAAATTATTTCCCTCTTTCCCTTTCATTCAACTGCGTGTGAGTGTGAGGTTCATGTCAATTGCTTTTTGGTTTTTCAACTTATCACTGTGATTTATTGTCGATCACTGCTATTAAATAAAATTCATTTTGAAGACAACCAAATAAAACGATAAGTAATAGGGGCACAAGTTTACACGGTATTATTAGGGGCGCAGGGGAAACGTGTATTCTCTGAACACATGTAATATATAACAATAACATTTATTAATCATTTAAGAAATACTAAATACTACTATTTTTATATAATAAATTTTTGTTATGGATCCAATAAATGGACCTAATAAAGCACTCAATTATCAAAGAACATTAAAGGTTCATCAGTTTAGAATCTTAACAATAATTTGGGAGATCTTAACAACAAGGCAGAACAGTCATCAAAGAAGATCATAACAAATATCTTATCAAGAGGTTATATCTTATCTAATCAATAAGTGACAGCGAATTAACCTAGAGGTAACACCATTATAAAACCATTATAAATAAGAGGTATGCTCACATGTATGGATACTCTCCAAAATCCTAATATATGTTGTCACTGTGCATACACATCACATCCAAGATTAATATTGTTATTTACGGTGATCTGTTTGACTTAGAGATATCTTCTTCATAGATACCTTGTAGATAGTTATTGATCCAACATTAAAGCACTAGCTATATAGCTAGACATTGTTGTTTTCAACGATAGAACAATTGGCGCCGTATGTGGAAAACGTTAAATTTCAAATCCTACAATCACAAATCTCATGTTCGTAAATCCCACGTACGTGATTGTAAACACAATAAGTAATAATCAGATGATTTACCTGCATTCTGATGCGGCAGTGCAGAGGGATTTACCTTCAAATCATGTTTTAGAAGAAGTGAATCCACTGCCTCTTCCAAACCAGAACATGACACCACCTTAACCAGTAGACTTTGACGCCGTCCATGTAAGTGATGAAGTCTCGGATGCAGGCTCTACTCCTGCGCCAACGACGAGAGTAGTTTCACCCAATCCAATAAATGCTCAACCCTTGGACCAAATTCGAACACTTCAAGGTCAGCAGGTGGCAGTACCTCATAATCCCAAGCCTAGTGAACGTCTCATGAGCAGCGTTTTTAATTCAATCTTGACTCGGATGAACGAGATGGAAAGAAGGCATAATTTACAAAGGCAATAAGATATAAGAAAGTTAGAACTCCACATGGAGGAATGTAATGTTGCACTGAGACGAGAAGAAGAGCAACGTATCTGGCTTATAGAACAACGCTTCAGGAGTATGGAAAACCTGATTCACATTAAGAACTGAAGACCGCAAAGTCAAGATACTTCCAGGAACGTGATGAACCAATATAACAATCAAGGTCGGGTTTTTCCAGGAAATCAGCAGGTAAAACCGGTCCTAATCAAACTGCTCAAGTCCGAGTTGCGATCCGTGAGGTTCAACACCCTGCAGTGAAGGGTCAGAACTTGAGTGCGGAAGAAAATTGAAACGCTAGAGAAGCTTCACCCCGGCCAAAAACGGACTGGGGATGTGTTTAAGAATAATTGATGAGCTCATCATTTCTCTGATTTTTGCTACGACAAAACAATTTTAATTTCTTAAATTATAATTTAAGGCACAAGTTAATAAATATAAAATAAAAGAATTACTATAGAAAAAATAAGTATGTTAATTAAAACATTCAACAACAAAAAAAAACTATTACATTTATTACAATACAATAATATATTTTATACTGGTAAATCTTAATTCTGATCAAAATTTCTTAATTTTATTTTACACAACATATGGTCGTTTGCTTATTTATTAAAAATACGGTTCGTAAGTATACACATTTTTACTTTTAAAAAATAAAAAATAAATAGTGTGTAATTATAAAAGAAGGAAAAAACATATTCACTTCATTTTTAATTAAAAATGACATGAATCTCGGCCAGCATTGTAGAAACAAAATGAAATAATTCTAATAAATGGATCTAGTGAAACAAAACATAACCTAATTATTGTAAATTTGAGTCTCCACCCGTAAGTGTAAATACTTTTATTCTCATTTAATCATCAATCATATTAATTATATAAAAATTATATACTACAATATTTGGCATTCGTATAAAGATTTGTAGTCATTCCCACCAAATAAAAAACATATCCAACAATTATTTCAAACCTCATTTATGCATTTATCCACTTATATATAAATCAATTTCTCTAATTCATTAAAATTATATATTTCTCATGTTCATATATATTTACGTTTGTTTATATGTACAAATATGAAGTCAAGATGCTCCCCAAATTCAAAGAATTGGAAAAATATCTCATCACATGTTCCATAAAATGTTGACAATTTATTGAAAGAGTAAAAAAACATATAAATGTTTAGTGCTTTCAACAAAGAAGAGACATTAGATTATGTGTGATGAGAAAAGAAAAATATATCAATTTGTAAGAAAATAAATAAAGAAATAAAGTTTCATAAAATCTAAAAAATTTGGCCGAGGTTATTTAATGTGTATTTGTCATAAAAAGTCTCATAAAATTCATATATTGAAATTTATATACTTTTGAATACCATAAAAAAAATTTAAGTTGTAAAAAATTTTAATTGAACATTAATTGACTTTATTGAATTTTAAAAAAAATCCTAATAATCTTGAATACCACAAAACTTATTTTTATTATTTAAAAATCTTGATTAAATAAGTCAAGATTTATTTTTAAAAAACTTTTAAAATCCTAATTAAATACACCCTAATATTATGATAGTCTAAAGACTTGGTTTTGCCTTGAATTGGAACATTGCCTCATCTCCTACATTTTCCAGTACGCAAAACAAAATGTAATGTATTTTCTTAAGTGTAATATAGTTTTCAAATTAGATTCGAGTTTGTTTTCAAATTAGATTTGAGTTTGAGTATTATGTAAAATGTAGTATCTTCACATTTTAGTTTTACTGTTTTAATAAATAAAAAAATTGCTCCTATCTTTAGTATGTGCATAGTATTTTATTTTTTTAATAACAAAAACTTACGTAAAAGCAACGCTTTTAATATTTTGTGTACATTGCATATTTTAATCCTTTGTAAACAAAAAAGATTTTCTTAAAATTATAAGTATTTTTTTTATTAAAAAACAATTTTACTCGAGCAGCATAGAATTACTAGAACGATGAAATTATTTTTTTATGTATTTGTTGGACTTAAATGTAATTATGATTTATTTGACCCACAATTTTGATTTTTTCATTTTAAAATTGAGACATTTTGTTCTCGTATTTTAAAAACTCACAATTTTAATATTTTCATTTCAAAATAAAGAAATCTAATCCTCTTATTTTAGAAAATTTATAATTCTAATTAAATTATCAATTTTGTCTTAATTATTACAAACTTATAATTACATTTTGTCTAATTGAATTCTAAACATAACATATTCATTTAAGGTATTATCAATAAATTATTTATTTAATTAGAAAATAAGAAATAAAAAAAATAAAACATAGGGAAAATTAAAGACTAAATTCAAATTGTAAATTTTCTAAAATACGATAGCTAAAATTATAAAAGATTTTAAAATATAGGAATAAAATATTTATATTTTAAAATAGAGAAACCAAAATTGCTAATTTTTTAAGATAGAAAAATCAAATATCTTAATTTTAAAATAAAATAACCAAAATTATGAATTAAGTAAAATAGAGGGATGAAAATTTATATTTAATTTTATTTATTAATTCAGTCGCATACTTAAAATTTCAACTTGAGATCCTTAATTAAATTATAATAATATATACTAATTAACAACACGGTTTTTTTTCCTGAATAATTAACAACACGCTGGATGCCACGTAAATCAATAAGTGGTAAATATAAAAAATAAATTTAATTTCTTATTTGTTAACTAGACCAATAATTAAAGTTCCTTTTCATGGAGGGCTTTCCGGCACAACAACTGATTTTTTTTTATAAAAAAGTTCACAATACAAATTGACCAGTGATCGATGTGTTGGCAAAGTAAATGGTAGAAAGTAGAAAGAACTATCTACGGCACGTTCCGAAGGTTGGATATCATTTTATCTTATCTTTGTTGCTAAATAAAAAGTGGCTGTCCACATCATTTTCCTTTCTCTTTGTGATCATAGCTATCTCAATTCATAACTGGAAATCTTTTTTTTAAATCATGTTTTCCTTTTTAAGATGAATTCTTAACTGGAAATTACACATTAGTATTATGCTTTTCCAAGAATATTCGGACCATTGAAGCACAATTCTCTTCTACTTAATACGAAAACACAAATAACTTTTATAACGTATAGAATTTGGTTCGGTGCTCTACTTTTACTTCTTCTTTTCCTCTTTTCTATTTTAATGGTGGTGTTAAAAAAGTTAATAAAATAACGACAATGTGAAAATAAAATATTTTATCTTTCATTGCATTAACTTGGGAGTTTAATTTTGATTTACATTTATTATAAAATATTTTTTTCATTCTCGTATTTGGATTTGTTTTGATATTGTATTTAATAAAACTAAAATGACAATTTTTATTTAGTTATATAATAAACATATTAATGAATATAAATATATACTTATTTATACAAGAAAGTATATTGTTCCAATCCCGAATGTTTTATTTGGATAAATTTCTTCAAAAACTTATCCTTGACTTATGTATAAAATGATTTTAACTTATCAAAAAATATATTTCATTTTTTTTCTTATTTTCCTTCTCTCATAATAAATAAAATTATGCAAACATATGTTGCAAGTCACATGATTTTTCTCTTACACATAAAACAACAATTAGGGGATGTTTGTTGTTTGGTTTGGTCTAATCATTAAATAAAAAGTAATTTTAATCAAACATAAATAATGTAATATCAAGTTCCAACAAAATCAAGTCAAACCAATAATATTTTGCAGTTTATTTTGGATTGATTGGACATTTTTTTATTTTTTAAATTTATTTATATGAATTTTAAAAAATTAATATGATAGATAACAAAATTATTTTTCCTTTTTCTAAATGCAATTAATTTGCCTTTAGAAATGACATTTACATAACTAACTGAAAAAATATATATAAATCTTCCATCCCATTATAATAGTCGTATAAAAATAATTATCTTAAAAAATGTATTTTAAATTATCAATATAATACTAATTTTTTTTCACTTATATCTCTTATATATTAATGATGAATTACAAAATCTAAAATGAATTAATTATAATACAAGATTAATTTTGTGAAATTATTACTATTTTAATATATTTATTTTTCTTAATTTTTGTAAAACAATCTAAAATAATAATTATTTTGGAACTAAGAGAATAAGATTATATTACAAATCTCTTATAAAAAAAAGTGCATTACAAACTATTCATAGTCAAAGATTATATTACAAATCTCTTATAAAAAAAAGTGCATTACGAACTATTCATAGTCAAATTATCATATACTGCCAATATTGTAAATTTATAACTTAACATAACTAGAAAATGTATTAATACATGTGAAATAACATATTACTACTATCATTATCAAAATGGAGTCATGACATAAGTTATGATAATGATATTTTACACAGGAGGCATAAAAGAAAAATCAATAAAAAGCATAAACTTGCTGATCATTAAAAACTAATTTTTACTTTCTGGTTTAAAAATAAAGTTAATGGTTTGTTTTATATGAGGTTATTTTCTCATCACTGAAAAGCCATTCCTACATAATCTTAAGCTTAAGGGTATGTTTGGTTACGGACTTGTGCGCCGGGAAATAAAGGAAAGGAACAAAAGTGAATAGGTAAGGGGGAAGAAAAGGAATAGGTGAAAAATATGATAAAAATAAAAGTTGTTTAATTCAAAATAAATATAATGAAATAAAAATATTTAAATTAAAGTTATTTAATACATAAAGAAATACTAGTTTATCCTCATAATTTTAACATTTTTTTTACCTTACTGACAACAAAAAAAATTAATAAAAACAGTCATCAACAATGTCTTTTTCCACTTCTTTCTCTTTAATTTTGAGATGAAAACATATCAAGTGGGTTCCACTCAATTTTTTGAAAATATCATTCACTTTCACTCTACCAAACAATTTTTTTTTAATATATTTGATTATCAATTTTTTTTACTCGTACACTATTATACTTCACACATTGACACTTCACACACCTTAGTACACTCATTTTGTTTAATTAATTTTTTATGATCACCATTTTACATGTATCATTACTTAGGAGATATTAATTTTTTAATTATAAAAATTCTAAAATTAAAATAAAATAAAATATTTAAAATTTAATTTTACATGTATTTATTTGATTATAAAATTTTATTTTCATATAAATTAACAAAAAATTGTTGTTATTCTATTATATTTAAAAAATACATAAACTAATATATAGATTTTTTAAAAAATTATTTTATGTAATTTATACAATTATGTAAATTAAAAATATTATTTAAATAATAAAAAAATTAAAAATTTATTACTTTTCATAATTAAAATAAAAATTTGTATTATTTATATATAAAAATAAATGTACAATTTTTTTTTTATAATTTACATATTAACTTATGCAATTTTTTATTTATATAATTGGATTAAAAAACTTATTTACTAAATAAATTTTTATAGTTAACATGTAAGTTTCTTAAAAAATTAAATATTAAAATTTTATTAATTTATATAATTAGAATAAAAATAATTTACATATTAAAATAAATATACTTAATTTGTATAATTTGCATTTGATGTAATTATATTGATTTATATAGTTAGAATAAAAGTAATCTGTATATTATAATAAATTTATGTAAATAATTTTTATATTAATATATGAAAATTAATTATAAATTGGTAAAATTCAGATCAAAATATGTAACATCAAAGTTAATATTTGACTTTGGACACTCAACTAATAGAATAATCAAAATTATTATTTAAAAAATAAGAAAATTAAATATATTAATTTAAAAATAAGATTACTAAAATTACAAATTTAAAATTATAGGAAGACAAAAATTATAAATTTAACCTAATTTTAATTATAGTATATAAGTAGATTAAGATACTGATATGTGCCTAGCACATGATGCTTTCCAAGCTCAATTAGATTGTTAAATGCATCAAATTATATGATGATTAGCTTCCTTTTGGTATGAATATCATTTATGTGCTTTAATGAGGTATTTTGGTCTAGATTGATGTTTAGCAGGTGAAACAACAGAGAATTATGCAGAACAGAAGGTCTGGCGCCATCAAGCCTATGTACAATCGGGGGTACATAGGCTAATTCTGCATGTGGCGCCATCAGCGTGAACTCCACGCCACCAGCGTGGATAGTAGCCTGGAAGTGCATTCTCCACTGGAAACCCACGCCACCAGCGTGGGACATGAAGAAAACAGCCACGCTACCAGCGTGAGACTCTGCTGACTGTGTAATCTTAAATACTGTTGAGGGCAAAGCTGGGTTTTCACATGTTCTTTATAAATACCTTAACTCCAGCATTGAAGAGGTACCTAGAAGGACGAAAATCACTACCAATGGAAGGAGAAGAAGGCTTGGGAGCTGAGCTAGGGTTTGGGGTTGAAGGGAAGAGGGTTTTTCCCTCTTCCCTTCCTCTTCTTTCTTGTGTATCTGCATTCATGCTTCTTTTTGTTCTACCAAGGTCATCCATGTTTAGGTTTGGCTAGTTTCCTTTTGTATTGAGGGCAAATGTTCCATGTAACTTTCATTTGGAATGGTTTGAATGTTATTGTTCATTAATGCTATGTTATTTCATTACACTTTGCTTGGATTTCTTCATCTCTTTCTTAGATCTGATCAATCTAGGTAAGAGCTTAGAGCTAGGGTTCACAATAGGGATATTGGGGCCTTAGTCTTGGAACTAAGTGTGGTGACTTGTTTTACATCACCTAGGGATAGGGATGTAGGCTTGCAATCTTCTAGTGCATCACCTAATGCTTGACCTAACTAATATCACTAAGGAATTAGGATATTAAAGTGGGTTAAAGGGTTAAGATCACTACGGGAGTAGGACTTAGCTATTAGTGAATGAGGATGCATGATTGGGTAGCTAGTGTAGATGAATGTTGCAAACAATCTATGTAAGAATGTTAGGAGCATGGAGTGTGGGTTCCCTAGCTACATTAGCTTACGTTTGGTGCAACCATTATCTATTTTATTTATAATGCTTTATGTTTATATTCAGTTTTTAATTTACTTCGCACAACAACACATTTCTCTTAATCTTTTGTCATCCAATCTTGAGATACAATTTATGATTTAATTGGCCAAACAATCCTCGTGGGACGATAACTTTATTTTATCACTTTATTACTTGGAACGATCGGTATACTTGCCGAACGCTCAACAGATACACACTTGAAGAGCTAGAGATCTTGAGGAGGATTATTTGATGTTTGATCAGCCACCTTGTTTGCAACAGTTGTTGTGGGCTGATTTTATTGGTGTTTCTTCTTCTCGTTTTGTTGTACTATAGTTTTTCTTTTGGGTCTTTAGACTCTGTTTTATATATATATATATAATCTTAAACTACCATGTTTTTAAAACAAAAATTATTAGTATATTTGATTTTCTTAATTGTTACTACCTATACATTTACCCTCTTTTACTTAATTTAAAAACAAATTATATACGGAAAACAATACCCTTATATCATAATTTAAATGGTTTATTATAAATGTTTAGTATAATTTAAATACTTGCATATATTTATTGATTATAAATTTTCATTAAAATAATTAGAATAAAATATGTGTGGGGTTCCTATAAAATTTATAAAAATATCATTTTTATCCTCATAAAATTTTCATATTAACTTGGTCCCTATAAAAATAAAAAATATTTTTGTTTGTCCTCATTAATAACTCGGTAATCTATTGTGACTAACATATTTACATGTGTAATTTGATTACAGATTAATAAAATAATTTTTTTGTAATAGTTAAAACCCTTCAAAATGAATTAAAACTTTTATGGAGGTTAAAATTCCCTAAAAATTACAATTTTTTGTCACTTTCTAAGCAATTTTCTCACACTTCCTTATGAGATTAGAAGGAAAATAAAACAATAGTAGAATCTGATGTCTTTTGAATGTGCTAAAGAAGGTTAAGAGAGAAAATAATTAAGTCAACTAGTCATGAAAGGAACCATCAAATAAAGTTATTATTGAGAACCAATAAAAATATATTTTATTTTTACCGGATCAAATTAATATCAATTTTTTTATAAGGATGAAATTTATATTTCTCAAATTAATTTTACATAGAATCCAAACATATTTTATCCAAATAATTATTTATTTTTGTTTTTATTTCATTTGAATTTTAAAATACTCATATATATAATTAGATAATATTGAATATTTTCAATGGATGCTCAACCATAACACATGTAAATTTGTAAGAATACTTGAAGGTTCACTAGAGAGTCAAGGATGAATTTGTAAGAATACTTGAAGATTCATTAAAGAGTCAAGGATCCTAAAATTATGGTGTTTACTAAACCCCTAAACAGCACCCCCAATCCCCCATCCCCCCTAATCCCTTTCTGCTCCCCCAACAATAAAATAAAATCATGCGAGAATCATGGTAGTAAAAAACTAAGGGCTTTTTTGCTTAAAAAAGCAAGAGGTATTTTATCCATTTAGAAATATAAAAAAGATAGAAAATAAAAATTCGTAACAACTCGAAAAAAAGATATACATTATACTATGATCCGAATACTGGGCATATACAGATTTCAGAAGGCTGCATCTTGAAGGTTTCTTCAACGAGTCGCCATCCACTTTTTCTAGAGAGCAATTATTTATCCCAGAAAACAGGAGAACAAAATGCGATAATTTTATTTACTTAAAAACGCGTTATCAAAATTTCTCATCATCAGAAGCAGTGTCCTTATCTTTATCTTAATCTCAAAATAAAATGGTTTTGTGTTTCTCAACCTTAGTCAACGAGGCATAGGCATAGTAAGCCAACGGGGACGCTATTATAATTTACAATTGAAATACATAAATCATAAATGTTGGCTAAGCAAGGTACAGAATTACATCATAACAGTGATGAATTGAAATTATTTAGATTAGATAATGATTAAACGATGATTAGACGCATGTAACACATTTGGAAGAATATTCTACATACATCACAAGTTTTGACTTGATGGGAAATATAGGAGAGGGGAGGATGAAGTTTCGCACTTTTTAGCTCGCTCCCACACTTCGTTCACGTGCAATACTGAATAAATAAACGCATATGGCTGCCTGAGGCATGTGACACAGACATGCCTTTGGTGTGTGTGTGTGCGATTTTGCAGTTGCTCATAATACATGTACGATGTGTGGGCTCTTGCATGATCGTGACATTCAGCAATTAGCATATCCACCCAACCCAATGGGTTAGTGCTATCAACATTAACTACACCAACCCGTGTCACATTATTTGTCACCTTCTTGATAATGAATAAAGATCCTACTGTTCATTTACTGGAAGTTATTAGTAAAAGAGAGAAAGACATAATGATCTTGTGGAATCTTACAAAAATGTTGTCTTTCTTTCTTGTGCAGAACATATGAATCCTATAAAAAGAGTATCGTGTATTTCTCTCTCCTATTTGGACATTTCTCCTATGTTTAGTTGGATGGAATGAAAATAAAGAAGGAAGAAAAATTTTAAAAATTCAATTGGAAAAAAATGAAAAAAAAAGGAAAAATTTAAATTTTATATTAAAAAAATAATTTTTCCTTTCATTTTCTTTTTAAACAAACAAAAAAAATTATTTCGTTAATTATATTTTTTATTTTCTATTTTTTTTCTCCCATTTTCTCTTCTATCAAACCAATTCGAAGGATCCCCGGAAGGGGCACCAGAGTCCTTGATAATACTCCAATTGCAAACAGAGTTATTGGCTGTTTAACCCAAAGTAATAATTAGGTAATGAATCTGACAGCGTGGATGGGAATTAGGATCAATGAGTGAGTGGGGGGAATATTGACTCAGCTGTTGTCAGATACGAGCCTTTTTAGGGAAAGATGTTGATGTCATTTCAAATGGGTAGTATTGTGGTGTGTCCTTTGGAATTGTTTGAATGCCACAAAGTCATTAACCAGACCTACCCCTTTTGGTTTGAGCTTCGGTGTGTTACTATGTGAGCACTCACACTTCGAGGCCAGGTAACTAATTTTGGGTCTGTCAAATAAATATGCGCGTATGACGCAACCATGATTGTACAACTGTTGCTAACATTCATGTGAATGTGACTTATACAGCATCTCAAACATCCATTTAATTTTTAGAGGGATAGAATAGCCACAGCTAGCTACTAGGTGAACCGAAAGAAAAGAAAATCAAAGTTGGGAATTGGGATGCTCGCAATGTTTTTGTTTGGTCACTTTTCAAAGGCTTGTGTTTGTTTCATCTGCGAGTTAGTTTCTAAACAATTTGTGGTTTAGTTTTCTGAAGGAACTAGTGCCCACTAATCAACATTGTTAACGATACAAAGAAACGCATCCAATACGTGTTTCGTTTGTTTTGTACTGTGAATTATTTTTTATTGGTCTGGCTCCAGCTTGATTGGCTTACTAGAGTCAATTAATGTTGTTAAATGTTATTATTGCAATTCAAGCGTGTGAATTAAGGCGTGTTCGATAGTCACAAGTTTTTAATTTTTTTTAAAATGTAAAAATTAAAATATATTCAAATAAAATAGTTAAACAAAATTATTTTTTTCAAATACATTTATTTCCATTTTTAAATAATGAAAATAGATAATTTTCAAAACATCATTATACACATAGATCAATTAATGTGAAATAATTTCAGTTTAAACAATAATAAAAGTGTAGTGATCAATGATACGAAATATATAATGATTTGTTTGTTATAAATTTGACACAAAATAATGAAATATTGCAAAAAATGTTATAAACTAAATTCTTAAGAAAATATAAACGTAAAACAGATATATACCCCAACCCGGTCCCTAATCTAATCCACAAAGTTGCGTGCGTGGCTGCCATGGATTTTAGCTGTAGCTACACAGTCCCAATTCTGTTCTGACGTTTTTCTTTCAAGTTTCAAGTATTGATTTGATTTGATTAGTGTGACATAATCGCGATGGGTATATGGTGGCATTTGCCGTATAAAATACCTTTTTGAATCTTTGATCCTGTCAGCTTGATAGAGGATCGTTATTACATTAAATAAAATATATATTCAGTACAATTTATTTTTTTAACAGTATACAACTAAGGCTAAAAACAGTTTCTTTTTTTCTTTTTATTTTTTCGTGTTGGTAAAAAAAAAACCCTCGCACCGGCCATAATAATTTTTTTTACAGTGGCCATAACAGAATTTATATCATACTTTTTATGTATTTTTATCATTGAATCTTTGATTTCAGTAAAAAAAAATCATTAAATCTGTAAAGTACAGATAATGGCATGTTGGTTTTTATAAAAAAAATTAACTTTATAATAAATGTTATTAAACTAAAAATTATTATTAAATAATTTAGTTTGTGAGCTTCATTAAAAAGAAGTAAATTTTTTATCTAAATCTTGTTAGCTATTAAAAGAATAAATGATTATTTTAGTCTTTAAATATGTAAATTTATGATAACTTAACCTTTGAATGAACAATTTTTTAATAGGTTCCTTATAGGTCAAAAGTGTTACCATTTCATTCTATTTTAGTTTGATGAAATTATTTTATCATTAAATTATAATATTAAATGATTAATTTGATATTAAATTATATTTTTTAAAACTAAATTCACATCATATTATAAAGTTTAAAAACTAATTTGTCATCAAATTATACACAAGAATATAACTGATGCACTTTTATACATTTATAGATTAAATTGAAATTCTTTTTTTAGAAATAAAATTATCATCAATTTACTCATTCAGTTGTATTTATTTATAAAATATAAGAGATATATTAGAAGATTACGTAGTACTTTTTGTGAATTCTAAAATATTAATTCAATTGTATTTCTTTATTTTGTGTGTGTACAGTAACAGTAATGGAGATTGAACCTAAGTCGTTATGCATTGCTGATATTGTTTAGGAAAAATAACTTAGACATGATTAATTAAATATTTTGCGTGAAAATTTCACTTTTGGAAGAAAGTGCATTTGCATGCTTTTGCCACGGAACAACTAAGGAACGGCACGCGAATAGGCTTTTGGTAGCTCCTGCTTTCCCTTCCTTGCGTTTGCATCTTGTGTCACTGCCTTCGCATAGTTCAGGTTCAGGAACATCACCAAACAAACAACACAAATCCATATAGCTGTCTTTCAACGTGCACATGCAAATAGATATTTTTAGTGATAAATTTCAATTTAAGATCTTAAATAATTTTTTGGTGAACATAAAATTAAAGATTTTTTTTATTTTTTTTCTTTAAAAATGAATCTCATTTTGAGATCTTAAAAAAAAAAATTTTCTTTTTAATAACGTGTAAATCTTAAATATTCTTATATAAACACTCATCATTCATCTTAAATATCTTTTCATCTTTATTATTAAAAAATATAATAAAACAAAAATCTTAAACTCAAGATCACTTCAAAAATAAATACGTCAACACTTTCTAGTCCCAACAATATCAAAACTCCATTTGCTTCACGTAATTACCACTCAATTAATTTCTCAATCCGGTGTGCACTTCTCTAAATCTATGTTGGTAACAGCAATACCCATTATCATATTTAGAAACCATTTCGCTAATAGAGCCTTTTCTCAATTTTTGACTTACGTAAAAGTATAGAACTCGTGTAATCTCCAGCAAAAAAAGAACTCTGTCATTTTTACCTTGGTCACCGCCTCCTACGTTGTCACACAATAATTCACCTATCATTCACTATTTGACTCCACCCCATGAAAGTTACACCATTAAAAGAATCTTTTTTTAACATAAAAACAAAACAACAAAATATCATATCTTTTAAAGTTTTAGTTGTATATTATATATATATGTACATTAAAAAAAAAGCAAGTAAAAGATAAAAATAATTATATATAATGACACATAAAAGATTAAAAAAAGACAAGTAAAAAGAATCTTCTTCTTTCATTTAAAATACACTTTTAATCCTTCATCTTTCATTTGCATTAAATTTTCTCTTTTATTTTTAAAAAAAATAATTTAGTCCTTTTTTTAAAATTTGATTTAATTTGGTCATATTTTAAAATAATAATCATTTTCAAATTTAAGACATGATTTTGAATCACTTTTTGACTGATTCAAAACTCACTTATATGATAAAATTATGAAATTCAATTAATGTAAATGGATCATAAATATGATAAAAAAAATCGTGTGAAAAATGAATCTCATGATAAATTAAAAAAATTAATATTAAATTTTTTAATTATCTAACTATTCAATGAACACATTTTTATGTGATTTTTATTATGTTTATTGATTTTTTTGGTTCGAACGTTAATTTGATTTTATAAATTTAGGGTGGCATTTTCTTTAATTCAAATTTTATGTGAAGAATTTTTATATGTTTTTTTTCTTCATGTTTTGCTTGGATTATTATGGTAAATGACCTTTTGTTATAACTTGTTCTGTTGAGATCCATCAAAATGTAAATCCCAATTTATCTATTTTATAATTACTGCTAAGATACGCTAAATTTAGTGTAGCTAATACCTCAAAACTATTCAATAACTTTAAAATAAAATATGAATAAAACCACACCTTTTTGAAAAGCACAAAAACACACCCTAGTAAGTTCAACTTTGGTTAAATCTTTGAAAGGTAGGAAGAATAATCTTCACGTGTTAGATTGTATATCTCCTTAAAACTTAGAGAAAGAGATTTCCATCATGATGCAATTCGATTTCTAACAATCGAGGGAAATGGCAAACATGTTTGCCACCTATATATAAAATATTAATTTAGCAGGAATGTGATTGACCTTTTAACAATATATTAATCTTATCCTTCAGTTAAAAGTTAAATTAGTTGATGTCCAAAAACTCAATGCAATAAAGGCACACTTTAAGTTTTAAAAATAATAATAACAAGTCATAATAATCATACTCATGACGTTTTGACTTAAATTGATCGATCCTGATAACGATTTGGTTAGAATCGAGAGGAATAATTAGATAAATAAAGTACCATTAAATTCATCCTCACATTTTATGGATCCAGAATGAAACCATATATATGAGCTATTTATATATAAATATTATAAATGTATAACTGTGTTTTGAAAATAAAATATCAAATACTCACAATCACTTAAACGGGACCTAAGTTTAATGCTTTTTAGTTCCTTAATTAAAAAAATATATATTTTTAGTCCTTTTTACAATAAAAAATCACCATAAATTATACTTTCAAATTGCAAAAAATCAACAAGGAGAAACTAAAAAGATATTTTTTTCAAAATCGAGTGACTAAAAAATAAATTTAAATTTGAAAGACTAAAAATGATTACAATTTAAAAGACAAAAAAATATATTTAAGCCTGTTATAAAATATAAACATATATTTCATAAAAAATAGACATGTAATTTTATTAAAAAGGATATATTTTAATATATACAAAATATTTTCTCTATTATAAAAATATACAAATACAAAATATTATATGCTAATGGATTTTTTTTAAGAAATTAAAACTTTGTTAACTTTAATGCATGAATGACTTAAAATTAAGAATTGAGGGCTTTGAAAAAACTGATAAAATAAAATTATTACCAAAAGGAATTAAAAAAATTTCCTTCTCACATTAAAGTTATTTTTAGTCCCTTTTGTCATAGGACTCAGTGCTGTTGCACCTCCAAACTGAGGGCTGACAGTGCTAATATTGTATAATATGGTGTCATATTGAGATATTAAATTTATTTTCTACTCATAGAAATTTTTAATGTGAGACAACTCAAAGTTTATACTGTCGTGTAAAAAAATACGTTAAATTTGTCATTTCTCGTAATAAAGAATATTTTAAGAATTAAATTGGCACTTATAGCATCAAAAGATGTAATTTAATGTCAAAATATAGGCCCTAAAGTTAGAAATGTAAGGAAATAATGCCGAAGTTCTTAAAGTCTATGCATCCTAACGAAAAGCAAAAGCAAAAGAGTTTTTTCTTTTTCCGAATGCATGGATTTGGTTTGTCATCTTCGACGCTTTTGGCAACGAATAAGACTAAAGAAGTTATATACTAATTATTGAATCTAGTGAAGCATCTAAACCCACTATATCTTAAGGATAAATGTTTGTTCACATTGTTTGATTCGTATAAAGTTTGAGTCGTGCAGTTAAAGTTGAAATAAAATTAGCATATTTATTAAAAATTTAGATTGATAACTAAAGGAAAAGTTTTTTTTTACAAAAATAATTACTTATTTTAAAAAAAAATAACTATTATCAGATGTTAAAAAGATAATGACATTTTAAAAAATTAATCAATTAAAATGCACACTAAATTTAAATTTATTAACTTTGTTTCAAGATGTCCACCATTTTTTATAAACCAAAGATATATAGATGTCATGTGAATACAAATTACTTAATTTTAAAGTGAAGAAAAAAGTTTTATAGCAATCCAGTGTCAACATGTGTATCCCTTATTTATATATATTTTTATTTTTTTTTTGGGGGGGGGGGGTAATATTTAGTTAAGAAAAAATAAATTGAAGGTACATATTCAAATTATTAAAAAATTACCACCTGAAATTTATTTAGAGGAGAGATGACATTATATCTTAATACACATTTTTTTTCCTTGAAAAAATACACGTTTTTTTTAATATAAAAACAATAGTTGCTTATAATAAGAAAAATAGCACTTGTTTTTTTCTTACAATAAATAATCACTTGTTAGCATTTTTTTAAAAAGCGAAAAAAATATATACTTGAACGAGTTCAAGAAGTACTGGTCCAATAATACTAGCTCCAATATCAAATCCTACTTCATACGGCAATCTAACCCATGAACCAAGGTATACACATGTCATGTGGATTTAAAGATCACCTGGATCCAAGACGATGATCATTCATGGAAGAATTTATAAATCTCACAATCATATATCTACTTATATTTTGATGCCAATTGAAGCAAATTTTATAACATGCCTAAATCAATTTATTCATGTAAATTCAATGAGTGTTTGGTTTTATATTGAAGATTTAATTTTGAATTTAAAACTAATTTTAAATAAATTTTTACATATTTAGATTATGTTTGAAAAATTAGTTAAGAAATTAGCTTAAAACTAAAAAGTTATTTAATAGTTTAAAGATGAGAACCATTAAGTTAGCTTCTTAAAACTATTTGTTGATGTAAGTTATCAATACTAAATGACAAAAAAATTGACACATTTATATTATATTTTTATATTAATTTGAACTTTATTTTATAGACAAAATAATATTTTGAGATGTTATAATTAGTTTTTCAATTAATTTTAAACTTTCATAATTTTTTATGTATAGATAAATTATTTTTATTGTATTTTTTTTTCAATTATTACATTTTATATTAATTATTCTACCATTAATCTTATTATATATCTTAAAATATTTTTCATCAAGTTTAAAATCAAGTAAAAAAATATACACACTTAAATAGACATCATATTTTCATTATGCTAATAATTAAAATAAATCACCTAATATAAATTTATTAAAAAATAATAGATAAATAAAATAAACCTAATATTTTTCACTGTTAATTTCATGAAGTATAATGTTGAAATATTTTTTTTTGAAAGACCATGTTAATTTATTATTATTTTTGTTAGTAGAAGAGATTCAAATCCCACTATTTCTTTCTCTTTCCTTTTAGCCACTAAGTCAAGTATTTTTAGTAGTAAATTCTAAATTGAAATCTTAGATTATTTTTTAGTGAATCCCATAGTGGCATGTAAGATATTAGATTTTTCAAGATTTCTCCCATTTTTTTTAGTGGTAAATCTCATTTTGAGATCTTAGGGAGAAAAAGAAAAAAAAATTATTTTTTTTAAACATTATGTAGATTTTCAGGATTTTTCTACAATAATTCATTACTGAAAATCTATTCATTTCATTTATTGGAAGATATAATAAAGACTAAATCTTGAATTCAATATTCTTACTCAAGACCTTGAAATAATAAATTGAATATTATAAATACTACAATGGTTAAAATAAATAGTAAAATATAAAAAATGTATGAAAATTAATAATACAACAGTTAAAATAATAAAACCCCAATTTTATTTAAAAGGGAAATATGAAAAATTAATAAATACTTTAATGATAAAAAAGTAAAATAGAAAAAGTTAAACGGTAAAAGTTATTGCTTTAAAAAATGTTACTTCAAACAATATTTTAAAAAATGTTAAAAGTTATTAAAAAAATTGTTTACTAAATAACCAAACAAAATTTTCAATTACTAAAAAATTAGAAGCTAACTAAAATGACTTAATAAATAAAATTTCACACTCAAACATAAACTATATCACTTTGAAATCAATTTTAACTAAAATTAATTTAACTCAAAGTCAATTTTACCAATATTCATCTAAACACATTCATATTATATCTTACTCTATGATATGTATTGAAGAGAGTTAATGTTATAATTATGTACTTGATACTAGAAAGACTCCAACTTTGATTAATTGTTATTAGGAAATGGTGAAGCAACAAAAGGATACGAGAATAAGGGTTCTCTGTCATACCAAATATTATCAAATGGAAAAATGAAAATTGTTTTTATAGCTATTTTAGATGGGAGTAAAGATATCTCAGTGTACATTATATGAGTGATTCAATACATAAGGAATCATCTCAAATAAAAGTCTAATTATAATTTTTTTTTTTTTTTGAAATCAAGATATCCTCGCAATCAAAAATCACGATACTAATCCATGAGAAAGTAGAATATAGTTAAGGAAAAACTTCTCTCTCCTCAAATGTTGTTTTATTCACATAGTCATGAATCAAATCCCTAACATATGCTTAAAGAACACAAATTACTAACCACATGAGCTACACCACGTGGGTTAATTGTAACTTCACTAATTAGTCAATAATTATTAATGATGTATATAATTGATATATTTAATATTTTTAAAAATATTCTAAATAGTTAATTGTTGTTGTCCAACCAATTTCTCACACACACTAATATAAAGTGATTCCCATGGTTTCCGACTTCCAGCAAAACACTTAAATAATCAGCTTAGACTTTGGAGTAAACATATTATTGGCGTTTAGCCAGCTAAATGTATAACACTGCTATATTATTAGTAGTTTACAAAGACAATAAAAATGTGTGAGCCATAAGCTTAACTATTAATAACTTAGTTGTTGAATTATATATATTCATCATAACATACTGAAAAGAATATTAAACACACATTCCTTTAGTAGCATTTTTGAAAATGTAAGACACTTTCTTTTTTTCGTCAAAGAAGGAAATTGACAATATACAGGGGCAGAAAGATACAAAAATAGTACAACCAAAAAGAAAATCTCCAACGTTCAGAGTTAATTATTTATAGCCAAACTCATATATGTTGCTAGAACTCTGGTTGTTGCGATGCTATTATTAATTTTTGAAGGGAACATCAGACACAAACAAATATACAGCTCCTATATGGATAGAAATGAATCTTATGTTAGAATAATCTAGCTGGGGGAATATCATTCCTAGTTGTTCAACATAAATAACTAATCAACCATCAACATAAAGGGCTCCACTTGGTCCCATGTCTATTTTATAACATCTAATTAATGATATCCTCATAATCTCTTTGAATTTTGGCGGTGCCAACAATTTGGACAGTTAACTCCTTCAAGAGTCCTGTACGGCAGATTTCAAACATTATTTGTGACTTGTGCTATTCACATATCATATTGTCCTACTTTACCGAATTGGAGTAAAGTGTATATCGATTGTGTTCTTCAGAATCCCAAGAGTAATCTCATTTTGATGTGAGTTTTTATCTTATCCCATCGGAAGCCTTTTACCCCTCGTTTGAAGGAGTGTTAAAAAATCAATCAAAATCATTTTAAACTAAAAATTGATAAAATGAAACTAAATAAATCATTAATTAAGAGAATTATATCTTCGGTTTGATATTTGGTTTTCAGTTCTCATGTTTTAAACTAAAGCTCAATTTATGTACATTTTTGTTAAGAGTTTTGTGAATCAATTTATATACATTTTTTTACAGGAGGGCCTAAAGCTCAATTTGTACAAAATTACATTTCTTATTTCTTTCTATTATATCATATCATCTTTTTCTCTTTTCCTTTCTTTTGTTCTCTCTCTTTTTATTATAAATCTTGTTGTACAAATAATATTTCTATTTCTCTTTTGAAGTTGATCCAAGCTAACCGTATTTTTTATTGTCGGACTAAATGATTTTTTATCTCAAGATTAATTTATTCAAATGGAACTACAAACACCTCTTAAGTATTATCTATTTGCAACAAGAAATTTGAAAAATAAAAGCTTTCAGAAGCAAAATTATGTATCAAAGATTAAGTTAATACTAGATACGGTTAAATAAGAAGTAATTTCAGTTAGAACTTTAAAACGGTTAAGTTTAACATAAATTATACTTGTACAAAAAATTGCAAAATAAAACATAAAATTAAGAGAGAGAAAAAAAGAAGGATAAATTTAAATTTAAAATGTAATAAATAATAGAAAAAAAAGAGAAATAGACATAAAAAATAATGTTGCATAAATTGTTGTAAGTGTACTATTTCTCTTTTTAAAATAGTTATAGTAAAATTTAATAAATTTATTATATAATAATTTATGATTAGATAATCCTACAAAACTATTTTACACTTATATTACATAACTTTTTTTGTCTCCAAAAAACATCTATGAAACAAGTGTCAATTATTAATTTTTTTTACCAATAATTGATTTTGTAAAAAGTAAGAAAGAATAAAACTCAGTGATATATTTTTTTCTTCTTTTGTATATTGAACTGTAGTTATTGTAAATTTGATTTACCAAATATATTGAGAATGTTTGTCCACTGCGATCGAAATAACTAATAATAATAAATCAGTTGAAAACAACATTCTGATTCACTCAAACCTTACCAGGACATGCCCCAAAGAAGGAACACTTGGGACATGTGCAAGACAAGAACTCACTCACTCACTAGTGCGTCACTTTTTCAGTTCCTCTCGATCAAGCGCATGGCATGACGCTTATTGCTAACTCAAGTGTACGTGTGTGGCCAAAGTGTTCCATGGCCACAATCATAGACCCCAATGGTTGCCCTAACAACACTTTCAACTTTAACACCGCAAACTACCATTTGCTAGTGTTTAACAGAGCTTCAGACAACAACAAAACACTCACTCTCCTACCAACAGTCACACCTTTTTTTTTCCTTCTTCTTCATTTCAAATTATATATTCACCACATATATATAAAATTTATTTTATTTTAAAAGATACTTTAGCTAGCTCAATGCAACTAAATTTAAAATGAAGAGAGTATTTTTTTTATAATTTATTGTTATAATTTAATGTGGTTCAAATGCTTTGTTATGAAGCATTAGGGACGCTAAAAGCGGGCACAAGACCCCTGTCTCTTACCCAACTGGGTCAGATTCCATTATTTTTGAAATTATTTTACCTAATCCTAAAAGCATGCCCCGACAACTAAATCAATGCCTCATTTCAATATTGGTCCTATTATTTTCCAAAATTAATAAAAAAATTGTTATAAGCTGCACTGATCCGACATCTCTAATCACAGTTAAGGTATAGAAATGTTGTTTGTTTACTTCCAAACGGTGGCAGCTATATGTTTTTTTTATATATATAAAAGCTTTTAGTTTTGTTTCTTCAAGAGCGAGAAAGACACAGGTAATAGACATAAAACTGGACTTGATCTGGAGCAATTATTGTAAAACATGGTAAAGTATTTTAATATATAGTTTTGAAGTAGCCTAGGGAAAGAAATGCATTGCTATAAAATATAGGGTCAATGAACCTTGACGTTTCACTTTCACCTTCAATATATATAATTGTCACAGTCACATGCAACAAGTCCCTACTGTGGGTATCTGTCTTCTATATTCAGTTTTCCTCTGAAACTCTTCCATTTTTTAACCCAACAACAAGGCGATTTTTAAATCTGTGACATTTGCTGGTGTTGCTGGCCACGTACAGTTTGATTTAAACTTCATTGTTCTTTTCTCAAATATCTTTCATAATATCTTCTTATTTTCTGGGCATGAAATATTGAAATATCTTCGATATATACTTGGATCTTCTTAAATGGATTCATACATGATAACAAAAAAGATAATATTAATACTAATACGGTTTCATAATGGGAGTTGAAAACAATAGTCGATCGAGGACCATTCTGATAAATAAAAAAAATAGTGTTACATATTTAACAACAATCAAATATTTTTTCACTGGACAGGTTGGTTAGGTAAATCAATGTTTTAATATAAATTATATTTGTAGATTTATAGATAAATCATTGATTATTTTTCTTATAGATTTTTTTCAGGTTTTCATTTACGACCTTCTAGCAAATTGTGTTACTGATCTTTCTATTGGTTTATTCTTCTTGCTATGAATTTTATAAATCTTCTTCTGGTTTCACATATATTCAAATCACTTAAAGTCATTATTTTTTATCATCTTCCCTACAATTTGTGTTATTTTATTGTTCTATCTAATATATTCGGTTTTAATTCTATTTTTTAATATGCTCACTCATCTAACGTAACATTTACACCTTCGTTATATAGAAGTTATTTTTAATGGTTTTTTTATGGTCCAACATTTAGATATTATTTGATAATTATTTTTAAAATGTTTTTTTTAATTTGAAAAAAAAACATTTGAGTAACCCCTTTTTAAAAACTATTTCCAATTTATTCATTTTTAGTGCTGAAAATTGGAAACAGATATAAATAGTTTTATTTTTCAGTTTTGCTTCTTTAACTTAAAGAAAAGAAAATAATTAATTTTATTTTTAATTCTGCTTCAAAATAAATTTATTAAACATATTTATTTATTTATTTTCTCATATATAAAATTATTTTCAAATTATTTCTTACTAAAATTTCTTTTTCAAATTTTATTTTGAAAACAGTTATCCAAAATTAATTTTCAAAATAATTATTAAAAAAACAAAATATAATCAAAGAGGCCCTTTGTAACTTCACAGCTCTTATAACTAGTTGTGTGATAAAATTTCTCTTAAACAACCCGAGTGGTACCTTTAAACTTATAGGTTATAGCACTCGTCCATTTTATACATACACATCCCTATAATAAGAGCTTACTCTTTTTCTTTTTTCTTTTCCTTGATCGAGGAGCTTTAATTAAGAAGACTTATAAGAGACTGGGAAACCTAGAACAAGATATTGATTAGGCCCAATCAATGGAAGTTGAACACAAGGCCCATATATGAAACACCAAGTAGAAATCTGTGTCTTACTCTCACTCTAATCATATTAGCCCTTCTAAAAACTAGATTTGGAAGTGAGGCCCATTGCATTAAGGGTGTGTTTAGAAGAGAAAAATTCCAATTCATTTAAATTTATTTTACATATAAATATTTAAGGTGTAAATATATTTTTCATACGTATAATATAGTCCATTTTGATTTTATTATCTAAATTTCTCTTTTTTTAACTACTTGAAAGATAGTATGTTTGATTTTAGTATTTGTCATCAGTTAAATTTTAATAAGTAATATAGTAATGGCATGATATTCCATTAATTTGTTATATTATCACTTAATTAATGATAGATCGCTCTGTTAACTTGTAAACACTCATTGATAGTATATACTAAAATCAAGCATAAATCTAACTAGTAAAATAAAATAAAAAATGTTAAGGTAATAAAATCAAAATCAACTATATTAATGTAATGGGAAAAAAATACTACAATACTAAAATAATCTATTAAACCTTAACGCTTGATATACATTGTGCCTTCCGTCCCTTTTCAAGTCATATTAGCTTAATGTGTATGATTTTTATTAGGAATATTCATGAGTCTAAATCTATTCGTATCCTAATCCGATTTAATTATATTGGGTTAGATTTTTAAGTGTTCAGGTTGAATTCAACCAACCCAATTAAGTCTTGATTATAAATGGATTAGATAACATGTGATATTTTTTGAATTCGACCTAACCCATATCATATAATAAATTTATTATTATATATAAATTAATTATCAAATACAAAGCACATTAATTTTTACCTAGCATAATTTATTAAATTAAACCATCCATTTTCTTTTTGAAGTTGTTGTTTTTATCTCTTTCTTGATTTTGTTTATATTTTCTAATGCTAATATAATACTTTATTTATATTTAAAATAAAATATCATATTAGCAATGAAATCATCAATTCTATTAGTTAAATATTTTTACAATTTGATCTTTTTTAAGTGCATTTAATCATTATATATTTACAGAGCTTTAGGCGAAAACAAATTATGGTTTTATCTCTTTCTTGATTTTGTTTATATTTTCTCATGCTAATACAATATTTTATTTATATTTAAAATAAAAATATCATATTAGCAATGAAATCATTAATTCTATTAGTTAAATATTTTTACAATTTGACCTCTTTGAGTGCATTTATTCATTATATATTTACAAAACTTTAAGCAAAAACAAATTATTGTTATAAAAAAACAATTTTTTACAAAAGATTTTTTTCTTCAAATATCCAGACCCGATTAATTTCACTGGTTTATGATGGAGTTGAGTTGGATTGGGTTCATAAAAAAGTTTGCACAAATCCAATCCAATCTGACGTCTAAAATTTTTACTTAAATTCAATCAATAAACATTCCTAATTTTTGTGTCTCCTCCTAGCCTTGAGTTTATAGCTAACAATATAACAATATAGAAGAGAGTGTTTTAATTTTTAAATGACTCAAGACAAATGAGTTTAATTTGGAGGTATAATTGGTTTTGTTGGATTCATTAGTCACATGAGAGATATCACATTTGTTGAGTTTATGACCATTTCCAAGTGATTACAATCTGCGTGGAATTCGGATTATAAGAAGTTCATCTTCTACTCTAACTCTGTGCACGTTATATTATATCTTTAGTCAATCGCTCCAACTAGTTTCACAATTACGCGATTCTCATTAGAAGAGTGCAAGATCTCCTCAACTTTTAATTCGAATTTGCAACTCTACCATTGTCTCAGAGGGGGGAATTTCCGTGCTGGCTTTCTAGCCAATAATGGTACCTCACATAAGTAGGTGTTCAAATTCTTCAGATGTAGGCTATTTGTTTTGCTTTTCTTTCCTCACGTACCAAAAAGACCCTTTTTAATTTTTGTAAGTAATTAATATTATTAAAGTTAAATAGTATGCAAGTTAAACATGTTGGTCCACGAACCCACGAATTAAGGAGTCAATGCATATTAAGGTTACGTTTAAAAGAGTGAGGCAATACCGAATTTTGGCTTGCTCAAGTCACCTCTAACTATCACTGTATTAATGAACGTGTCTTAACTAGGCTGAATTGGGAAGCACGCGTCGTTTGGAGCGTGAAAGATAGATCTGACGATCATAATCTGCTTCTGAGTGAGTCATTCTTTTCGCTCACACAGAAGAACAGAACAGAGGTAACCTGAAGAAAACGAGTGGAGAAAGAAAGGAGAAGCTCATAACCGAAACGACACTGCAGTAGGAGTTTGCATGCTCTCCGTTTCGTGCATCCCCAAAACCCTAAAACCCTCCATTCCCCTTCCCATGAAGGACCGCCGAACGCTGTCCTCCTATGGCTCCGTTTACATTCCGCCGCACCACCGTCTGCGCTCCCTCGCCAATTTCAACAACTCTCTCTCTCCGGTTCGCGCCAAACTCCACGAAAACCCTACACCCGCCATTGTTACTACTCTGCAACCATCGTTTACGGAACAACTTCCTGATAAGCCGTGTTCGCGCTTCGTTTCTGCTTATGACGACACCGTTTCCGAAGAAGGCTCCGATCGTGAATTTGAACCTCCCTCACTACCGGTGAGCTTTCCAATTTTTTAACCGTCTTGGTTCTCTCTCGCTATTCGAAGTGTAAGTGTATACACTGTTTAATTTGTGTTTTATTGCTTACCAGAATGCTTCCCCTATTGATAACACTGATGAGTGGAAGCGGAAATTTACTATGCTCTTGAGTGACAAGAGTAAGCAAGAGTTGATCTCCAGGGAGAAAAAGGATAGGCGTGATTTTGACCGAATGGCAGTTCTAGCAAGCAGAATGGGGTTGTATAGGTGATTTTTCTATTCTTTATTTTTTTTACGTCCTGAGTGTTGTTGTTTTCACTTTTGAGTGACTAGTAGGTATTTATTGCGAGGAATCCTCAATTATATTTGTTTGTGGCAGCCATATGTATGCTAAGGTTGTTGTCTTCAGCAAGGTCCCACTTCCAAATTACAGATATGATTTGGATGATCGGCGGCCTCAGAGGGAGGTGATGCTCTTTATTTTCCCATTTGACTTTTGCTTTGAGATTACACATTTAACAAAATCTAAGGGTCTTAAAATGTTTTTCCTTTTTTATTTTTCTGTTTGACTTTGTATGTTTGAGTGTATTTGAATCCTAATGAATTATGAATATAGATCAAGTTTGTTAATAAAAATCTCATCAATGGAAAATTTATTTCTCAATAGAGACAACTTAGTAAAGCTTTCATGAATATACAGGTGAGCTTGTCTATCACCATGTATACCCAAGTTAATGCATATTTTGAGGAATATCTTGGCCAAAAATCCAGGATGAATAAAAGCTTTTCGGATTTGTCATCTGCAACATCAAGCAGTAATGGCAGTATTGGTACAGATGAAGGGCTTTTTGAGCTACCTGAGCCATTAGCATCCAGTAATGCTGTTATGGAGAAAATTCTACGGCAGAGGAGCTTACAAATGCATGATCAGCAGCAAGCTTGGCAGGTTACCTTCTCTCAAATACAAAATCATGGCATGTTTTCCTATTCTGTGAACTGTGATATAATTTATGCACATTTTGTAGTTTTTTCCTTTATGTTTGTCTCACTATCTAAATTTGTAAGATGTTGATATTAAGTGTTACCACTTACTATTAGGAATCTACATTCCATATGTGATGGTAAAAGAGGTTTTGCTGGATTTTATTGGAATTACAGCAAAGAGCTGGTCTTGCCACATATTTACACTTCATTTTGAGGGGTTGGTTATATGAACATTGTAGTCAAACTTGAGTTTCTACTCAGACTCGGGAAGGTGTCACAAAATCGTAAACGTGAAATCGTTACTCGAAGCGTAAGATTCTACAAGATTTATAAATTAATACTTATGCATACAAATTCTTATATATGCATCTAACATTGTATAAATAAGAGGAGAAAAACATTATAACACATCAAATACTTAATTAAGCTTAAATTTATAATTATTGATTCATAAGCATAGGATAGGAAAGTCAATAACCAAAACTGAATTTATAAATGATAAACAATGAAACAAAACAACTCTTAAAATACTGCACTAGTGCTTATTGCCTACTCCTAAGCTAGACCTCTAAAATAGGTCATCTAAATTAAAATCATAATCACTCAAAATGTCCTCATTTCTTCCATGATCTCCATCTCCTTGACATCTTCAATAGCAGAAATAATAAAGCGATGAACCAGAAAAACAACTTGCATGTTGCAGTACCAGAACCAAAACCACTGAACTAGATATCTAAAAATGGGGGAACAACAAACAAGAAGACATGGTGGAGAAGAGCTCTGATGCGGCGGACAGGAGCTCTCCTTGTGGTGGTTCTTGCAACAGTTTTTAGGAGAAAGGGAGGGTTTGTGCAACGCTGCGAGGTTGGGAACTGAGTCCCATGTGTGTTTTCACTTGTCACGTTTTTGGACGCAGGGTTACAAAAGACTTTGTTTTGGCCTTTATGGGTTTAGGCTTTTAGAGGCCCACGAAGAGGGGGGAAATGACAAATTTGACCCACTAAACAGAAGTGCCCAACACGCTCATTTCTACGAGTTTATGCTCCTGCTCGACGATTCTGCCGCGTAAGCTTTTGGACAATTCTATGCAGGGACGAACTCGTCCAGTCCCAGCAGAGCCGCATAATCGTGCAATTCTGTGAGCTGAGTTGTGATTTTAACTACCATAGTTATGAAAGATGGATATTGTAAATTGAGGGGATATCTTCCCTCCACAGACTAATGATTATAGCACAATGTAATGGTTAGTGTTAATTGATATTCATGCCTAACTTTTATTGTCACAAGTTAAAAAGGAAAAAAATCTATTGGTTCTTCCTGGTGGTCATTGCAGCCTGTCTGCTGTATCTGTACAAGTGCTTACAGATACTGGTTTTAGATGTGTGTTGATGGTTTTTCCCTGAATCTCTGTTTAATATTTTCAAAAATATCCAACGAGTTTTAGAAACCATTGAGACGAAACAAAATTGGCTTGAATGTTCTTGACATATTGCCCTCTCATTTCAGGAATCTCCTGAAGGAAGAAGAATGCTAGAATTTCGCAGAAGTCTCCCTGCTTATAAAAAGAAAGAAGCAATATTATCAGTCATATCAAGGAATCAGGTGTGTTGAATAGTTGTATTATTAACAATATTTAATGGATTAAACCTATTGATTTAGTAATTGTATTACAGGTTGAGTTGTGTATCCCCCAAATTAGTTTATAACATTTGTATGTTGATGTCGGTCTTTTCTCATAGCATTGTTGCAAGCCAATTCCTTTTAGCCAGTTTGACTGGCTGATGCATTGAGGACCAGTTGAGTTGGTTCAGAAAATTAATTCAGTGATGTTATGTAAACTGAAAATTTTATTGGTTGAAATTCAGAACCGCTGTATAAACGTAATTGATTTTTATTTTTAATTTTTGCAAAATTTTTAAACCAATGATATCAGGTGAAAGTACAAAGGTTATGGTAGTGGTATGGTTGAATTTCAATGCAAGCAGTAGCAGTGATCGTCTCTTAAAAAGGGGGTTATCGGGGGGGTGGGGGTTCGCACTTGACATGGGTGTAAAAATATATATGATGATAATTAAAGTATAGGATTTATTATTTTATACAGATGGTAGACAGTTGCTGTTAGATGATTATGGAGTTAATTTTATGAGAAAACTATATATCAGACTGTTTGTATCATATGGTTGGTTTTAGCAGAGTTGTTTATTGGTGACTGAGAAGTATTTTGTTTTTTGGCGGGTAGAATGCCATGCCCAAATCAATATTCAGGAAAAGCTTGAGATTTGACCTTCTTTGGTTTATATAATTTCTATAATAGCTTCATCTATGACTTGGGGGTGATGAGATGTACTTAATGTTCTCAGCGGTCTATATGGTCTTAAGACTCTTGGAGTGGTACACAACTTTATCAGCTTTTATATGCCCACTGCTAGTGTCACCAGAAACACTCTTTTGGCAGAGCCACTGATGTTATCGTGACAGTAAAGCTTTTATAATAAATTAATTATTACAAAATATAGTAGGCATCTTGGTTAAGTTCTAGGTTATCCTTTACTTTGATTCACATATGCAGGTTGGTTGCTGGTAAATATATGATTTAAACAACAGTTCAAAGTCTTAATTTCAATCATTTTAAAACTATATATCTATAATTTGATAGTCAGTTATTAAATGGCATATTTTTTAGGTAGTTATCATTTCAGGCGAAACAGGTTGTGGCAAGACAACACAAATTCCACAATTTATTTTAGAATCTGAGATAGAATCAGTTCATGGAGCTACTTGTAATATTATATGCACACAGCCAAGACGCATTTCAGCCATGTCTGTTTCTGAAAGGGTGGCCTCTGAGAGAGGGGAGAAATTGGGCGAATCTGTGAGTTTATCTGCCAAAGACAACTATTCTTAATATACTATCCCAACCTCTTACTGTTCTGTTTTCTTAGAATTTCAGTATTTCTCCCTATCCATTGGTTGCTCTCACACTTTCTCTCTCTCTCTCTCTCTCCCCCTCCTTGAAGGTTGGATATAAAGTTCGACTTGAGGGTATGAAAGGGAGAGATACCCATCTTCTCTTTTGCACCACAGGCATTTTATTAAGAAGATTACTAGCTGATAGAAAGTTAAAAGGCGTAACTCATGTTATTGTGGATGAAATTCATGAGCGTGGGATGAATGAAGGTAGAATTTTGAGCTTCATTGAATCACTTTCTTTTAGAACATTTCTAAATATTCATATTCTTGCATTTTTTGTGACAGATTTTCTGCTTATTATCCTTAAAGAACTTCTTCCACATCGACCGGAACTGAAACTGATTTTGATGAGTGCTACCCTAGATGCTGAGCTCTTCTCTTCATACTTTAATGGGGCTCCAATTATATTTATTCCGGTGCGTTACTGAAACTAAGTGGTATTCCTTGTGTTGTGATGGGGGATCATGAACCTCTCAGTACAGAGATATAAAATGAGATGATTTGAAAGTATTAAGGGAGTAAATGGGAGTGCAAACTAGGTATAATATCAGATATGGGAATAAAATTACTAAAGAATTGATGTTGCCATTTAGTTTATATTTTTGTTTTGAGAAGTTTTTTTTTTATTTATATAAAGGATAATATTTTGGTGCCTAGAACTACATATTTTCCTTTTTCTTATTGTTTGGATGGATATGCTTATTAATGTAGGGCTTCACATACCCTGTTAGAACTCACTTTTTGGAGAACATTCTTGAAATGACGGGCTACAGATTAACTCCTTATAATCAAATCGATGATTATGGTCAAGAAAGGATGTGGAAAATGAACAAACAGACCCCAAGAAAGAGGAAAAGCCAAATTGCTTCTGCTGTAGAGGTATTTTTGAAATTCAGAACTGCAGTTGCTTACCTGTTTAATATTTTCTTAGTCTAAGTTCATTTTGGAAAATGTATGACCAGGATGCAATTGTAGCAGCCGATTTCAAAGATTACAGCCCACAGACACAGGAGTCTTTGTCATGTTGGAATCCTGACTGTATTGGTTTTAGTCTCATAGAATATATTTTATGCAATATATGTGAGAATGATAGGCCTGGTGCTGTTTTGGTTTTCATGACTGGATGGGATGATATAAGCTCTCTGAAAGAGAAGCTCCTGACACATACTGTCTTGGGAGATGCAAACCGTGTTTTGTTGCTTACATGTCATGGCTCAATGGCTAGTTCAGAGCAGGTAATGTTCTGTCTGTTGATGACTAATTTGTTAGAGTTGATTTTATACAATCTGTATGTATGATGATTTGTTTTCTGAAAATAGTTTTAGCAATATGTTTGTGCTTAGTCTTTTGTTGAAGAAATGTGGCATGTGCCTTGTCTCCCTGCTTATGATCAATATTTAGATAGATTATACATAATGGATATGGCAATATGCAGAGATTAATATTTGAAGAGCCTGAAGATGGAGTTAGAAAAATAGTGCTAACAACAAATATTGCTGAAACGAGTATCACAATAAATGATGTTGTTTTTGTTCTTGACTGCGGAAAGGCAAAAGAAACATCATATGATGCGCTAAATAACACGCCTTGTTTGCTTCCTACATGGATCTCTAAGGTTTCTGCTAAACAAGTAAGGCTATACTTTAGTTGATTGTGTGTGTGTGTAATTTATCACTTTCTAATAATATGTTCAGTATTATTAGACATCATTTTTGAGGGCGAGCCCTGGCACAGCGGTAAAGTTGTGCCTTGGTGACCTGTTGGTCATGGGTTTGAATCTGGAAACAGCCTCTTTGCATATGCAAGGGTAAGGCTGCGTACAATATCCCTCCCCTTTACCTGTGCATAGCGTGGAGCCTCCGGGCAATGGGGTTACGTGGTGGTTTTTATTACTAGACATCATTTTTGAATCTGTTATCTTTATCCTAAACTTTTTTTTGAGCTTTCTGCATAGTTCATAATGTTTAGTTGGCTGAATGTTATGGACTATTGAAACCATAAATGTGCTATATTGGCAGTAATCTGGATTAGAATGTGAATTATTTTATGATAACAACTTTGCATTTTTTCGGTAGACTAAGGCTTGCTCTTGAGGTCAGCATTGAGAAGAGAATGTCTGTGTGTTCTTTGTAGTTGTGTAACAAACATGATTTCGGAAGAAATATACGCAGGACATATTTTATGAAGCTTGATAGATCTTGTACTTACTCACTGAGTCATCATTTGCACCATGAGCTCGAGTGACACATTTGAAGTAGTAATAAAGGAAGGACAGTATGTGGGTAGTCATGAAAAGATAGGAATCTGAGATGGAAAGTTGAATTCTACTATTCCAGACCCTACAGAGAGCTTCAGATATGAAGTCTTAATTTTATGGCAAAATCTTATTACAATAGTTCCTAAGGGCTTTGTAGTCGGCTTAAAACCCCTAGTGACTAGCATCCTTACCATCCATTGCATATGGCTTAAGTAAAACACAAACCATCTGATCTAAGTTCACTAAGAGGTCGTGTCACATGTGTTTTTAAATGAGTTGGAACAACATCATTGGCTGCCCCTACAAATAAACATAAGAGATTAACTCTAATAATATAAAATAATAATTCTTGACACATTATATAATATCCTAAAATCCAATTCTATTTGTAGTTATCTTGAAATTACCTTGCATAATTAAAATAATCTGATCATTCAAAATTCATATGAAAATAACAGCAAAGTCATCAAAATCTAAAATATAATTATAATTGATCCTCCATTGTGCTGCATCAGTGGCATAAAAAATTCTATAGTATCATAAAAGAGGCTATGGACAATTTGAATAATTTTTTTTGATGGGGGTCAGGGGCATGATTTTATTGCCTTATATAAAATATGAATAAAATTATTCAATTAGAAATTGATGTTTATTTTCTTGGATTTGGTACCATAATCTTTGGGGCATTATTCAATGATAAACTTGTAATTTTCACCCCAGACTATCTGAATTGGCTATCAAGTAATGTCTGATAAGACTATGCAGGATATGTCACAAACTTTGTGCAAGAGTGCGTATACCAGTCAAGAGGATGAATGCATTTGCTGCTGACAATTATAACAGCCTTGTCTGTTAATTGCCATTTTGTTAAAAGGCTTGGTTATGTGCCATTTTCTAAAGATTAGAGATGAAAATCAATTAGACACCAGGATCATAATGGCAAAATGCAGTATATCCCCAAAATCTTCATATAGTCAACTACCAGTGAATTTTGAACTTAATTATTAATCATGAATGAAATTATTGGACCTTACATGCTGATATTGTTATCTGAATTTTCCCTTGATCCTGTTTTTCTAGAGAAGAGGAAGAGCTGGTCGGGTTCAACCAGGAGAGTGTTACCATCTCTATCCTAGATCTGTGTATGATGCTTTTGCAGAGTATCAGTTGCCAGAAATTTTGAGAACACCTTTGCAATCTCTCTGTTTACAAATCAAAAGTCTAAGACTTGGAAGTATATCTGAGTTCTTGTCTAGGGCTTTGCAGTCTCCTGGGACACTCGCGGTAATGATAAATTTGATTTATTCTTTAGAATTTCATGTATTCATGTACTTTTATTTAATAAATTTATGTATTCATTTATTGTGTTGGTTATTTATATAAAAATTTGTGCCGGTCATTTTTTTAATCATTTATTCATAGGTACAAAATGCTATTGAATATTTAAAAATAATTGGGGCTTTGGATAAGGATGAAAATCTCACTATTCTAGGTAGGTTGATCCCTTCTAGTCCTGGAAAATTTGGCTTATCTTTTCCTCTTGAAATGATGAAGACTTGTATTTGGGCCTTCAATTGACAGGGCGCTATCTGACAATGCTTCCTATGGAACCCAAACTTGGCAAGATGCTAATATTAGGTGCTATTTTCAATTGCCTGGATCCCATATTAACTGTGGTTGCTGGGCTTAGCGTGAGAGATCCTTTTCTAACACCATTGGATAAAAAAGATGTAAGTTGTTCCTGTTTTAGATGATTGAGTAATGATTGGAAAGCTAATCCCTTTTTATTGTAGGTCGCTCAAAATTTAATTGTATGACTCTGTTTTTCACTTGTTCCCTATTACATAACTATAACATTTTCTTTTCTACTTTTTAGTTCTGTTGCTTAGACACTAATTTCAATTGAATTTGCTTTGAGAACCCAGCTCTGCTTTAATTTATTTAAATTGGGACTCTCTTTTGTTGTGTACATACAGAAATATGGCAGGTAGGAATAGGAAGTCTGTGCATGTGAAAAATCTTTGATGATAATACGGTGTTTGTAAACCTAAATGTATTGTAGATCTTGCCACTATAACAAAAAAAAATGACACTAAATCTTGTATTTGTTTCATCTTTTCTTTCTTCTCCCTAATCTACCCTGTTCTCTTTGGTAAAATTTGATGAAATTTGTGTTATGTGCTTAGAAGAATAGGACAAGTATCTATTCTTTTTTTTTAAAACTCATTGCAACACAGTCAGCACTCCCTACAATAATTTATTCTTGTTCTGCATTAGTGTGGCAATTATGAGTTAACTATATAGTCAGTATGTGCTGACTATAACTTGTTTTCTTTAATTGCTTTTACCAATTAATTCTTCTGTGCTACTTCTCTCTCTCTCTCTATATATATATATGTGTGTGTGTGTGTAAAGCAGTGTGTTGCTAGCATGTGTCCAAAAAAGAATTAGAGTATACATTTTGTATACTGCTTGAAAGAGACTTTTTACTGCATTTTTTTAAATAAAAAAAATTAAACTTCTATACTGGGTTTCATTGCCAAAATTATGTCATGTGATCTTTTTGACATTTTTCTCTATGTAAGAGCTAGTTAGTTTTAAGTAGTATTTCAGCTAATTAGATATATTTTAAGTTTTTAATGGATATAGTCACTTTCATGACAGCAGTATATGTAATGGCCCATTTGTTTTCCACTCATGGGGTGATGGTCTTGTCTTTAACTGAATTTTATTATTTGACAGTTCAAAGTTCTTCATTGTAGCTTGCAGAGGCAGCAAAGTCTCAATTCTGTGGTGCATACAGTGATCACCTTGCACTTGTAAGGGCATACGAAGGTTGGAAAGATGCTGAAATGGACCTTGGAGGATATGAATACTGCTGGAAAAATTTTCTTTCCTCACAATCCATGAAAGCTATTGATGCTCTCCGGAGAGAGTTCATATGCCTGCTCAAGGATATCGGATTAGTTGATAGCAACACAACCAGCTGCAATGCATGGAGCTCTGATGTAAATCTTATCCGAGCAGTTATTTGCTATGGTCTATATCCTGGAATTTGCTCTGTTGTGGTATGTCCTTTTATACGACAAACATAATGATAATATATTAATATAGATGCCTTTCCCCTCTAATCAATGGTGGGTTGGGGTCGGGACCATGAGGGGCAGTTGCCCCTCCATGCCTCTTTTTGCTTTAACATTAAATGCCATTTTAACATGCTTACAACTTGCATCTTTCCCTAATGTGTCCTTCCTCAATAATCTAATCTAATCTTTGTTATATCCCAATTTTCTTTCTCCATTTCTTTTATCAAATAAAAACAATTGTGCCATGAACCCACACCAAAAAAAAAGGAATGATGTCAATACACAACCATGTTCGCGAATAAATCACAACTAAGCTCTACAGTGTCATGATTTAAGGGATAGTTAATTATCTAATGGCTTGGTCAGCTTAATTGTGTTTTTTTTATGTATGTTCTGTTTAGTTTCAGTTATAATACACAGTGACAATTTCTTATATTTGACTCAATTATATTTTTAAAAATATATCATTATTTAAATTTCAAACTTTTGGTCATCAAATTCTCATATTGGTAGATGCCCATCCTGAAATTTTGTCTTGGTTACTGTCCTCAAATAGTTCACTGCTTGGAGTTGTACCATGTGCAACATTTTATATTACCATATTATGTTTTGAGAATATAAATAAGATGTAATTTCATTTGCAGCATAATGAGAAATCATTCTCTTTGAAAACAATGGAGGATGGTCAAGTGTTCCTATATTCGGTTAGTCCATTCCAACCTTTATAATTTGCTGCTGGTTGTGAAACATTTAAAATAATTCTATTAAGGTTTTTATGTTCCCGTTTGATTTATTTCTTTTGCTTTCCTTTTAAATCAAATCTTCATTTCATTTGCCTAGAACTCGGTGAATGCTCAGGAAACTAAAATTCCGTATCCATGGCTAGTTTTTAATGAGAAGATAAAAGTCAACTCAGTTTTTCTTCGTGACTCAACAGCTGTGTCTGATTCAGTGGTGCTTCTGTTTGGTGGAAGCTTATTGAAAGGAGATGCTGTAAGTGTGATGTGATTCTTGTTGGTTGTTGTATTTATTATATATTCTTGTTTGCAGTTTCAAATTGCTGTCTCAGTTTTAGTTGTCTGATGTTTTGCTGGAATTCAACCCTTTTCTATCAGGATAATCACTTAAGAATGTTGGGAGGATATCTAGAGTTTTTTCATGGAGCCCAGTGTTGCTGAAATGTACCAGAGTATTAGAAAAGAACTGGATGACTTCATTCAGAGCAAAGTAGGTGTAAATTCATTTCATGCTCCTACTAACTTGATGCAAACAGAACTAGCATTCTATTTTAGTGATTTTTCGCTTGGCAATCTGCAATGAGGACTTGATAGTTAACTTTTAATTTGAACTTTGTATTTGACAGCTACTTTTTCCAAGAATGGCCATACAGTGGTATCATGATCTCCTATCTGCAGTACGGCTGCTGATTTCAAATGACAAATGTGAGGGTAGATTTCTATTTGGTCGCCAGGTTCTTAAACCATCAAAGAAATCTATTATGATGGCCTCACACCCAACCTTGGTTTCAAGGACTGAGAGTGGACCTGGGGGTGATAATTCTAAAAGTCAGCTCCAAACCTTGCTTACGAGAGCAGGATATGCAGCACCCATCTACATGACTAAACAATTGAAGAACAATCAGTTTCAGGCTACCGTCGAATTCAATGGAATGCAGATAATGGGTCAACCTTGTAACAATAAGAAGAGTGCAGAAAAAGATGCTGCAGCTGAGGCACTGCGATGGCTGATGGGCGGAAAGCCAACAGGCAAGGAGTACATCAATCACGTGTCGGTGTTACTTAAGAAAAGTAAGAAGGATCACAATTAAGCAGTCAAAGTAATAAGCTCAATGCAGAGGAGAAGGAGCCCGCGGTGAAGGATGATGTATGTTGTTCCTGCTCTCTTCTTCTAGAGGGACATGTGGTTTGACGGGGCATTGTTACTATATAGTCCTGGGTCATTGAGTCAATTTGTTCATGAAAACAGCCAAGCCCCTATCCAACATCAAACAGATTGAATTTGAAGTTGGAAGATACTCATTCTTGATTGACGCAAAGTAAAGGGTCATATGTGAACATGAGGCAAATAACTGCCAATCGAGGCTTGAGGATGTTAAGCTTTTCCAATTTGATCAGCAAGAAAATAGATGGGTAGTGGCAGGGTCATACAATAGGAGGGATTAGTACAACATTTATTCATTGGGTTGGGGGTAGGTGGATGTGAGCCGGATGATGCCACACTCGAATTCCAGGATCTTGACCCATTAATTCTTTGTATAGTAATGATCAATTTTGACATCATAAAATCCAAAATAAGTTGAACCATCTGTCTGGGCATTTGTTCCGTGTTTGGGAGCAAAACGAGAAGGAAAATGAATTAAATTGACAAAATTACACTAAATTTAAGGGAACCTTTTGAGGTGACTTTAACGGTTGATGTTTTTTTTGGTAATCAGGACTTTTTTTTTTCATTTTTCAACTTTATTATGGGTATGCTTCCAAGAAAAAAATGGAACGTATCCTTTGTAATGGACTAAAATGCTTTGTTTATTTTCCCAACTAGAGTTTTATGCAAATCAAGATAACAGTAATTTGTGTATACACATTAATTTTACTATCCAAACTAAATAACTAAAAAACCCATTTTATCGAACTTTTTAATAGTCATTTCAAAACCATAAATAAACCTCTCCCAACCGGGGCCCAGGTTAGAAAATTGAAACGATTGTTCGGCGTCAATAAACTTTTGGAGCTGAAATAAGTTGGAAGAGACAAATTCTACCATGCGAAAGCTAACATGTTTTTCGCACGGTACAAAAGAAACCTTCATCGTCAGATTTATTTTAGTTCTCCAACTTTTTTTCTTTCTCTGCTCATCTTTCCTTATTTGTCCATTTTCTAAAATTATTCAAAACTAAACGTGCATACAATGTTTTCTCAGCCGCTGATTTCAGATTAGAAGACTAGCACCAACACATGGGGTTGTCAAAATATCACGGAAAATGCAGAAGCACTGCTTATGAACTGCATAAAAATAAAATTCGCTCGCCAAAAATACAACTACAATAGTATAAGAAATAGTCATGGCATATTTATTTATATCACTTTTCAATACCTAGTAAATATGGCACTCAGAACAGATGAGGATTAAATATGCCAATCTCCAATCACAAACTGGACTGCCAAGAGCAAAATCTGAACAGGCAAATAAACAATAACTAAGCAGTAAACTTTGTTTTTCTTCTTTTCTTTTCCCATTTGGGTTTTTACTAATTCCCAACCTCCATTTTACCAAGAAAACCTTTCTTTCTAGCTTCAATTTATTCAAACTCATTTGCTAGAAGTTAAAAAAAAAATACAACACATCTAAGTCCCCTTCGAATTCACTGCTAAGAAGGAATGATAAATAACTAAAAACAACTAAAAGCCAAAGACTCCTAAAGTTTTAGTAGGTATACCCCTTGACAAACATTCCCTTCTTGGCCTCTTCACTCTCGCCCTCAGCAGAGTATCTTCCAAGTTGAGCCAAGGAGTTTGCTTTAGCGCGCACCAAAAGGGACTTTTGAGCAGCTTCCACATTCTCAGGGTGTCCTTGCCATGTCTTAAGCACAGTGTTCTGAAGAGCCCGTGCATATGAGAAAGAAACATGCCATGGGTTGGGATTTTGGTTCATGGCATTAAGATTTAGTGTTGCTTCCACTTCAGATTGTCCACCAGACAAAAACTGAAAATACAAACAGAACATCGTTTCCAGTTTAATTTAGAAGTACTAAATTTCAAATTCTTAATTAAGTGTAATCTTAAATGAAAAATAATTGAGATCAGCATCATCATGATGTGCTTGTCATGCATGCAAATCTGATAGTCACAACAACTTATATGAAGAGGAAACAAAAAGGTGCAGTAACTGTACCATGATTCCAGGGACAGCAGGAGGAACTCTTCTTCTAAGCATGGTTAGAGTATATTTGGCAATGGTTTCTGGAGATGCCTTTTCCTTGTGTTCAGCCCCAGGTGTAACCATGCTAGGTTTGAGCAAAATTCCCTCAAAAAGGACATTGTTTTCAGCCAAATAGAAGAAGACTTCTGACCAGACCTTCTCGGCCACTTCCAGCGTCCTCTCAATTGGGTGGTCTCCATCAAGAAGAATTTCAGGCTCTACGATTGGCACAAGACCGTTGTCCTGCAATGGAATACAAATGGAGCCAGGGAATGAGTGCATTGTGAGGAAAAAACCTTGCTCAAGATAAACAGTAAAATAAGTGTTTTATGTACACTGACGACATCAAATATCAAACCATAAAAGTTCACAAACATAGCAAAATTTACATGGTTACGATTCAATCAAATTTGACACCCTATGCACAAGTTAACATGCACTTAAAATATCTGCTACCTTTGTCACACAAACCAAACTAAACCCACAAACCAAAGTTACTCCCTCCCTTCAAAGGAAAGAACCCCATATCAGATGGGTACGGTGAACAAGACCAAAGGGACAGATAAACTACAAAAAAATTGTATATTACTCTTAAGAATCAGCTAATTTCAGCAAACACAGATTCAGGGGTACAAGAATACCTGAGAGATAGCAGCATAACGTGCAAGCCCCCACGCTGCTTCCTTGACAGCTAATGCAGAAGGACCACATGGAATGCTAACAACTGTCCTCCTGTAGCCCACAACAAAATTATAAACACAATCTCAATGCATCCAATCAAGAAGAAACTTCCACAAAAGAAAAAAGAAAGAATGACTTACCACTTGGCAAATCGAGCACCTTGCTTGTAGTATTCAGCAGACCTAGAAGCCAACCCATCTAACCCTTGGCACCAAGACTCATTGTTTGACCCTGGCAGAGGGACCAGACCCTAAACAGAGCAAAACTAAAAACATAACCACCAAGCCAGTTTGTAATCCGTGAGACAAGACCAATGGCACTCAAACAACAAACCTTATCAACTTTGATGCCGGGCACAATGTTCTGATCGCGGAGGCAATCCACAAATTTATTTCCATCTGTTGTTGACTGGTAAAGGGTTTCTTCAAAAAGAATTGCACCAGAGATGTATTCACCAAGGCCAGGTGTGGTGAGCAAAAGTTGCCTGTAGGCCTGGCGATTCACCTCAGTATTGTCCAATCCAATGGATGCTAAACGCTTCCCACATGTGGCATTTGATTCATCAATTGCAAGAATTCCACGACCGGGAGATGCAATAGATTTCTATGCAACCAACAAAAAAAAAAAAAAACTAATCAATAACCAATCAAAGGAAAATTAATCTATATGTATAATGATTTTATATCTAAACTGGAATCTATATCAACACAGAACAACAACAACTCAAAGCACGTTCCAAGTGCTAAACTATTAGTAAAAGGTCAAACACAAGGAAATACTAACGTAAATCAACAACCAAAACCAAAGGAAGCACAAAGGGGTGTCCCATAACAGCAAAGTTGAAAACTTTAGAGCACTAGAACGTTGAAAATCAAGAGAACTGATAAAGGGCAAGAAAGAACACGATCAAAGAAAAGGAGGTTACTAACGGCGGTTTGGACGAGTTCGTGTTGGTAAGAAGAAGCGCGGATCGGAAGAGAGACTCGGCGAGAAGAGGATCCACGGCGAGGAGAAAAGGAGTTGTGGGCGATACACTGGGAAGACAAGGTGTTGAGCTTTGCAGACGCCATGGCCATGGATGCTTAGACTTTGGAGTGAAGAGAAAGAGAAAGAGAAAGTGGTGCTGTGTAGTACTATGTTTTTGGTGTTATGAGATTGTGTTGTGATGTGAAAGGTTAATGATAGTGAAGAAGATGAAAAAGAAAGGAGGTTTGGTTTTCTTGGCGACTCCGCGGTAGGTGATGTGAGACAGCTCTCAAGCGGCAATACCAAACATGACCAACAACCTACTTTTTCCTATTTTTTTGAATTTTAGCTTTTAATATAAAAAAAAAATACTGGCGTATCATACTTAAAAAATTATTTATTTTGTAAAAGAATTTATGTTTAATTTCTATTTTTATAAAATTCTCTTAAATTAATATCAGTTATATATTGCAAGTGATATTAATTTTTATCCAATAAATTAAAGATATTTTGATATCTGACCCAAGAAAAAAATAGTTAAGAAAAATGTTTTAAATATCAAGAATTCAATCAATCAGAATTAGTGGTTCATGTGATTTGAAGGTGATACTTAAGAATGAAATATATAGTTATTTGACCATCTGACTCGCAAATTGGCTATCTAATGCCTCTCTCCCGAGCACGGTCAAACCTATACTAAGGGTTGAATATATAAATGATATTTTAATATTATGGTGGTTTTTTTTTATGGAATATAATTTTAGAAATAATAGTATTTAAATATCATTTAGTTTTTTACTTTTTCACAATATTTTTTCTCCTTCTATTATTTTCATTATAAAGATAATAATATTTTTTTCAGATAAATTTTTCCCCTTTTTTTTAACAAAGATAAATAGATAATGAGGACAATTTTTAGACAAATATTTTGTTTTCCTTTTTGTAGAGATAATTTATTTCTTCTTTTTTCTAAACAAAATATTTGAGTATCAATTTTCAATTTTTTCTTCTATTATAATATATTATTTCTATTTTAAACATTATTAATTAATGATTACATTCACAATTAAATAGTTTTGTTATTGTTTCATTTATTGATGTAAGAATTAAAGACTCTTTGTTAACTTTTTTCCCCATCAAAGTAAGGTTATTTATATTTTGTCTTGAACTTTTGATTCATTAGATAAAAGAAATTTTAATTAATCTAAAATTCAACATAAAATAAATAAAATTTGATCAATAATTATTTTTTTTCAATAATCAAATTTGGATATTAATGATTCAACTTTAACTTCATTACATTAATTTTTTTTTATATATATTTTGTTTCTCTCTCTTGTTTTGACATTGAGTGCACGTATCTAAGCAAATTGATATGTAAATCTTGAGAAAGAAAATTGGAATTTAGTTAAAACATTTTTCTTATTTTATTTGGATAAAATCATTTTATGTCTTAAAGTAATGTTTACTCCATTATTTTTGTTTCAAAAAATATTTATTTGGGAGAATATTGCTAAAAAATAGAGTCAATTTAATTATAAATTATTTTTTATGTACAAAATAAATATTTTGATAAGTTAATTATGTGATTATTGTTTTTAAATATATAATTATAATTTGTATATAAAATTTAATAGGTATATATTAGTATAAGTTTTAATGCTTTTACTCCCCCTTACATAAGAACCTCGGTCTAACCTTCCTCCTATGTTTTTCCATAACTGATGTAAAAAGATAAGATAAAAACAACATGATTCTTCACTCGATGACACCTCGTATAAGTGAGCACAAAACTTTGTTCATGGTGATGTTTCTAGTTATCCCAAGTGACAAAAACACCCAATTACATATAAATAGTTTTAAAATAACTCAATTTTGATGCATAATTTTTTTATTACTCTCTATCATCCTTATTATAAAAGCACTTGGACATAAATCACACATATCAATAAAAATAGTTAATATAATTGTTTTTATTATTATTTTTTAAATGTTACTTATGTTTTAATTTTATCCTTATTAATAATAACTTATTATTGAAAATGTGAAAAATATTATGCACCACTGTCAATAAAAAAAACATAAATACTTAGAGAATTTAATAAAACTAGTGGGGAAAAAAATTAAATGTTGCACAGGAATTGTAAAGTGCCTTATAAAAAGCATCACCAATTTCTTCAAAATAGTGTCTTATAATATGAATTAAAGGGAATACTTATTTTGTAAAAAAAATCATAAAACTAGAAGTTGTGTACATCATATACAACTTAATTTTTAAAATATATTTAAATATAAAAAAGTTTTTGACCATGGGTTTAGTCTAAGTCAGGTTCAAGAAATTAAAATTTTAAATTAACAAAAAATCAATTCAACTCACTTGACTCATTGATCAAATGGATTGAATCGGGTTGAAGATTAGACTTAAAAATATAATACTTAGATTTACTAAAATATAATAAAATAGTAAGAATAAGGAGAGTTTAATAAAAGATAATGATATTAAACTATATGACTAATGTTTGAATGATTGAATTTTATTTTAAGACTATGATCTTTTAAGATTTTTGAATTATATTTATGTATTTGAGACATTTGAATAATTATTTTAATAATAATATTAGTTGCTTGAATGCTTATTTGAGACATTTTTCTATTAGTTGTATTTGTATTTCAATCATTTGAATGTTTTTATGAAAAAATGTCACTTTTCTTAAAATAAAAAAGAGAAAAAACATTTTATTTTATTTAGAATATTTTTATTATTTTTAACAATTTGATGAGCCAACCAATTAACCACCTGCGATGGGCTTGTAATAGGATGAGTCGGGATGGTATTTTCATGATTCACAAATCAAGTTATGTTTAACACTCAATCTGTGGTGGACTAACTTTATGGATCAGATTTACCCATTTTTACACTCTAAACCTATATTTTCTAACAAAATTAGTTTTTTTTTTAATGATTGGAACAATAAAAACAAAGCAGCAAGACAAACAACAAAACTAACTCCTAGAAAAAGGAGCTCTTTGAAGCCTCAGCGATGAGGAGTTGCATTATCTGAACTGGACAAGATTCCAAATTCGACGAAGACCCTTGCTTCGCTAGCCAGTCCGGGCACTGGTTGTAATTAGTTTAACAACTCATAAATAATGCATCCAAATTTATTAGAATCACCACTTATCTTAAATTCATAAAATATTTAAAACTTACATCTTTTGTAATACCAAAATAAGAAAGTTTTCACACCCTTTTTTCTTCCTAAAATAAGGGTACATTAGACAATTTTTGTTTAGTTATTTTATTTTTATTTATTTAATAGATATTATTAATGAGTAGGGTATTTAATAAAATTGAATTTTAAATTCACATTTATTATGAATTTTAATTCATTCATTTATTGTACTATATGAAATTATATCGATTTAATATTTTCAAAATAATTTTAAATCATAAAGAAAATTCTACTAATGAATTATAATATTTTAACTAAAAAACTCAATTAAAGATAGCCAATTTAAATAATTAAATATTTATAAGATTTGAAAAACATGTATTAGAAAGTTTACAATTATTTGTGCATTCTATTAAATTAACTAAGTTAGACTTTCTTATTATTTAGGAGACAACTTAATTTTTTAAAATGATAATATTTTTTTAAATTGATTGTAAATATAATTAGTTATAAAAAGCAGTAAAATAATATTTATAAAATGACTTTCTTACCCTATGTTTGGGGAAGGGTAAAGAAAATAAGAGAGAAAATAAAACTTTAAAATTTAAAATGGAAGAAAAATATTTATTTTTTTTCTTCTAAAAGTCAATTACTCTCATTGGTTTCCTTTTATTTTCTCTCCAACCAAATAATGGAAAAAACACCATTATACATGTTCTTCTCCTTTCATTTTTATTCCTTCCAAATGAACCCTAAAATTATTGTTTTTTTAGGCTAGCAACACATTATTTTAATATATTATTTCTAACACACACTTTACTATTAGTTGAAATGTATTAAAAAATACAAATTTATGAAAAAAAATCATTAAATAAATTATAAGACTTATTATAATGTGTGTTTTCAATAAATTTCAGTCAATAATAATAAAAAGTATGTTAAAAAAAGTGTTTATTAATATTTCTCATATTTAAAGTCATGGTAGAAAAAAATTAGTCAGACCATTACTATCACTTAAGTAAAGTTTTTAAAGTAAACATTTCATAATAAATAAATTATAGACAAGGTTAAATAAATATCAAAAGAAAGAAGAATATAGACAGTATGATAGAAGAAGAAGATAAATAAATAAATGCACAAGACTATCGAGAGAGAGAAAAAAAATTAAAGTTTACGTATAAGGAAAAAACCAACAAAGATTGATTCAGAAACCCACTAAGACCAGAGACATGAATTGAACGGTACTGAGGCTTACTTATGCCACCCTCAACCTCAACCCTCTTCTCTTTCAACATCTGAGAATTCCAATTTCTGTTCTGAGAAGAATTCACAGCAACCACCCTTCTCTGTTTTATTTATTCCTTCACCCTGTGAAAACAAAACAAAAAACAAAACATCATGTCTCAGAACCAGAATGGCAAGTGGGTGCGAATTGCCCCTGAACAAGTTCGAGGCTCCTCCAATGGACACGTGGAAGTGGGAGGTTCCAACAGGCTCTGCATAAACCCTCAGAAAGATCACAAGTCTGAAAGCTATGAGGACCTTCAATTGGAGTTCAACCCTCTTGTGTTCAGCTCTCTGGAGCAGTATTTGCCTCCTCACATGTTGAACCTCTCACGTGAGGTTAAGGTTCAGTATATGAGGAACATTCTGATTCGCTATTTGCCCGAGAGTGAGCGCATTCGGGTGGGTGTGTCACTGTAATTTTGGAGTTTTGCGGGTTTTTTTCTTCTATTGACTAACTGTGTTTGAAAAATAATAGTGGGCTGAAAGGGCCCAGATGGGTGTTGGGGTTTCAAAGCCGTGGAACTTTTTCGTTTTTTTGAATAAAAAATTGATTTTGATGTTGCCCTTAATCAATGACGACGTGTTTGTGGTGCCCTGTTGTGCTGCTTTGCCTGCATTGTTGATTGGTTTGGGGAGGATTTTGGGAAGATTTTGATGTTTTTGAAAATTGGGAAAAGTAGGAATGTGAATTGTGTTTCATTTTAGGCAAATGCTAACCGGTGTCCTTAGGATTGGTTAAGGAACTAAAACGATAAATGTTTTTATTGGGATGCAAAAGATTGTGCTTCTCATGACTTTTTTTATGTTCCCCTATGATTTTCACAACAAATACTTTCTCCTTTTCCCCTTCATTTTATCTCCCTTAATTGATAGCAAACAATTTGGATGATTCTATACTTTTTGACTGCTGAATGGGGGGATGCATGTTCTGAAGATGATGATGTCTGTTTAATTAAAAAGTTGGTTTTTCATTGAAGATATGGTTTCAAATCATTTATGTTGTCAGTCTTGTCTTCTTAGTTCTTTGGAATAATGCCAATCTTATCTTTCATTTGCATGTTTTTTGTCTGTTGGAGCTTGGAAGTACTTGATTGTGCCTATTTTGATAATGATACACCTGCTATGTATGTTAGCGGGTTTTATGGAAGCTTAATATTCTCAAGCGTAGGAGTCTGAATGATATGGATTTCTGTCTGCAATTGTCGTAGATAAATGTCATAACATGTTATTTGGTTACTGGTATTAAAAATTACTTGTTAACCTAAGAAGGTGAGATAAATGAGCAGTGTTTGTTGTAATGTTGATAGCAAGTTTTACTTAGTATGACAGTGGATATATGTTTATTTTCTTTTTTCCTGGTTTTTCGTTTGGTTTTGTTGGTCACTCTTTTGAGTTTTAGTTATTCTATGTTGGATTGAACAGATTAAAAAACACAAGGAATACAGGCACAGGATCATGCTGAACTATCCAGTAAGTTTTCAACTGACTGCCACCTTTGCAGTTTTGTTCATTTGTAAATTGAATATTTTGATGGATTGATTTTGTGATTCTTTTGGAAATTGGGAGAAGTGTTGTTGATGGGATCATTTTTCTTACTTCTAATTGGTGACATATTTTATTTGGTACTTATCTATGAGAATTTGGAATTAGCACATGTTAGCATTTCTGAACCGAGAACAGTTGTCCTGTCTCGTTTCTGTATGTAGCATGCATGTTCTGATCATGCTCAATCTTACCCGGTTATTCACTGTCATTTGTAGCCGCTGTATAAGCAGATATATAGTATGGATGCTGAGAAATTTTTCACACCCTCATTTCTTAGAGCAGTTGAAGAAAATACAGAAGCAAGTTTTAGAAGTATAATGGCTGAACCTCGTAAAGGACTTTATACATTTGAAATGCTTCAACCCCAATTTTGTGAAATGCTAATGTCTGAGGTATCACATTTCTTTCTTTTCCTTTTCATGCATATATCTTTTTATCCGTTCTATATTAGTGTTTTATGTTCTTATCAAGTTCTGATCACTTAGGTGGATAATTTTGAAAGATGGGTCCATGACACCAAGTTCAGAATCATGCGACCAAACATAATGAATCAATATGGTGCTGTTCTTGATGATTTTGGCATGGAATCCATGCTCAACAGATTGATGAGTGATTTCATAACTCCCATATCTCGAGGTTATTTTTTATTTTTCGTAATGAGAATGGATTAGAAAATTATGACTGAGATGAAGAAACTAATATAGTGATGTGGACTAACTTTTGCAATTTGAATTTTTATAGTTTTCTACACTGAAATTGGTGGAACCTCGCTGGACTCCCATCATGGGTTTGTTGTTGAATATGGAATCAATCGGGATGTGGAACTTGGTAGGTTTCTCAAACTAAGGTCATTGTATTGTGGATATGCAATTGTCTGGAATCTGTAAAAAATATTTTGAACCTAAATGGAGTTTAATGTTTCAAGCATATCTATTTATGGTTTTATATTAATCTACTTTAATCATTCTTTTTATGGTATACGCATTTACCTGTCATCATGCAGATTTTGATCTATTATTTGACCATAACAAAAGGATAAGAAAATAGAATTGTGTTAGATTTTTCAGATTGTCTGAAATACTGATATATTCGGTCGTTATATTTTGTAGCCTCAATGTCTTATACGCCTGATTGTTTTTTGATTTCTTTGTAGTAGGATACCTGATCTCCCCCCTTAGGATTTTTGGGATGGATGGTTTTGAGGGGAAAGGGTTGGGAGGGTAAATTTTTCATTGCAATTATGTATTCTCTAATTCGAAAGTTTTTAGAATAGAAGGTAAATTAATCCCCCTCCTTCCTTATTTCCCTCCCAAATCCTCCATCTAAAATAACTGAAGTTCACTGTAGTTTTTATTGAGACTCCATTAATTCAGGTTCACTCTAACTGTCAATGATACTTTGGTTATTTTGGCTTATCTTGAGTTAAATTTAAATGTATCTATTCTTTTACTTTAAATTTTGTCTCTTGTTGCCTTTCTTGTTATTCCATCACAAATCATGATCATTAGATACTTTTCTCTCATGAATTCAATTCTACAATAGGATCTTTTTCCTTCTTATATTGCTTACCTTTGATGCTTACATATTTTGTATAGGGTGAGTGTATCTTGATTTAATTTCTTTGCTGCCCTTCTTTTTGTGTACCTCTCCCAACAAATTAGCTTTATATGCTTTTGTTGAAATCTAAAGAGCAATATTTTTGCAGGCTTCCATGTGGATGACGCAGAAGTCACCTTAAATATTTGCTTGGGAAACGAATTTTCTGGTGGAGAACTGTTCTTCCGGGGTGTTCGATGTGATGAACATGTAAATTCAGATATCCAACCAGGGGTATGTTTACTACATTTACGCTGAATAATTTATATCAAACTACATTGATCTCCAGCATATATCTGAATTCTGTTTTAAACTTAAAAGAGAAAATAGCTATGCCCGCTAGTTGATTATTCATACCATTTCACTGTTCCAGATGGTTGTCCCATCCCTATCCCTTGTTCCTAAAAGCTGAAAAAGTTATACTCAAACCAAGTCACAGCTAGCTGTTAAAGTTGGAGAACCCAAGGCCTTATAAATCCCATACCAAAATCTCACGCTTCTAATGTTAGACTCGAATCTCAGACCTTGCAATTAGATCCTAACATACTATTTATTTCCTAAGTACATTAATGGACAAATACGTTATAAATTTCTGAGTTTTACATTTCATATTATTCTTACTGAAATTGAATAGCATTATGGCAATATTAGAACATTATATTGACAAAAAATTATTGCATTAGTAATAAGTATACGAATTTCATATAGACATTTACTTTGTTAAATAAATAACACTGAACATATCTTTGTAGGAGATCTTTGATTATCCCCATGTTCCAGGACATGCAATTCTTCATCCTGGTCGTCACCGGCATGGCGCTAGACCTACTACATCTGGGAATCGGATGAATTTAATTATCTGGTGTAGAAGGTATTTACATCACTTTGTTTTTTACTACTTGAGGAAATTCACATAGCATGACCCCTTGTTTCACTGAAGCACAAAATTTTCCACACATATCCCCTTGTGACTTTAGATTGCAAAATATAATCATAGTTATGGTCAATTACGCATGCATCAACCTTCATGTTGTCATGCAGTTCGGCTTTTAGAGAGTTGAAGAAATATCGGAAAGATTTTTCTAGCTGGTGTGGAGAATGCAGACGCAAGAAGAAGGAGAAAGAGCGCCTATTAGTTATGGCCACCCAACAGGTAACACTAATTAACAATAACAGCCTTTGAGATGAAAGGAATGACTAAGATTAATGTTAATGTTGTCATCTTCCATATGAAACTAACTCTCTGTGTCTTCACTTTGCAGGAATTAATGAACAGGGGAATGCAATCGGCCTCGTGAACTTGCACACACAAATCGTCCTTGTATAGTTGATTCAACATTGAGCTTTTTTACTTTTTCTAGATTCTGGATTGTTTTTAGTGAAACTAAAAAGCACAGAAAACAACACAGCAGAGTCGCATTTTCGTGAGTCATTTTTTGGTTAAAAAAAGGTAACAAGAAATTTATAGGCATGCGTTTCATAGAGTAACAAGAACAGAAGAGGAAAAGAAATATAGTTTAATATTTGAATGTTTTTAATTTCTAATGTTATTCATAAGGAACTAGGGTTCCTGATTTTTTTCTTTTGGTTTCTCGTTTAGAGCCTTGCCTCTTTACTTACTCTGAAGTTTAAAGGCCATCCACAGGACTGAAATCTCAGGGCATCTCTAACCCCAACCAAGCAATTTCAATCAATTGATTTTTTTTAAACATTTTATTACTTTAAACAACTCAACATTTTATTCTAATTGAGTTACGTTTTTAAAAAATTAAATGAATCTTGCGACTTAATCAACACATTTTATTTTAGAAAAAAATATTGTCATGAGTAAAAGGTAATTATGAAACTACCAAAAGTATCATTGCATTGGATGCGCTAGTTTTAGCACCTGATGTTGTGAGGTGGATTTGTTGAAATACAATTTCGGTGAAAGAGTTGGTTTTACGTTTGCTTTAATCCTTGCAACTTGTGAGTGAGTTGACCATATCTTACATTACAATTTTTTGCAAGATCTCTGCACCCCAGAAAAAAAGCTTTTTCCTAGTCCCATAGAAGAACAAAGCAACCTTTTTTTTTTTCGTTTTCCTCCTCCATGTATACTACATAAATTTTATGGCTATGGAGAGTAAAATTGTAAAAACGACATGTTCAAATGTCAACAAATGAATGAAGTAAAGTTTTTTCTTCAAATACCTAACAAAAGTAAGGATAATGGGTAGCTGAACTCCAAAGTCTCAATCTACAACCAATTAATTATCTCTGCACAATGTGTAGCCGAGCTGTTTCAAAATTTTAACTCGTACATCCTTCAAGGCTCAAGCTCTGTAGTGTTGTCATCTTTTACTAGAAGTTTGGTTTGAACTTCTTCTCTTTATAAAGTGGAGATGATACTTAACCGTTACTTCCGCAGACTTTATAAATAGGGGTCTTTGACCCTCTATGAGATGTGATTAGAAGAGAAATGGAAAGTAGAGTCAAAAGAGAAAAAAGTTTTGCTAACTATTTTTTTAAGCATTTTCAAAGGGAAACATTTTAACACATTTAGGTTTTACATGATTTGATCAAGTGATCCTCAAGAAACCCATCGAAAACATTACGAACATGTGCTGATCATCCAAGAAGATGTCTGAGACTATCAAGTTCTAGAAATACGATGGGAATAACTATTTTAATCTCTGGAACATCAAATTGTGGATTTGTTGAAAGAATAGAGTCTAAACATCTTTGTTTAAAAAATCCAATAATCTCAAGGGTGAGATTCTCATTAAACAAGAGAAGACACTTTCCTTAATTTTGTTCTCTTTATTAGATGAGGTTGCTAAAGAACATGTTGTTGCCGGGCTTGTGGCTGAAACTAGAGAAACCAGTGACAATACAACAGTCTTCAAAGAATAAAAATTCTGATTTATGCTTGAATGGGTAAAAAAAGAGTCAAATTTGTCTGTACAATTTAATGATAAATTAATATCTAAATTTTATAACTGAATGTCAAATTAGTCCTTAAATATTATAATGTAATGACAAAATGATTCTACAAATTTAATGACATGATAAAATTTGTACACATATAGGGACTAATTTTTTTTAAAGGCTTAAATTATCATCCATTTAGATATTCAAGGACCAAAATGATCATTTATTAAAAAATCTATGAATATTTTTTTAATAAATTATAGATATGGAAAAGAAATTAAAAGAAAAAAGATAACAAAATAATTAATAAATCATAAAAAGAGAAAAAAATAACATTATTATTATTATTATTATTATTATTATTATTATAATAATTAAACATATGAATAAAGTTATTAGTTTTACATAAAAGAGAAGGCTAAAATACAATATTGACATCCTATTTTATCCAATTCGCATTTTGATCATCTAAGACATTTCAATTCACAAATTTCCCTACATTTATTTATTTCATTATTTTGATTATTTATTAATGGTATCTTAAATGATATATGTTAGGACTAAAATTTAATTGGACTAAAATAAAAGATAATATTTTGTATACCATGGTATTATATATACCGCAAAATATATTTGAGATTAATGTAAAATTTGAAAAGTATTAATTTGTTTTTATAAAAATTTCCCTATTAATTATGTTACTGTAAACATAAAACATATTTTTATTAATCTTTAATGGTAATTTGGTTAGATGATTCTGGCTTGGCTAACATACTTAATTACTTTCTTTCTCTTCCTTCTCAAGTACATTCAAACGACATAATAATCAAGTGTTTTTTATCTTCCCCCTAATATCACCACGTAATAGTGCAAGAAATTGCACATGAAGTGATGAAAAATTATAATTTTTGGGGTGTTTAATCTCCAAAGTTTGTTTAATGCATTTTGTGGGGTTTAATCGCCACCATTTATTTAATTCATTTGTTATTTAATTACACGTGTAAGTTTATTAGCCACGTTAAATCACTATATAATGAAATTGCCACTAATGACTATTTAAAAATATATTTTATTCTTACATGAACTAAATTAATATGAAATTTTTATGAAATAAAAAATAAATACTTTTTAAATTTTACAAGGATTCCAAACATATTTTACCCTTTTTAAAATGTACGGTGCAAAATATATCTTAATTTAAGTTTTACATATTTATTTTGTTGAACAATTTACCTATACATAATATTAAAATTGATATATTACTATATTTTTCTATATCCTAATTTGAGGTGCCCTTAGGTATGTTTGGCTTGGTGGCAAAGAATGAAATAAACAGGAATATATTGGAAGGGGAAATTGTTCTATTATTTGATTCGTAAAAATTAGAATGAAACATAATAAAATAAAATATGATGGATTATGATTTATTTCATTGTTTAATCCCAATTTTCTTTTCCTAATTTTGGAATGTACTTGATAAAATAAAGCTTTTAGAATATAATATAATTATTTTATTTCTATTAAAAAATTGTTATGAAAAATGATAAAATAAAAAACACTTTTCATATTATCGAATAGGATATCATTGACATGCTTAGACAACTAACAAGATTTACCTAAAAGATTATACTAGATAGACTCAAATAATAAACAAGAGTTACAGTTACAGTTACAGCTATTCAACTGGCTCCTGGAGTCTAGGATGAAATAAAGTTTGCAAATTATAAAATTTTAACTTAATCATAATTAATATACCTGATAAAGATAATGTATGTAAAAAAATATAAACCATTGTATTATTACGTGACGTCCCTTTCTTCTCTTTTCTTTTCTCGTTTGTGAAAACACACGACCATGTCGTCGCAGAATCAGAATAGGTCGTTGGAGCAAGCTGGACCCTCCGGCTCCGGTGGACAGGTGGGAGTGAGAGTAGTGAATTGGAGTGGTTCCGATAGGCTCTAAGCGAGATCACAAGCCCGAAAACTATGACGACCTTCAATTCGAGTTCAATCCTAATATCTTCGCCTCTCTCGAGCACTATTTGCCTCCTCATATGCTCAACCTCTCACGTGACGTTAAGCTTCACTACATCAGGAATATTCTTCTTCGCTATTTGCATGAGAATGACCGCAATTGGGTGCACCTTTGTTTTAATTAATTAAAGTTTTCATTTTTTGTATTCCCCTTATTAATCAATAAGCTACAGTTTGTTATTCTATGTTCGATTCAACAGATTCAAAAGCTGAGGGAATACAGGCTAAATATCATATTGAATTATCCAGTAAGTTTCTCAACACATGTGAAAATGACAGTTTTTGTTCATTTGTAAATTGAATATTTTGATGCTTTCATTTTATGATTCTTTTGATCTTTTCCTAAACTGTGGCATGGGATAGTTTCTGTTACACCTTTAACAGCACATGTTAAAATTAGAATTTTCTGAACTGATAAAAGTCATGCTGTCTCCTTTCTGTATGTTCCAATCTTACCAGTTATTCACTTTTTTTTGTAGCCGCTGCATAAGGAGATATTTACTATGGATGCTGAGAACTTTTTCGTACCATCATTTCTCAGAGCAATAAAAGAAAACACAGAAGCGAGTTTTAGAAGTATAATGGCTGAACCTTGTAAAGGAGTTTATACATTTGAAATGCTTCAACCACAATTTTGTATAAAACTGATGTCTGAGGTATCACATTTCTTTCCTTTCCTTTCATGCATATATATCATTTTTATCTGTTCTATATTAGTGTTTTATGTTCTCATCAAATTCTGATTGCTTAGGTGGATCATTTTGAAAGATGGGTCCATGGTACCAAACTCAGAATCATGCGACCTAATGCAATGTATAAAAATAAACATGGTGTTATTCTTGATGATTTTGCCTTTGAAGCCATGCTTGATAGATTTATGTGTGATTTCATACAACCTGTATCTCGAGGTTGTTTTTTATTTAATGAATTAGAAAATTATGACTGAGATGAAGAAACCAATATAATGATGTGGACTCACTTTTGCAATATTTTTTTTTATAGTTTTCTACGCTGAACTTGGTGGATCCTCGCTGGACTCTCACCATGGTTTTGTTGTTGAATATGGAATTCATAAGGATGTGGAACTTGGTACGTTTCTCAAACTTAGGCCACTTCTTTGGATGGAATCTGTAATGAATATTTTTGAACCTAAATGGAGTTTAAGGTTTCAAGCATGTCTATTTTTAATCATTCTCTTAATGTTTCAAGCATGTGGAATATGCATTTACCTGTCATCTTGCAGATTTTGATTCTTTTATTTGACTGTTACAAAAGGATAAGAAAATAAAAAAGCATTAGATCTTTCAGATGGTATGAAATACTTAGATATTCAGTTTTGTTATATTTTTAGCCTCAATGTCTTGTATGCCTGTTTTGTCTTATAATTTCTGTGTAGTAGGATGCATTCTTACCCCGAATGATATATATATATATATATTTTGGGGGGTGGAGGGTTGGGAGGGTAATTTTTTCATTACAAGTATATATTCTCTAATTTAAGAGTTTTTTAGAATGGAAGGAATAAAATGTCAATTTATCATGAAATTCCAAATTTCCAATCATCCCTTATTCGTTTTAATAAATACTTTATAATTCTCTTAATTCAAAAATGAAAACTTTAATCCTCCCTCCCTCCATTCCCTCCCAAACGCACCATCTAAAACAGCTGAAGTTCACCAATAGGAATTGTAGTCAAGGACAGTTATGGAAGTTATGTGAAGAAAATAATTGTCAATAGTTTTGTATTAGGGGTGTATATCTGATAGTAGGTTGTGTAATTAGGTATGTCCGTATGTGAAGTCTTTTTTTAGTGTGTGGACAGAGAATACTCTCTGGGGAAGAATTTTGTCTCTAGGACACAAGTGTATTGTTGTATTGTGTGTGATTTCATTGTTCAATGTTATCTTTTATTACTTTTTTTCAATCAATGTTCTATCAATTTGGTCCAACCTGCTGGATCAAAAGGAGGGAATTCTTCTGATCAGTGAAGAGAAAGATCATGGTGCGTATGATATAAAGGCTAGATGAATTGGAAGAGTAATTGAAAGGGCTGGAAGCCAGAGTTGAGGCTTGGGTTGGGGTTAGTGAAGACGTAAAGATTAAATTAGCAAAGTTGACGTGAAGATTAAATTAGAAAAGTTGACATGAAGGTTAAATTAGCAAAGTTAAGCATGGAGGGAGAGGATTCTACTACCATTGGTTTAATCTTTTGAGAGAAACAAAAGATGGACTTACATGGGAGAAGTTGAAGTGAGAAACTGTGCAAGGTTTGGGGGGCGACAATATAAAAATCCTTTACAAAAACTGACCGAGTTGAAACAGGAGGGATCGATGGAAGAGTTTATAGAAGCATTTGAATTCTCTCATCACAAGTTAATCATTTAGTTTTTTTTTTTTTTGAGGAGTTAATTGTTTAGTTGAAGAACAACATTTGGGTTTTTTTTTGGGTGGGTTGCAACCTGAAATTAAGCATTATCTGCAAACTGTTCAACCCAAAACAAGAATTCAAGCTAGGCAATATGCACGAAGTATAGAGGTAGAAAGAAATGGGATCTTTGTAGTGTTTCAAACCTATCAAAGTGGTTGTATGGTCCACAAGGTGATGCCGGATCAAGTATTACAATTAAGGTGAGTGGAAGCCAAAATCATTCCAGTCCAGGGTCAAACTCAAATATCAACCAATCTGGCCAAAATAAAGGAATGTCATCTGTGGCATTCTCAGGTAGAAGAACAGAGGGTGAACAGTGAAATTCAGCAAAGAGCAATTAAGGCCTGTGCCATTGAACATGCCAAGAATTGATGGAAAGGAAAAGCAAGGGTTTATGCATTAGGTGTGGAGAAAAGTTTCATCCCTTACATCAATGTGCAGAGAAACAATTAATATTGGTAATTTTGGGAGATAATGAATCCCTAAATTAAGATGGAGAAGTAATTGCTATTCAATTGGATAAAGATAATGTGGAAGATCCAGTTTCCAACTTTCAGCCTTGGGAACAGGGCTTATTTTTCAGCATGTAGTAATGATATGAACAAATAATCATGGGCAAATATGTGTAGAAAATAATTGCTGGTAGTTATGTATTAGGAGCATCTGAACCCATTTGTTTAAACTTTTTTTTTTGAAAACCACTTTTTTTAACAAAATAACCAGTTTTCTGCTTTTCTTAACAACCAAATCCTATTTGCTTCTTAAAAAAAATATTTTTTTCAAAACTCTTTTTTTTTACATTTTTTTAAAGTTTGAACAAACTGACCCTATATCTGATAGTAGGTTATGTAATCAGGTGTGAAGTTATTTCATGTTTGTGGACAGATAATACTACTCTCTGTAATGTCTCCGGAGAACAAGTGTATTGGTGTAATAGGAGACTTTTTTCTCTGGGACAGTAAATGTATTGTTCTATTGTGTGTGATTTCAGAGTTCAATATTTACTTTTATTACATTTACCAATTGGAGTTCCATCATTCAGTATATTTGATGGAGACTCAATTAATTAAAGTTTACTCTAACTATCAATGATACTTTGGTTATTTTGGGTTATCTTCCATTAAGTTAAATGTATCTATTCTTTTGCTTTAAAATTGTCTCTTGTTGCCTTAATCGCTGGTTCATTACAAATCATGATTATTAGATACTTTTCTCTAAGGAATTCAATTCTATGCTAGATCTTTTTCCTTCTTATATTACTTACCTTTGATTGATGCTTACATTCAAAGGAATTCAATTCTGGTGTGCTTTACTTTCTTTGCTGCCTGTCTTTCTGTTTACCTCCCATCAAAATAGCTATATATGCTTTTGTTGAAATCTAAAGAGAAATATTTTTTCAGGCTTACATGAGGATGAGGCAGAAGTCACCTTAAATGTTTGCTTGGGAAAAGAATTTTCTGGTGGAGAACTGTTCTTCCATGGTATTCGATGTGATGCACATGTAACTTCAATTACGCAACCAGAGGTATGATTACTACCTTACTATTATAGGAAAATTATATTTATGCTGAATAATTTATATCTAACTACATTGATCTCCAGCATACACCTGAATTCTGTTTTAAACTTAAAAAGAGAAAATAGCAATGCCTGCCAGTTGATGATTTATACCCATTCAGTGATCTGGATGTCTCTCCCATCCGTATCCCTTGTTTCTAAAAGCTGAAAAAGTTATACTTGAACCACATCACAAAAGCTACCTGTTTAGTTGGAGAACCCAATAAATACCATACCAAAATCTCATGCTTCTAATGTGAGACTCAAGTCTCGTACCTAGCAATTAGATCCTAACATACTATTTAATTTTTAAGTACATTAATGGACAAATGTGTTACAAATTTGAGTTATACATTTCATATTATTCATACCGAAATTGAATAGCATTATTGAAATATTAGAAACATGATATTAACAAAAAATTATTACATTAGTGGAGAGTATATGAATTTCATATAGACATTTACTTTGTTAAATAACTCCGAACTATCTCTGTAGGAGACCTTCAATTATTCTCATGTATCAGGACATGCAATTCTTCATCCTGGTCATAACCGACATGGCACTAAACCTACAACATCTGGGAATCGGATGAATTTAATTATCTGGTGTAGAAGGTATTTGCATCTTTTTTTTTTTAGTACTTGAGGAAATTAACACAACATAGTCCATTGTTTCACCGAGGCAGCAAATTTCTCACACGTCCCCTTATGACTTTAGATTGCAAATTTATAAGCATATTTTTGGTCAAATTACTTAATGCATCAACCTTCATGTTGTCACACAGTTCGGCTTTTATAGAGTTGAAGCGATATCAAAAAGATTTTTGTAGCTGGTGTGCAGAATGCAGACACAAAAAGGCGGAGAGAGTGCGTTTGTCAGTTATGGCCGCCAAACAGATAAAACTAATTAACAATCCCAGCCTTTGACAAAGATTAATGTTCAAGTTGTCATCCTCCATGAAACTCATTCTCTCCTTGTCTTCACTCTGCAGGAATTACTAAGAAGGGAAATATAATTGGCCTCATGAACTTGCACATGTGAATTGTGATTGTATAGTTATTCACATAATTGAACTTCTTTTCTGTTTCTAGATTCTGGATTATTTTTAACGAAATGAAATATGATTGAAGTTGCAAGTTATAAACATGATGAACTTGATACCCAAACCAATAGACATTTTTTTAAACAAAAAAACTGACCGTTGCAAAAGATTTAGGGAAGAATATATAACAAGCCCGAACATAAACCTAAGCCATGGAAAAACAAATTATTTTTATTAATAGGGTGAATGCGAGTAGCAATGTTCCTGAACTTATGGTAACACCATTTGAAATACTTAAATACTTTTAGTTTCATGTGACTTAAGTTACTCTAATTTGTTTTTAGCAGAAAACATTAAAAATAATTTTGAATAACACTTTTATTTTAATAATTGAATGAAATAAATTTTTCTTAAAAAAAATCCCTAAAAATGCATTTTGTCAACAACCTGCCAGTCGAAGTCCATGATCAAAATTGACTTGTCTCTTTTTTGCTTTAGCTTCCACTTTCTTTGTTTTTCATTCTAATTGTTTTAATTTTAAGGAGAAAAAAAGACTTATTGACTTTTCTTCATTTTTGGCTTTTACAGTTTAGAGTTCGCCATTTGATGCAAAAGAAATTTTGGTGGCAGTGTAGAACTGCACGGCCAAGAGTATGTTTAGTTTACTAATTTTTTTTTTTCAAGGTAAAATTCAAGACTTCATTAAGAAAAAAGTATAAGGTTGCACACAAGGAGTGTCCAAACCATGCCAATAAAAGTACATCAGAAAGAAAATAGAACACGTGAGGCCCCTTTTGTTGGCAAAGTTACAACAAATCCCACAACTATCTACATGAAAGCATAAAGGACCAGCGTATAAGTCGAGCATTTCTCGTGTGATACTCCCAAACGCGGACCAAAAACTGCTTCAATTGGTGACCCCTTCACTCCAAAACAGCAAACATAGAACCCTCCATACACAAGAAGTCGTGTTCACAGCTGGTGGGGACTGCAGTCTGCAGTGCCCAGGCCTGATCACGCGAAGAGGACCTCCAACAGCTTCAAGGCACACAAAATACATGAATAATATGCGTGGGTTATGATATGCATGCCTGTGGGTCATTGCACCAACATGAAAAGGGGTAAGAAAAGCTACCCTTGCAAAATATCCAATGCCATGATAAAATCTTCACCTTCTGCAGCATCTCACTCACATCCAGCTGCCTCTGTGCAAACACTTAAAGCCTAATTAAATTCAATGAACCTAATTAAACAAACTCAATAAATTAAACAAAACTTAAATAAATAACGTCACTCCTATAAGATTTTCTTAGAATTTTTTTTTTATAAGATTCTTTTCTAACTATTTATCATACTAATTATATATATATATATATATATATATATATATAAACATGAATAGCACATTTAACTCAAGTTAATTGAAGTCGGTAGTAGATGAACCCAATGATAGATCGGAAATAAGACAAAGAAAGAGAAAAGGGAATGGGAAGAAAAAAGGAAATTATGACAAAAGAAATGAAAAATAAGCTAAAATAAAAAAATGGTAAAAGGAGGAGGGGAGACATGAAAGGAAAAAGAACTAAAAAAAGGCAACGATTGGAATATAGACATACTAATGGATTTAACCCTCCACAAAGCTTATAGCTTTTCTCCACTTTGTCCTAAGACACATTGTTCGCCAATCTATATCTCACTCTATTAGGTCTTGTTTAACTACCTTTCCCCAAGTGGGTTTCGGTCGACCTTTACCTCTCTGTGACGAGCTCTTGGTAACAAACTATTGTTCTAACGGGAGCATCAATAGTCGTCTCATAATATGCCTAAATCATCTCAATCTATGCTCCCTCATCTTTTCACATACCGACACTACTGATACCTTTCGTTGAATATCTTCATTTCTTATCTTATCCATCTTCGTATAACCACACATCCACCTTAACATCCTCATTTCTGCTATCCCTATTTTATGTTCATGTTGCCTATGTGCTGGCCAGCATTCCGTTCCATATAACATTGCTGAACTTACAATTGTTCTATAGAATTTTCCTTTTAGCTTAAGGAGAATTTTGCGGTCACACAAAAACCTAGATGCATTCCGCCATTCCATCCACCTTGCTCGACATCCTCATCAATCTCACCACATTTTTACAAAATTGATTCCAAGTATCTAAAAACATATTTCTTGGGTACCTCTTGATCAAGTAGATGCACTGTGTCTTGACCACCATCTCTTCCCCGTGAAAACTCACACTTCATATACTATGTCTTGCTATTGCTTATCATAAATCCTTTAGCCTCCAAAATGTTTCTCACAATTTCAGTTTCCTATTAACACCATCTTTGATCTCATCAATAATAATTATTTATGTTATTAAATATATATATATATATATATATATATATATATATATATTAAAGTATATTTATTTTATTAACAAACTTGTTAGTCAAAAAATAATAATTATTTAACATTAATTAGATAAATTCTTAATATCACTAAGATTGAAGAAAACAAGTAAAAATTAAGTGAGAAACAAATAAATAGAAAGAGAGGTATTATCACCATTGATGTCATCACTGTTATTGTCACCACCACTACTATCACCTTTGTCACCACAACCACCACCAACGTTACCACTTGCTGCCACCACCAACAGCACTACACCATTGCTCCATCAATATTGTTATCACTGTCATCACCACTAATACCATATCTATCACCACCACCATCGCCGTCGCTGCCGTCTCCATCTCCACCACCACCACCACCGTCATTGTCACTATTACTACTATCATCACCAGTATCTTTACCACCGTCACTGCAGATATCACTATCACATAAAACATTTTTACATTAATTTAAATACGATATGAAACTTTCAAATTAAATTTATTTGAAACTAATAATATTTTAAAATTTAATTTAATTTTTTTAAAACAAAAGCTAAAAATTAATTGTTATTTTAAGAAAATTCAAAATTTAACTAAAAAATATCCAAAATGTACCTAAAATCAATGTTATTAAAATTGATCTAGACCAAGACATGGTCAAACCGAGTCGGTTACGCTTTCAGACTAGATATGCAGTTGATCCGATCAAATCCGATTGAGTTTCCAGTTGGACCAGACCGGTTTTCATTTTTTTTAAATACTTTTTTTTAAAAAAAATTGAAAAAAAATGAGACTTTTTTATTTAAATTTTGAAATATGGATAAATTTTTTTTACTCAAATAATATTAATTATATATACTTATAATATATAATAATATATAATAGTACATATATAATTTAAAATTTTTCATATACGTGATCAAATCAGGCCAAATAATCATATACGGGACAACTAATTCACTTTTTACAACTATGCCTAAAATATTATAGTAACCCGTATCAGCAAAGGATAATTCTCTTCCAAACAAAGTTGCCAAGAATCTCAAATCTCCCTCCGTCCCTCAACTCATTAGCAATGGCAACATACTATTAACGCTCCTCTTTCTCCCTCTCCACCGTCCCGCAATTAAGATTCAAATGGCATTTCCCAGAGTCTCAAAGGCGAAGCCAAAATCCGCGAGATCCCGAATACTGCTCCTCGCGGCAGCAGTGACAGGGATTGCGCTTCTCTTCCTGTTCTCCTCTCTTCTTTCCACCACCGTCTCAAAAGCCAACCTCTTACAACGACAACAACAGCCCTTCGAAAAGTATCTCTATTGGGGCACCCGCATCGACTGCCCCGGAAAACACTGCGGATCTTGCGAGGGCTTGGGCCACCAGGAATCCAGCCTCCGCTGCGCCCTTGAAGAAGCCCTCTTCCTCGGCAGGTACAATCCCATCTTTTAAATTGCCCGGACCGAGATTCAGTCCAATAGTTAGCAAAGGACCGAAGCTTATGGGGATATCTTGGATTCCACCAGGGAGCCAATGACCCTAATTATGGTGGTTATGCATAAAAAATTACTTTCACAATTGCATTGTCCCTCACCTTACAAGCCAGTTTTGTTGTGTTGAGTTATACTCATAAGTCATAACCCACATTCTAAGACATTGCAGTTACGGTTAGAGATACAATTAATTAATTAGTTAGTTAGTTACCAGTTTGTTTCTTGTCACATGTTGCATAGAAGTCGAGTTGGTGGCTTCATCTTTTTTCAGTTTTCAATTAATTCCATTTTACTGATTCTCTTCGCTTGGATTCTACCATGTTTCGTTATATTTACTAAAGACGAAGATTAGATACAGTTCTGTAGGTGATATAGCAGCTATTGTCCAATTAGAATTGGAGTTTTACCTCGATAATCTAGGTTGACATTTAATGCAAGCCATTGTTACGCAGGTGAAACTCCAATTTTGATTTGAGAACAACACCACAAACAGCTAAGGGATTGCATCTACTTTTTTGTCCTTACTAAAATGAAATGAATCTTATCAACACATTCTTCTTTAACTCATTGTTAGCTGTAATTCATTAAGAATTACAAAATTATGTGTGTCCTGTTGTTTTATTTGAGAGTGTTACTTGTGATTTCAATGAATTTCGGCTGAAGAGATAGTATATTGCTAGGAGCTATTATTGTGGTTGTGAACATCAATTTGAAAGCTTAATTGTAATTAATTGAATCATGAGGACTGATTTGCAAATACCAATTGATGTTGTTATGCGGTGGTTGCAGAACTTTTGTGATGCCTTCGAGGATGTGTATTAATCCCATCCATAACAAGAAAGGGATCCTTCATCATTCCACTAATGCCAGTTCCGAGGAACTGTGAGTTGCTTTATTATTATTAAGTATGTGTCTGTTGTACTTTTTCATTGCTATGTTTTGTATGTTTAACTGGCTTGTGCTTTTTTATTTTAATTTGGTTTTATGTGCTAGGTGGGATGCAAGTTCTTGTGCCATGGACTCTTTATATGACACAGAACTTATGTCAGATACTGTTCCTGTGATTTTGGACAATTCGAAAGAGTGGTATAGGGTTCTATCGACTAGCATGAAGTTAGGGGCCAGAGGAGTTGCACATGTGGAAGGAGTTAGCCGGTTTGAACTTAAAGAAAATAGGCGCTACTCAGATTTGTTGCTCATAAACAGAACTGCTAGCCCTCTTTCTTGGTAGGTTCTTAATGGAGAACTATGGGTGATTTATTTTATTATATTGCAAAATAAGGTTGGTTTGTGTAATAGTAAGTGGGGTACGTTCCTATAAGAATGGATCTTATTTGATATTTTAGCCAATTTATGCAGGAAACAATAATGATAGCCTTTTAGCTTGGAAAAAAATACAAATTTTCTGTATTCAAATTGTTATGCTTGTCAAGCTGAAAATATGATATTGATCATTATTATTTGCACCATTTCTGTAACTACAGCCTTTTTGAAGCCTTTTGAAATTTCTTATTCCTACCTAAGTGTCTTCACCTTTAGTCCACACTGAAATGTTAAATGTGAATTAATTTAACCTAAGTTTTCTCTTTAAAAGAATCCAATTCGAACTTGCAGGCTTGCAGAAGTTGATATATGATAGAAATACATTTCTTTATGGGAATTTAATAACTCCTTAGTTATTAAAACTGATGTACGTGACAAGGTCTAAGGAGTTTAAAATATGCCCAATGTGGTTGACTTTGATATTTTAATTGTATCACAACTAAGTTGATTTGTAAATTGTGCCTTGCAATAACTGGCAAAATGATGCTGCTGTGTAGATGATTGCTCATAAAATTTGTTGTTATATACCATGGGTAGAGATTCTTCTTAAAGTTATGTCCACTTTCTGAGGTGCTAATGACTTTCCAGGTTTATGGAGTGCAAGGATCGAAACAACCGCAGTGCCATAATGTTGCCATATTCATTTCTTCCCTCAATGGCTGCAGGGAAACTAAGAGATGCAGCAGAAAAGGTCCATCTGCTACATAGTCTTTTAAAGTTCTTAATATTTTCATCAAGGGTTATAGATTTTGAATCTATTCTTGGAGCATACAACTGTTAGAATTTAAATATATTTTCCTCTTCTATGTTGGATTTGGATATTTGTGTCAATCAGAACCTAAATGAGTTATTTCAAGGGGATATGCCAGACTAGGCTCTCATGCCTCTGCTTTTGGTAGATTAAATGGAGGTTGTAGACTTGTAGTCTACAGGATTTCTTGAGCCTATCCTTGAAACACATATCCTTTTGTGGGCTAGCTTGTTGCAATATGTCAGCAACAGGTGGATTTGACCACATGGGACCTAACTTTTCTGATGTATCTTTTATTCACAAAATGTATCAATTTTATTAAGGCTGTTAATTAGTCCTTCTAGCTAAATTTTGGGCAACTCTTAATTCATAGGTGAATGAAGAAATTTTATAGGATAATAGGGCTCTGAGATATCCTGTAAATGGTAAGGAATAAATAAGAGTAGCAAGAGAATAGATATCCCAAAAAGTGGCATGGAGCAGCCAACACCAATAACACTATAGCAGGTAGCAAGATGATTGTATTTTGAAGTTTTAAGATACACCTAGCATAGATTATACTACACAGATATATGCTGAAAAAAGCATACCTACAAGTGAAGACATTCATAGTTAATGACCAAAATTTAGAGTTTGAGAACTAAATACACATGCCAATAACAACAAAATAAAGGAATCAAACAAGTTTAAGCCTCGAAGACTTTGAGCATCTAAATACTCTAATTCTAATACAGGTTTTTTAATAGTTATCATCATCTTCATCTCCAACATCTGCCATCTCTTCCTCATTTTAGCTTTCACAACTACTTTTGTAGATCTCTTCCTCCTCTCCAATATCTTCATCAAGACATTCTTCTTCTTGTATAACTTCATATCCTTTTCCCTTAGAGCTTGAAGGCCTAGAACTAAAAGCAGTTGCAGCCGTCTTCTTTGATCTTGTTTGCTGCCTAGTGTATGTTATAAGCTCTCTAATCCCAGTTGCATTGGCAACAGCTCCCCAAGTCCACGTATGATCATTAAACACCAAGTCATCTTCAGCACCTTCATCACCTCTATCCATTTCTTCTAACAACCACTCATTACTATCATCGACACCATTTAGGAGAATGGGATCCATCCCATCATGACACTTAAAATGTTCTTCGAGAGTTTAGTTATATTAATGAAAACGAAGTCTTGCAACCTTGATGCCCAAAACGTTCTGACATATTTGGCTTTCTTGGCAGTGCTAGTGGTGTCACATGATGCTACACTTGAAGTTGCATTTCTTTTTCCACTTTGAATATTCCAAACTTCTTCCACTTGTTCCTCATTGTTTTCTTGAGGCTCAATCAAGAATGCTTGGCTTTCTTCTTTGTGCAGGCTTCTCTGAGTATGTTTATCACTTTGGAAGGAGTCTTTCTACAACTATCAATGTCTTCCCTCATTCTCATTTGATGTTTCTTTGTTTGGGTAATACCACTGGTGATGGGTTTGCCACAAAAGTTGCAATAGCCTCTATATTGTTGATGTCTTTTAAACTATTTCACTGCCAAGTTATATCCAAGATATTAAAGAGTAGGCTTTACAAATGCATAGGAAGAGACTGATATAGAGGTAGAGGCAATGCTTTGTGGTGTTCCCTGTGGCTGACTGGATGAAGCTCTTACTGATTCAGCCTTTTAGAGAGGTTAAAGGACAGATTAGAGAAGGAAACAGAACAGAGATGAGCACGCCAGAAAATGGCCTGAACAGAGATGGGTGTTCACCCAATATTGCGGGTGCCACCAGAAAACTGATCAGAAATGATCTGCACCCCCGGATTCTGGCTGCAAATTGACATGGGCCACAGGAATCTCGCCAGAAAGAGCTGGGGTTTGTTGGATATGGTGAGGGGTAGGGTTTTGAGTGGGGGAGCACAAATATGCAGTAGAAAAGGTCTCAACAGGTTAAATGTAAAGGGGACAATATCCCAAGTTTAACCCCCTAAAACACCTTTAAATTACTCAAAACCAAGTACAAACAGGGCTTTATGCCAGTTGGGAAGTTGCAGTTGAGATGGCTGCCAAAATTGTGCAAAAGCGGCTGCGATGTGCACTACTCCAGCTGTGACAGTGAAGTATGATGTTAGAGGGATCAAAGAAGTGGCAGGTGTTCGCGATGCTCTGCAGTGATGCCATAGCGCCACCATCACACATGATTTAGAGCTTTGGAAAAACTAACTTTTATTGGTAAAATTCTTGGAGCCAAATTTAGGTTCAATTCAATTGTCACTAAACAACAATAGCCTTATCTCATTAGGTGAAGTTCACTACATGGATCATACAGCATCATCGGGCTTGGTTAGAAACCAAAAGAACTATGAGAAAAAAAAACTAACTTTTAGCGGTAAAATTCTTGGAACTAAATTTCAGTTCGATTCTTGTCACTATACAACAATAGCCTTATCCCATTAGATGAAGTCAACTACATGGATCATACGATAACATTGGGCTCGATTAAAACTAAATTCTCAAGAAGGATATTATTCACCATGGTCCATGAGATCCCTTTTAATAATTTTTTCCAATATCCTTCTTAGTCTCCCTCTACTTTTCACAGGGAAAAAACCATTCAATATACTCTCCTTAGTGATGCTTCCAGTGGTCTTCTTTGCACATGTTCAAACTATCTTAATCAACTTTTTGTGATCTTTTCCTTGATAGTTGCCACACCAATATCTCCTCAATCCTCATATACAATCATCCTAACATACTCAGTTTTGGTTCTCCTACCTTTTTCTCTTATTATCCCTTTAAAGCCCAACATTCACTAAGATAAAGTACAGCTGGTCTGGTCACATAGAACTACAATAAAACCTCCCTTTGAGTTTGGTAGGTACTTTGCAGTCACAAATGGTGTCATTTTTTACAGGTAACTATCTATTTTCAAAAACACTGGCAATTTAAGCTGCATTTAGTCCCATGCATGATGGCTTGGAGGATGAGAAGTTAAGGGATTTGAGTTATTCTTTTTTCATGGATCCTTGTGTCAATGCCTGTGTCTGCACATATCTCATTCATACATTTTTATGCAGTTAATCAAATTCTAAGCAGCTAATTTGATAGACTAATGAGAACATAGTTGACCTTACGATTAGATGGATGCTTGATTTCGTCCTTCCTTTATAATGTACTTTTTCATTTCCTTGCATGCATGTTTACCCACAGGAGGGGACAAAATGATGATCCAGAATTGTGGGTTATATATGAAACTTTTAAATGATGTATAGTAATGCTACTATCTACAGGCATAGAGCTTCTGATTGCTTGATTGTTTCAATGAATAAAATTGCTGAGATGATAGAAATTTTCATTTGGAAGCAGCATATGGTTAACATACTATTTTCTTATTCTTTTGTTTGTATGTTCATTTACATGCTCCTCAAAGATAACTATATACATATCCCATTGCCTAGAGGCTTATCGCTATGCGAAGGTAAGTGGAGAGATATTATATGCAGCCTTACCCTGACATATGCAAAGAGACTATTTTCGGATTCAAACCCATGACTAACAAGTCACCAAGACACAACTTTACTGCTGTCCTAGGGCTCGCCCTCACATGCTCCTCAAAGATATCACTGTAAATTTGTTTATAATTTTTTGGTAGAGAAAGAAATTGCACAGACAACAGTAGAGAAGTACAACTATGGGGAGGGTAAGAGATCCTCCAAAACAGAAAATAATAATGATGGGAAAGAAAGAATCAATAATGCAAGAAGGATGCCCTGTATAATCTCTGCAAACCAGTTCTGTAATGGTAACCCCTTTGAAATAGTCATGAATAAAATGCTACATAACCTATAAACCCAAGTCAATGAGGGAGGGTTAAGATAGTCTGATATTGTGACTTCCTGCTCATACAAAAATCGGAGGAGCTTAAGCAGTTGACTATTTTGTGTACTGTGTATTCCACTAATTCTCTATGAGGAACCTAGCTATCTCATACATAGGCAATGACAGTCATATTTATTGAATAAAAGTGATTGCCCTCCATTCTATTTTTTTTTTTTTTAACAATACATGGATAAATTCTGCAAGTCATCAATAGCCTTAAATGGTGATCCATGTAAGCTTGCATTGAGATACATTCACTTACAATAAGGATGTAGATTTGAGACAGGATTATTGAAATTTATTTATGCACAATTAGATGACAATTTGCTTATATTATCCTGTAAATTTCAAAAGTTCTTGAAATATATGCTTGATATATTAAAACTGTGGCTCTGCAGTACAACATTATCTCTTTGTTACACATTCTAATATTTTATCAGACTTGTGTTCACAGATCAAATCATTACTTGGTGATTATGATGCCATCCATGTTCGTCGTGGGGATAAAATAAAGACCCGGAAAGATAGATTTGGTGTAGCGAGGAGCTTGCACCCTCACCTTGATAGAGACACTCGCCCAGAGTTTATGCTTTGTAGGATAGCAAAGTGGGTCCCACCTGGAAGAACCTTGTTTATTGCTTCAAATGAAAGGACTCCAGGGTTTTTTTCACCACTTTCTGCCAGGTAACCATTCTCATGTTCACATTTTGGGGTGTAACGGGGTGGGGATTCTATGTAGTAATTTCCTTTGGCTGCACAAGTCACACCTGATAGATTTTGACAGAATGACAGTAATTAAAAGCGGACCCTGTTTATGCAATACTCATGGAAACAAAATGCTTAAGCTCGTCATTTATGTTCTGCAGGAAACGTTTGTGTCCTTTTTTTTAAGTTTAGGACTTTCGGTCCAGATTTATTTTAAAAAATTGCAATAGTTGTAGTATGGTAATATGCTTCTCACTGGAATTTGAGACTACTCTCTCTGCAGTCTTTGAGCTATAGTTTTTTTGCCTCTTCATTTTTTGTTGTACCCTTTTTAGCTATTTTTTGATGCATTATTTATAGCTGATTATTAGATTTTTGACTGCTTATGGACAATAATTTCTAGTCCATATTCTTTATAAAAATTGAGAATGACTCTGATATGCTTTAGCCTTTTAGCAAACTTTTGGCGTGCACAAAATACTGTTACTTTATACTACTTATGACTCAATTGCAGGTATAGATTGGCATATTCATCAAACTATAGCCATATCTTGGATCCGTTAATTGAGAACAATTACCAATTATTCATGATCGAGAGGCTTATAATGATGGGTGCTAAAACGTTCATTAGGACATTCAAGGAGGATGAGACAGATCTTAGCCTCACTGATGACCCAAAAAAGAACACTAAGCTTTGGCAGATACCTGTTTACAATGTGGATGAAACTTGTTGAGGAACTAGACCTAACGTGCTACAATTTCTACGCAACACACATTAAATTAAAGAAACTAGCATCCCCGAAATTTTTAGGAAGAAATTCTTGCAATAGAAGATGAGAGGTGATTGATTAGTTTGTGTTGTAAATTATGATGTGAGCTACACTCAAGATTTCATTAATTCATTAAATGTATGTACTTGTCTCATAGTAAAGTTGAAATGAACTATAAATTTTTAGGCTTAATTAACATTTTAATCCCTGCAAAATACATATTTTTTACTTGAGCAATGATATTTGAGCACCCATTTTTTTCAAACACCTAAATAGCACCTATCATTTTTTTTCTACTTCTTCCTATCACATCATAACAATTATAAATTATAATATCTATATTTCTCTTCCACTATGTTCATGTAGCATTTTGTGTGTCCAAATATTGTAATTTTAGTCCATATATATATATATATATATAGATATGAATTAGTTTCTTTTATAACATATTTTTCCATTTTAGTCCCTTCTATTAATATTCCTTTGTTAAGTGTTGAGGTCACCTCAGTAAGACATGTAATGACACATGGTTGGTGTATGTCAAGTCAATTATGTATAAAACATGTTTTAAAATTAGCCCCTACAATATGAATACTTTATTTAGTTCTTATCAAATGAATATTTATTGATATAGCCTCTGAAAAATAAACATTTTATTGATTTAATTCATGCAAAATGAGAACTTTGTTGTTATAGTACTTGTTTAATCTAGTCCCTCTCATTGTTTTATCTAATATTTTGTTAATTTACTTAGGTATAATTAGACAAAAAAAATTGGGTGGTCCTTTTTTGAAGTAGGAGTAATCTACAAAGATGCTACAAAATTTTTATCAAAATCCTACAAAATCACAACCACCCAACCAAATTCACTTACCAACCAATGAAGCACAACAAATTTTAAAACACTACAGCTTAAGTCATAACAAAGAAGATAATATTAATTCAGCAAAATAAAAAAATTAATTGAATAATATAATAATTACAAAATTATAATTTGTACCTTCTTAAGAGAGACTACAAATGCTTGGGTGTAAACTTTCCATGCTATCAAAATCCTTTCTTACACAATCTATAATATGCATAAATTGCATATCTATTGTAATTCCTTTTGCTCTTTTGATTGAAAAGAAATCTCCTAAATCAATATATGACCCACAAAAAGGATTTCCTTCTGCACTCGCTTGAAGCTAGGGACAGAAACATTCTCTTAAAAGACATCATTCTTCAATTGAAGTTTTCTCCTATCTAATTTAAACATGGTCTTTAGGGTTTCTCTTTATTGATTCTCTTAATAGGCACAATACTATTTTTCTATGGTGAGTTTGGTATTATGGGTAAACTATAACATAAGTGTTGAGTCATAGGATGAATTAAAACCCTTAATTATTTTTATATGATGCAAATAAATATTAAATTTCAAAGGTTGCATATGATGACATATAGATGAAAGCGTGCTTAGTTTGCATTTGATGGATCAGGATGTTGAGTTTGTAGCATTTATGATCGGTATAATGCTTGGTTTGTTTGATCCTTTGTGTACGGATGTTCATTTATTCTTCATAGGATTTGTCGAAAAGAAAACTAAGAGAAAGAGAAGTAAAATAATAAAGCTACCTACTCCATCAAAAGGTGTGCTTAAAACAGTGATAGTGTACTTGAAGGTACAAAAAGTAATTTGTTTTCCGATGCATGACTTGGAGTGCTCATCAAGGAAGATAAGTTAAGTGCTTTATCAATCTATATAGACTAGTTGGTGACAAGCATTTAATGCCCCAACAAACGCCTTCACCAACAGATGTTGATTAGACGAAGAAAGAAGATCGTTTAGTGACAACGGTTACTTCTTCGGCAAGTCAATAAATACCAAAACATTTGAAGTACTGAAGTACTGAAGTTCTGAACCTGAACAAGCATTCTATCTTAAGCATTCAAACTCTTGTAAATCTATTTTTTTTAATCCTAAAAAATTCTCAAAACACCTTGTAAATCTTGAGAGTAAGATTGTTAGGGTCCGTTTGATTTGCTAAAAATCATGGTATTGAATAGGATAACCATAGTTGTTCCATGTTTGTTTTGAAAAAAGATCATGGGATAGCACAACTCATGTGAAGATATTTAGGACGAAAACCTCTTTTCCTGTTACTTAAAAATTCATGGAACAACTTATTGTTCCAAGTACAACATATTCAAAAGACTTAAATATCCATTTTTTTTTCTTCCTCTCTCCTTATATTTCTCCTTATTTTTTTAATAACTTATATTTCTCCCTATTATCATGTTCTCATTGTAATCGACTTAAAATCACTCTTCTACTCTCTTTTTTTTCATGGTTGCTAACTTCAAATTAAAAACTTATCACAAATTGTTGTATTATTATATATCTTCGTTAATAAAATAATAAAGTATATTATTATAATAATAATTATAGTTTTATTTTTACAATAACAACAACAACAACAATAATAATAATAGAAATTGTATTAACATAATTAATATAAATTTATTAATATTCAAAAGGGCAATATAATAAATTATATATTATTTTGCTTGTACTGTTCATTATCCACCAAATAATACACAAAACAAAAAGTTGTCCTGTAACTCAAAAGCTTGTTATGTGTTGGTTTGCTTGTCCATTAATGTGGTATCAACCACACCCTTAGCTCATTTGTATACATGTCTATAAGATGATAACATAATTATTGTGCACCTAAATCTTAAACAAATATTTTGATTCGTAAGAGCTAGAAGTGGCTTTGTATTGGAGAGGCTAGTGTAAACATTACTTGGGTGAAGCTAGAAGTAGCTTGTAAAAAGTAAAAACAATACTTGTATCTTTGTGAAAGGTGGTGGAACTTGGTGGGTTGCCAAGAACTAATTATAGTCTCATGGTTGAGACAATCAGTATAAATCCATACATCGTTATTTTGATTTTATCTGTTTTTATCTAACCTTAATTTGTAAAGTTAAAAAATAATCATTATATAAAGGTTTTTTGATAAACCATTTAAATTATGAAATTATCTTCTGTCTTATCTTAAAAATCTTTTCTTCAAAATGATTTTTATAGACAAAGTTGTATATGAGAAGTAGGTTTGCGAAAAATTTTAAAATCATAATTCATTCCCCATCTAGTGATTTTTTTCCTTTACAATTTTGTATCTAGTAATTGCTTCTCACACTTTGTTTTTATGAGCAATCATTTGAATTTTTCTAGGAATTTTGTTTATAAATTGTTGCTTTTGTGATTAAACTTGTATAAAATTATTTTAGAAAATAAAAAAAATTATTTTTAATGTTTTTGTGTTAAATTTGGATGTTACAAGGGCATTTTTGAATTAAAAGGAATGTAGAGCTGCAAATTGAAGCTTGCCACAACAAGCAAGGCTTTTGCCACAACGAAGAAGGACCATATATCAAGTGAAAGAGTGTGAAGACTTACCACAACGAATCGACACCTTGCCGTAATGAATATGAAGACTAGGACCAAGACTTGAGCAAGAACTCGCCTCAACAAGTGCATGTGTCACCATAACAAAAGTTGGTCCAGGGAGTTTCAAGATTCAAGTGAAGTGTCTTATGCAAAAGATGGAGCCTCACTGTAGCGAGAATTGTCCTCACTACAACGAGAGTATGACATGGCAGAAAAAAAATATATCCAGCTCTCATTAAAAGAGCTTGTAACATCAAATTTAGGGCCTTTTGTCACATTTTAGATTCATACTGTTTAAAATTGTGATTTTCTCTCTCTTCTTGCATTGTAACTTTTGATTTACATGTTCTTTTGGATTAAATCATGATCCATAGGAGCTAAATATTGAAGTTGCCTAATTGAATGAAGTAGTTTCAAGTATGCGATTTTTCATTTTCTGATATATTTTGTTAGTTATGAGATCCTTTTACAATTCTTTGCTTATATCCATTCTTAGGCTTGATCAACCTAACTTTGAGGGGTTGAATTGTGTGGGAAAAAATTAGATATGAATTGGAATTGTATGGGAACTTGAAATGAAATCATGTTTTTGTATTACGGAGCTTCATTTTTCATATTTGATTTTTATAGGTTAGGTTACCTAAGGAATTAGGAGTCTAACTTAGGAATCAAGGATTAATCCCTTAAGGAATTAGGATTAGTCAATTGAGTTGAATCTTGGTTTCATTAAAATGAGAAAATGAGTCACATGTTGAACACTATGTAATTCAAGCCAACAACGCTTTTTCTCTTTTATTTCACTTTTTGTTCCAAAAATCTATTCAAAACCATAAATTGTTTCTTTTTTCACTAGTGAACTTAGGTCTCGCTACAACGAATTTCTCTTATAAAATCTAAAACATTTTGACTCATTCACTACAACGAATTGACTACTTGGTGTAGCAAATGCTTATGCTTCTTTTATTGTTTTAGATAATATTATTTGTTCAATTCCTAAATATTGTACCGAGTCTTTGTGGATATGACACACAAATGCTTATTATTTCTTTACTACTTAGATTAGGTACACTTACTTAGATCATGAGTCAATAGTATTAGAGATCAGTCTCTAAGTGGTTGAGCACCTAATGATGTTTAGAGGAAAAAAATCCTAATGACAAACCAAGATTCACATGGGCAATTGATTCCAGAGAGAGTTTCCCTCTCATGGCCACTAGCCTTCTTGGTGAAGGCTATCCTTTTTGGAGAGATCGTATAAAGATGTACATCAAGTCTACCCAATATCAACTTTGGCACATAATCAGTCATGATGAGGTAGGCCTCTTGTCTAAAAAGTTCAAGCAAATGCTGAAAAATAATTCAAACATTGCTCCAGAAAGAAAGACAAATTTAGAAAGAAAAGCAAACAAGAAAATTGAGACAATCTATTTTGAGTGCAAGAAACCTAGACACATGAAAGCTGAATGTCCTAAGCTCCAAGAGAAGTGACACTTAGGAGGCAAGAAAAAAAAAGTTTGATGGCTACGTGGGATGATGGATGATATAAACAATAACAACAATAGTTTAAATGTATATGGAACAAGCCATTATTTGTCTAATGGTTGATACAAACAGCATAGCTTATGTAAAACCCTATATTGAATATGATTAGTCCATCTGGTTCAAGAATCAATCCATGTTAAGTTCAATGATGGACTAATGTTTGATAGAAGACTATTAGACCTTAAGAGTGATTTATAGATATTCAGATTAATCTGTCTGATCCCTAAGAGTAGATGAAGTCAAACTATACGATAAAGTCAAACAACAAATCAAGGATCATTTGATTAACAATCTCAGATTAAAGATTAAAGTTTGTCACCATATCATCCTCAAGATAAAATCATAGGAAAAAAATGGAAGGAGTCCAAACCAAATCATCATTTAGGGATCAAGCATCTTATGTTTTTGTCTAAAAAATAGAACCCAAGACAATAGATGAAGCATTACCAAATGACGATTGAATAATAACCATGGAAGTAGAACTCCATCAATTCAATAGAAATGATGTTTGGACTTTTATTCCTAAGACTAAAAACAAAAGCATCATCAGAATAAAATGGGTATTTTGAAACAAGCTAGATGAACAAGGGAAAGTGGAAAGAAACAAAGCAAGGTTAGTAGCTCAATGCTATAACCAACAAGAAGTTATTGATTTCATTGAAACCCTTTCTCTTAATGCTAGATTAGAAACTATACAAATTATTCTTGTGTTTGTTGCTTATAAAAACATTAAGTTTTGTTTAAATATGTTAAGAATTCTTTTCTAAATGGTTTCATAGAAGAGGAAGTTTATCTTAACCTCTTGGTTTTGAAGATCCCACTACTACTGACCATGTTTTTAAAACTTGTATGGTATGAAATAGACACCTATTGCATGTTATGATAGATTGATCTCTTTTCTTTTAGATAATGGTTTTATGAGAGACAAAGTAGACACAACTATTTTCAGAAAAGAAGTTGGCAATGATTTCCTTATACTTCATATCTATGTTGGTGATATTATCTTTAGAGCTACCAATGAATGTTTGTGCAAAGGTTTCTATAACCTCATGAAAAGTGAGTTTGAGATGAACATGATGGGAGAATTGGAGTTTTTCCAAGGACTTCAAATCAAACAAGAGGGCAATGGTATACATGCTCATCGACAAAAGTATACAAAAGAGCTTTTAAAAATGTTTAAGATAGAAGATAATAAACCCATAAAGACTTGTATGCATGATTCTTGTCCCTTAACTAAAGACAAATTAGGAAAATTAGTAGATTAAATGATCTATAGAGGTATGATAGTCTCACTCTTATATCTTACAACCACTAGATCTGATATCATGAATAATGTATGCTTAAGCGTTAGATTTCAGTCCGATCCTAGAGAGTCACACCTCAAAGTTGTTAAGGTGATATTTGATTATCTCTGGCACCACTAACCTCATTTGAGTTAGTATAGCTCTTGGAATTACAAGTTCAGGTTATGCTTTTTTTCGGTAAAACCCTATCTGTTTTGCATGAACTATACCTATGAGCTCGGTTTTTGTAGGTTTTGACCTCAGAAATGAGTTCCTCATGTTTAAAAAACATAGAGTTTGATATAAAGTTTGCATAAAACAAATTTCTATAACTCTTGGAAATTAGAAAACAAGTTTTGTGAACTTTAATGATAAGTGCAGGGCAATTCAAGTATTAGGGCCAAATAGGAGTGGATTTAGGAAACTTTGAGTCCAAAATTGAGTTCCTAGAATTTGAAAACCTTGAGATCCTATATGTTTCACGTATATGGATTTCTATGTCAATGGGAATATAATTTTCAAAATGAGCAATGATGAACAATTCCAAAAGAGAATAAAGTATGAATGTGTATGAAATGTAAGGAATGAATGATTTGAGAATGTGTTGTTTACTTTGATTGAGGCATTATGATGTGAAATTGTGGGAATTTCTATGTTATATGTTGTAAGACTAAGTGAGTGTGAACACTTGGTAAAACATGTTGCATGTTATGAATGTGATCTTATTAATAATGTTTGATTATGAATTGTTGTGCTTTGGGATTTGGTTTGGGGTGTCCGACCCTCAGCAAAATTTACTTTGGATGTCATGTAAGGACTTAGTGATTTAATATGTGGTGATATATGGGTTGTGAAGTGGACCATTCCAATTGAATGGCCATATTAATGGTGGCCTTAGAGAGGGAATGAGATTAATTTCCTTCCTTTCTTTTTATGTTTGTGTGTGCACGATGGAGGATACTTGCGATAAGGAGTTTTATGAGGATCAGCATGCACTACGAAGAAGGAACAAATGAACGAGGTAGTGAAATTGTGTTATATTTAGAGGGATAGTTGTGTCGAGAGTTGAGGGCATGACTGTATACTCAATGGGAAACACTATCTAATATCTATTACATGTATCAACATGACCATGGTTTGGGGATCAATGCTTTTCATCATGAAGAATGAGTGACGATTCATTAAGAGAGGGTGGATGACATACAATAGCTACACTGGGGACGATCCGAATGGTTCAAAAGAACATGGGGGGATGTCGAGTGGTGTAACCCAACTTAGGGCATTTTTTATTAGTTCGGGGGCTCATTGGCCTCACTTGGCATTCTTGACTAGACAGGAGTCATATCTATGGTTGGTGAGAGTGCCATGTTCTGTATCAGCATGTGACGTGTCCTCCTAATCGTCATCTACATGTTGCATAAGACCATGAAGGCTTGAGAGGCTTAGTGGCAATGTTTGGTCCAAGGCATAAACTATGTGAGAGATAGATGTTAGAGATAGGAGGAGCAACATGAAGATCAAGCTATGAAGAATTTTGAATTTTACATGCCTAACTCCTTATTGAGTGACATTTGTATTGGTTGTTGCTTTTTATCTTTAAGTCTATTTGTGTCCACATCATGCATCATCATATAAAAGTAGGAAGATAGTTTCTAAGGTAAGAAACATCTTTAGTGCATAACTCTTTTGAGAAGCTTGTGGAGAGATCTTCGTTCTAGTTTAACCGATTACTATATATTCATAATCGATTACATAATTCTTTTGAGACCATGCTTGTTTTCTTGGGTCTATGGTTTAATCGATTACAATGATATAGTAATCGATTACATCGTTCTTGAAAGTGTTCCCAAAAGTGATCATGAACACTTTAATTGATTAAATCAAGATTATAATCGATTACATTATTCTTGAATACTTTCTAGGTTTGGGGAATAACACTTTAATCAATTAAATTGGGAACCTAATTGATTCCCTTCTCGAGATAATTGATTACATTGCTAATTTAATCGATTACAGGCGATTATAACTGTTTTCTCTATATATACCCACATTGTGTTCTCACTTTAAAGCATTCAAAAATTACGTTTTTGAACGAGCTTTTGCAACTCAAGACTTCAATTTTCATTTCTTGAAGCTTTCAAAGCCAAAAGTGAGTGGTAAACACATTTGAGATCAAGAGAGGTCCATTTAATCAAGTCTTTTATTCTTGCTTTTGAATCAAAAGGTTGTATTTCTCCTTGACTCTATTTCATATAGGTTTTACATATGTTTGCTGCATGTGCATGAGTTTTTATAGCATGCTAGAATAGGTGTTTCTAGTTTAAAGCTAAGGGTAGGTTTCTCTTAGGCTTAGATTCACAAAGGACCCTATGGTTGGGTGCCTAAGTTTCATTTTCTAGGTAGAATTTGAAATTGCTTGTGATTTCTTGTAAAACTCGCATTGCATAGTGAAAATCTAATTCAGATTAAATTAGATAACTGGAGTAGCTTCTCTAAAAATAGGAGTGAACCAATATAAATCTTGTTGTCTATTTTCTCTTTAACTCTCATATCTCTCCATTGCATTCTTTATCAATTTGTTGAGTTTAAAGATATTTCAAATTGATGCACTCTAACAAGAGGATATTGTGTATGGGTGATTGATTCAATATTGGTTTTAAATAGAAATGTCACGATATTGATCCTTGTGAAGCAAAATTTTTTAAAACTCTGTTTTTCTTTCAATTTGATTTTAAAACCAATTCACCTCCCCTCTTGGTTTGGTAAGTCCCATAATCTTTTTCAATAGAAATGAAAAATAAAATGTCATGAGTGATGTATGCTAGAAAACCACACGTGATGGTTGTTTAGGTCATGTGTGGGACTTAACGATCATGTTTGTGGCTTTTAAAGGGATGGGGTACTCACTCCTTTGTTACCATCTTTAGGATCCGATATCGAGCACGACTCTGACTCCTCTATTCTTGTTAGGTCTGGATGATCGCACATTTCATCCACCTTGGATTTTGATGCATAACAATAAGTATAAATTATTGATATTCTAATGAGTTATGACAAGTGGACATGATCATTATGTTAAAGGAATTTACAACATTCAGTATCGCCAACAACTATAGAAAGTATGCTCTATTTTAATGTAGCGTCCAACACGCTATATCCAGGGAGCGTCCACCCTTATGTAAATCAGTATAACACACTGTCTTATGGTAAACTCGTGCGTCCAGTCTGAAAGACTAAGTATGATGAAAAAGGAAGTGCACATGTTCTGTTTCATTCAAATTCTATTTGTCTTTCTTACTTTTTAATTGTTAACGTTTGAATTTAAGATATTGTTGTATAGAAGTGTGATTTCTTTGATTTTTTTATTTCAAAATAAAAAATAAAAAGATTTTGAACTCGATAAGTTTAAATCAAATAAGGATTTTGGAGGGTTTTATCTTATTTGATTCATTTTTTTAGTTTTATTCATAAATTTAATTTAATTTCATTCCATTTTTATTGTATTATATATATATATATATTTATATAAAATACAATAAAAATGAAAATTCTAATTAAAAAAACAACTTCATGTTACTTCAACTTTTCGATCCAACAATGACATATTCACATAATCATTTTCCCTCCTCTTTTGCAATCCCTAATTCGACTGGGAAAAACTTGATGATTCAATTTTTTTTGTGGCGACAACAAATTGAACCAGTGATCAAATAACATCGGTTTCAACCTTTGAAGTGAATTCGGTGATTCCAATGTGATTCCTCTCAAATGCTGATCGTGAAGTGGGACGTAAGAATCCAACGTTTGAGTTATGGGAGAAACAGGATCAAGTCCTTTTCACATGGTTGCAATCCACGCTCTCGAAGTCGATCTTGTCACGTTGTTTGGGAAGCATCCACTCATACCAAGTATGGGACAAGATTCACGTTGGTTGGGAGGGTAATTTTTTCATTACAAGTATATATTCTCTAATTTGAGAGTTTTTTAGAATGGAAGGAATAAAAAGTCAATTTATCATGAAATTCCAAATTTCCAATCATCCCTTATTCTTTTTTAATAAATACTTTATAATTCTCTTAATTCAAAAATGAAAACTTTAATCCCCTCCCTCCATTCTCATCTAAAACAGCTTAAGTTCACCAATAGTAATTGTAGTCAAGGACAGTTATGGAAGTTATGTGTAGAAAATAATTGCCAATAGGTATGTATTAGGGGTGTATATCTGACAGTAGGCTGTGTAATCAGGTATGTCCGTATGTGAAGTCTTTTTTTAGTTTGTGGACAGAGAATACTCTCTGTGGAAGACTTTTATCTCTAGGACACGAGTGTCTTGTTGTATGTGTAATAGTTGTATCGTGTGTGATTTCATTGTTCAATGTTATCTTTTATTACTTTTGTCAAATCGATGTTCTATCAATTTGGTCCAACTTGCCGGATCAAAAGGAGGGAATTCTTCTGATCAGTGAAGAGAAAGATCATGGTGCGTGTGATATAAAGGCTAGATGAATTGGAAGAGAAATTGAAAGGGCTGGAAGCCAGAGTTGAGGCTTGGGTTGGGGTTAGTTTGGATGAGAAATTGGCAAATATTGAGAAGGTTTTGTTAGAGATGAGAATGTTAATGGGCAAGTGTGCAGAAGAGGAGAAAGTAATTCATCAGACAAAGAAGAGGAGAAAGGATCAGATTCAATCATTCAAGACATAGATGAGTACCGTATGGCAGTTAAGAAAGTTGAATTGCCATCTGTCAAGGATATGACCCTATTGGGTGGATCACAAGGGCAAAAAGCTTATTTGAAGTTCAGAATATTAGTGAAGACGTAAATATTAAATTAGCTAAGTTGACGTGAAGATTAGATTAGCAAAGTTAAGCATGGAGGGAGAGGATTCTACTATCCATTGGTTTAATCTTTTGAGAGAAACAAAAGATGGACTTACATGGGAGAAGCTGAAATGAGAAACGGTGACAAGGTTTGGGGACGACAATATAAAAATCCAATACAAAAACTGACCGAGTTGAAACAGGAGGGATCGATGGAAGAGTTTATAGAAGCATTTGAATTTCTCTCAGTACAAGTTAATCGTTTAGTTTTTTTTTTTTTTTTTTTTTGAGTTAATCGTTTAGTTGAAGAACAATATTTGGGTTATTTTTTGGGTGGGTTGCAACCTGAAATTAAGCATTATCTGCAAACTGTTCGACCCAAAACAAGAATTCAAGCTGGGCAATATGCACGAAGTATAGAGGTAGAAAGAAATGGGATCTTTGTAGTGTTTCAAAGCTATCAAAGTGGTTGTATGGTCCACAAGGTGATGCCGGTTCAAGTATTACAATTAAGGTGAGTGGAAGCCAAAATCATTCCAGTCCAGGGTCAAACTCAAATATCAACCAATCTGGCCAAAATAAAGGAATTTCATCTGTGGCATTCTCAGGTAGAAGAACAGAGGGTGAACAGTGAAATTCAGCAAAGAGCAATTAAGGCCTGCGCCATTGAACATGCCAAGAATTGATGGAAAGGAAAAGCAAGGGTTTATGCATTAGGTGTGGAGAAAAGTTTCATCCCTTACATCAATGTGCAGAGAAACAATTAAGATTGGTAATTTTGGGAGATAATGAGTCCCAAAATTAAGATGGAGAAGTAATTGCTATTCAATTGGATAAAGATAATGTGGAAGATCCCGTTTCCAACTTTCAGCATTGGGAACAGGGCTTATTTTTTCAGCATGCAGTAATGATACGAACAAATAATCAGGGCTTATTCTTTTCTAACTATTTATTATACTAATTTAATATCTATATATATATATTAAAGTATATTTATTTTATTAACAAACTTGTTAGTAAAAAATAATTATTATTTAAAATTAATTAGATAAACTCTTACTATCACTAAGATTGGAGAAAACAAGTAAAAATTAGGTGAGAAACAAATAAATAGTAAGAGAGGTATGATTAATAATTATGCGTGATAATATTTCTATTGGAGTATTGTAAGCGACATGCAGTTAGTATAGTCTTGGTAGTTTATAACATGAACTAGCTTAGTTAGTTAAATGTTGGTTAAGAGTTAGTTACTAAGTCAGTCAAAGATAGTTAGATGTTCTAATTGACTAGTCTATAAATACAAAATTGTAACCACTGATTAATGAAACTAATTCCAAAGAAAGTTAATTTAGATTAGAGACGAATAATTTAAATATGAGATAATTTTTAAGTTTAATATATATTTTTTTGTACACTCATACAATTACACTCAAATTATAATATAAATATATTAAGAGACGAAAGGATTCGAATGATGGAAACAATACATGTTATCTTAACACTTGATCATGCCCCATTTTTTATTTTATACTAATAAACACTATTATTGAAATTGATTATTATTATTTTTATATACATATTTACATATCTATCTAGATATAAATTAAATTTATTGATCATTATGTATCATTCTATTAAGATATTATATAGAAGTGTATGATTTCTTCAATTTTTTTATTTTAATATAAAAAATAAAAAGATTTTGAACTCAATATGTTCAAATCAAAGAAGGATTTTGGAGGGATTTATCTTATTTGATTATTTTTTTTAGTTTTATTCCTAAATTAAATTTAAGGAAAATTCTAATTAAAAAAAAACACTTCCTTCTGCTTCAACTTTTCGATCCAACAATGGCATATTCACATAATCCTTTTCTTCCGCATTCCATTCCCTAATTCGATTGGGGAAAAACTTGATGATTAAATTTTTTTGTTGTTGCGACACCAAATTGAACCAGTGATCAAATAACATTGGCTTCAACACTTCGAAGTGAATTTTGTGATTCCAATGTGATTCTTCTCAGATGTTGCTGATCTTGAAGTAGGACGTAAGAATCCAATGTTTGAGTTGTGGGAGCAACAAGATCAAATCCTTCTCACATGATTGCAATCCACGCTCTCGAAGTAGATCTTGTCACATTGTTTGGGAAGCATCCACTCATACCAAGTATGGGACAAGATTCATGAATTTTTTCACCTAACAAACATGAGCTCAAGCATCTTTTCATATTACTGGATAATCTCAAACTATCCAACAACTAGCTCCTTTTGATGGTCATGACCAAATTTTCATTGGAAATGGTCAAGGTTTGAACATTCAGTCTACTTATTCTTCTTATCTCATTTCTCCTCATGATTCTAATGTTTCTCTATCTCTTAATCAGTTTTTACATGTGCCCTCTATCACTAAAAATCTCATAAGTATAAGTAAATTTGCAAGAGATAATCAAGTTTATTTTGAATTTCACTCACATTTTTGTGTTGTTAAATCTAAGGTTTCCAATGAGATCTTGCTTCAAGGATCTATTGGTCCTTTCCCAATTTAAAGCTTCAAAGCTACCCAATCAAGTCTTCAACTTCAGCTTCATGTTTTGTTTCTAATTCTAGCAATTCTAATTATGTTTTCCCTAGTTGTTCTAATTTTGTTGCTATAATAACCAAGGTTAAATAAATAGAAGAAAAAGAAAGAAAAATTTAAATTTAACTATATTCCGTCACAAAAAGTGTTAGAGACGGAATTAGCGATGGATTTTGCGACGGATTTAGCGACGGCCAGAAATGGCCAGAAGGCCATTTTTTTCTCTGGAATTTGGCTCCTGGAGCGCCAGAAATGGCCAGAAGGCCATTTTTCACTAGAATTTGGCGCTGGAGGCGTGAAAATGGCGCCAGGAGCGCCAAATCTCGGGCAGCACCCTATATAAAGCCATTTTTACGGATTTTTGGGTAAAAAACTTGGTTTTCTTCTTCCTTTAAGCCATTCCTCCATTGTTGAGTTGGAGAGCTTCATACCCGCTTATCCTTTGACCTAAAAACTTGATAACCAACTAGGAAAGTGATTAGAACCTCGAGATGAGCTAGATCCTAGTTTCAATCTCTCGAAAAGATAGCCAATCGGAGAAATTCCGTTCTCTAGGGAATATCCTCAGAGCTTGGATTTTGAGAAGAAAGGAGTCGTTTCAGAGGCATTCAAGCTTGGAAAAGCTATCCTCTAACCTTCCTCGACTGTTTACAGGTAAGAAACTTGAGCTTTAATCGGTTATTTCTGAAAGATGATTCTTGATGAATTTTGATGAATTTTGAATAAATGAGCGAGTTGGAGTTGAAATTAGGCTTGGGTTCTGTTGAAAAGTATGCTCAGGAGGTTGTTCTGATGAAGTTTGAGCTTTGAATCATGACTATTGATAAAGTTTAGTTTTGACTCTGACATCTGTATGAGTAGGAAGAATGTTGATATAATGATGAGTTTGAGCCTAATTACCTTTACAAAAGATGTTCAGGAGACTAAATAAACGGTGAATATATGTTGAAATAGCCATTCTGATAAATTTGACCAGTATTGATATTTAACTTGGCTTATTGAAAGATTAAGCGGATATATGCTTTGAACTAGCTTATATCGAGCCTTAGAGGGACTCTGGTGCCTTGATTAGACCGAGACAGATCCTGTTAAGGATCTATGAGTCGCCTGTAAGGTGATGAGTTATGATAACCTTAAGATAGAAACAGAGAGGTTTAATGAAAAAGATTAGCCTTGTTTTGTCATTCTAACGGTTGAGGACCGTTATTGATGTTTACATGCTCTTGTGTAGGGCGTGATTCTGACATCACTGGTGGTAGTGACCACAGATCCGGGAGAGGCAGTACAGTGCTGAGAGCAGGTAAGCTCTTTGTTCTTGGGAGTGTTTCCCACTGACTGTGTTCCACCATACTCCGAGGGAGTTATGGTTATTGTATATCATGATGCATGTGTGTTAAAATTGTGAGTTAATATTTGATTGAGATGAACATGTAGGATGTACACTATGATAGTGTACTGTGTTTTGAGATGAACAAGTATCTGATATACACTGTAATAATGTTCTGTGTTGTTGAGATTCTCTGGCCAGTAGAATAGATTTATGTGACGTAGGTCCTGAGCGAATGAGTGTCCTTCAGTGGATGATCTTCCTCAGGTAGAGTTTGAGAGTCCTGAATGAATGAGTGCCCTTCAGTGGATGATCTTCATCAGGCAGTGGTTGAGAACCCTGAGTGAATGAGTGTCCTTCAGTGGATGATCTTCCTCAGGTAGTATGTGATAAGAGTCCTGAGTGAATGAGTGCCCTTCAGTGGATGATCTTCCTCAGGCAATGTGTAGGTCAGGTTATATATTTTGTATTTCTAAGAGAATGTGCCATGAGTGGATGAAATTCTCTTAGAAGAGCCATATATGTATGAGTAAAGTCCTGAGTGGATTTTCCTCAGGCAATGGTGCATATAGTTATATGTTGTGTTGTATTGTGTTGCATTCCTGATGATGGTAGTGTCCAACGGAATGGTACTGGTGCGATAATACACATGTGAACTGGTTATGAGAGCCATGATGACAAATAGTGCTATGTTGATTTTAATACCATATATCATGGAAGTGAACCAGAGGGAGGAAAGATCCAAGAACCCTGGGTTTACTGAGATTGTTATCTCACCCCTGTTAGGGGTTATGTTTTGCAGGTGACACTCAGGGAGCTGCTGAGAGATCCCAGGGCAAGAGGCCCGAGCAGGGATAGGTTCTGTGAGAACCTTAGGCATAGGGTTGAGAGCATGTTAGCTCTAATTTTGATTTATGCCTATTGTTTTGTTCCCGGAGAGGGATTTGTATAGTTTTGTTATGTATACACAGTGTATATTATGAGAATTCACCATATATGATGTATAGTGGGTGTTGTTAATGACGGTGGATGACGTCATTTTATTTATCGCTTCCGAATTGATTATCTGTGATAATTGCTGCGCTTAATGACCATAAATCAATGTTAATGAACCAGATATATATATATATATATATATATATATATATATATATATATATATACGGGTCGTTACAGTTGCATCTATGGAAAACAAGTCCAACAATCTATGGCATGCTAGACCTGGTCATCCAAATTTTCATGTAATGAAACTTGTTTTTCAACAATGTAATATACCTCTTTTCAATAAAAATGCTGTTGATTTTTGTGCATCTTGATGTGTCAGTAAGTCCCATAGACTTCATTTTTCTCTGTCCAATGTTGTCTATTCTGCTCCTTTAGAGTTGATTTTTAGTGACCTTTGGGGTCCCTCTCATGTTGTTTCTACCAATGGCTACTTGTATTACATAACACTTGTTGATGCTTTCTCTAAATACACTTGGATTTGATTTATCTTAAAGAGCAAATATGGAACCTTTAGTGTTTTTCAGAAGTTCAAAGCTATGGTTGAACTTCAGTTTAATGCCAAAATGAAGAATCTTCAATCTAATTGGGGAGGAGAGTTCGGACCTCTTGCCCTCTTTCTAGCTAAACTTGGCATAAATCATAGGTTGATATGTCCACATATATGGAATGGCGGAGAGGAAGCATAGACATATAATTGAGTCTGGTCTTACTCTACTGAAACATGCATCCTTACCCCTTAAATTTGGGACTATGCTTTCACTATAGATGTGATTCTAATAAACAGGTTACCATCATCATCTCTTAATTTTGATTTGCCCTATAATTTGCTATTTAAACACTCACTTGATTACATTGTCTTAAAGACTTTTGGTTGTGTCTGTTTTCCTTTTCTTAGACCTTATAACAAACATAAACTTGACTACAAGTCACAAGAGTGTCTTTTTCTAAGGTACTCTTCTTCACATAAAGGCTACAGGTGCCTTTCTTCTTCAGAAAGATTGTTTATTTTCAAAGATGTGGTGTTTAATGAAATCAGGTTCCCCTAGACTGATTTGTTTGGATCTTCTTCAGTTTCCTCTGACACTCTTCCATCATCTGCTCACTGCAGTCTCTAATCTATTTCTTTGGTTTCCTCTTCACCAACTCCCTCTCCTATTATTTCTGTTGATAATTTTACTTCTGGTGAGCACTCTATTTCATATCAGTCTACAAATGATGGTAGTGCTATACCTATTGATCATTCTGTTGCTGTTGAGAATCATAATTCTGACAGTAGTTTACCTTCTAATGGTGGAACCACTAGTTGTAAAGGTGATCCTATTGTTGACACTACTGGACATTCAGCTGATATTTCAGTCCTTACTGTCTCTAACACTGCCTCTGTTGAGCACTAAGAATCTAATACCCTTGCCCATCCTTATTTGCCAACAACCAGTACTAAGACTCCTCCTATGTAGACTAGATCAAAGTCTGGCACAGTTCAACACAGAATTAACCCAACTCTTCTTCTAACTAATTGTGAACCAAAGAGTGTGAACCATGCCATTTTTTTATCCAAACTGGCTCCAAGCTATGCAGCAAGAGTACTCAGCTCTCATTAATAATAATACATGGGATTTATTCCCTCTTCCTTCTGGCTGAAATACTATTGGTTGTAAATGGGTTTTGAGGATAAAGGAAAATTTAGATGGTTCTCTTAACATATATAAAGCTAGACTAGTGGCTAAAGGTTTTCATCAAGTTCAAGGTTTTGATTTTGATCAAACATTTTCTCCAGTGATCAAACCTGTCACTATTAGACTCATCATCACTTTAGAATTAACTCATCACTAGGATCTTTTTCAATTAGATGTAAACAATGCTTTTCTCAATGGTACTCTTGAAGAATTTGTTTATATGACACAACCTCCTGGTTTTGAACACTCAGATCGTTCCCTAGTTTTTCAGCTCAAGCAGGCTCTTTATGGGCTTAAACAAGCCCTTAGATAGTGGTTTGACAAACTGCAGTTTACTTTACTACAATTTGGTTTCATAGTAAGCAAGTGTGATCCCTCTTTGTTTGTCTACAAAACTCAAACTCATACTATTTACCTTCTGGTTTATGTTGATGATATAATAATCACTGGAAACTCTTCTAATTTGATTCAGAATCTTACTTCTAGACTAAATTCAAGCTTTGCTCTTAAGCAGCTTGGAAAACTAGACTATTTCTTGGGAATTAAGGTTAAGTCTATGCCAGATAACTCTCTTGTTCTCACTCAGAGTAAATATATTTGAGATCTTCTTTAGAAAACCAAGATGACAGAGGCTCAGCCTATCTCCTCACCTATGACAACTACCTGCAAGTTGTATAAATCTGGCACTGATCTGTTTGCTGATCCCACTTTTTACAGATTTGTTGTTGGAGCCTTACAGTACACTACTGTTACTAGACCAGAAATAAGTTTTACAGTTTACAAAGTCTGTCAGTTCATGTCTAACCCATTGGATTCTCACTAGAGAACAGTCAAAAGAATTCCAAGGTACCTAAAAGGGTCTCTTTCTCATGGCCTTCGACTGAAACCAGCTATTTCTTCTCAGCCTCTTCCCCTCAGAGGTTTCTATGATGCTGATTGGGCATCTGATGTGGATGATAGAAGGTCCACCTCTGGAGCTGCAGTTTACTTAGGAGCCAATCTTATTTCCTTGTGGTCAAGGAAACAACAAATGATAGCTAGGTCAAGTATTGAAGCTGAATATCGAAGATTAGCACAAGTAACAAAATAGATTTTATGGATTCAGACCCTTTTGTCTGAATTAGGTATTCCCTTTAAAACACCAATGGTGTTTTGTGACAACCAAAGTGTTGTAGCACTGGCATACAATCCTGTACTTCATACAAGGACAAAACACACGAAGATTGATGTATTTTTTGTCAGAGGAAGAGTTCTAACTAAGCAGTTGATTGTGCAACATATTCCTGTCCTTGATCAATGGGCTGATGCTTTGACAAAACCCCTCTCTCCAGCCAGATTCCAATTTCTCAAGGGCAAACTCAATGTGCTTGATCCTTCCTCCAAGGCTTAACCACCTTGAGTTTGAAGGGGGTATTGGAGTATTGAAAAGGACCTACAGTTATTTTACTGCAATCCTGGGTAGTTTATAACCTGAGCTAGGTTATATCAGTTAGTTAAGTGTTAGTTAAGAGTTAGTTACTTAGTCAGTTAGAGTGAGTTAGTTGTTCTAACTGACTAGTCTATAAATACAGGATTGTAACCATTGATTCATTGGGTTAATGAAACTAATTCTTCTCCCCTTTCTTTTCTCTGATATATTTTCTATTAAAATCTACTATGCATCTTTAACAACATAAATCACCATATTATTCTCTAGTTTATATATTGCCCGTTACTTTGGGATGAAAGAAAATTCTAACTTTGTTCACCTTATTTGATCATTGCGAGCGTAATTTGTATGAGTTGATTAAATATTCTCTAAAGAAAGAAGGTAAGGGTGATCTTTGGGAATAAAATGTATCCATAATGTCTATTAGTAAAATTGGTGAGGTTAATGAAAATGTCATATACTTTCATTTTAAATGCTTATTTGTTTTTAAGAATTGGTTGTACTATACTGTTTGTATCCTTTTTTTAGCCCAAAATATACTAATCCAAACGCATATTTAGTCTTATTCTGCATGTTAATCTACATGTCTTAATTGGTTTAATATTCTTAATCTTAAACAAAATTTTATTTTCTTAATTATAGGTTAAGGCACCGTAAATTATTCATGACACACAAAGGCACCAAACACGAGCTATGGATCTATATAGTATAGTTTGTGTTCTATTTTTCTGCGTGAGGAAACGAAAACATCCATTTGGTGAAAATCATGCTCAACATGATTCCAATATTACCAATACCAAGAGTTGAAGCTTCTGGATGACATTTTTGAAGCTAGGCATCTGATTTCTCAATTGTTAAACTATAGACTTTAGCATAGGCATATCTCTAATCTCTAATACTCTTTTGTTTTTGTGTTTGTCTTAATACAAGCGAACAATTTATTGAAGAAATTATTGACTATTTTATTTGTTACTAGGGCAGAGGTGACCAAAGTATTTTGTCAATGGACAAAATCTCAACTATAAACACAAGTATAAGCAATTCAACTTCTTACTCATCAAATTTGATTGTTTAATATTTGATACATCATGAACATGGTCTCTAATATGCTACTAGTCTCCTAGCTTTAAGCCATCTAACTGTGTCAACCCATACAACCCACAATGAGAATGATCTATGGTATAAAATGGCTAAACTTCCTATATTTGGGGCATTTATACTATTGAATAACATATTTTTTTGTTTGGGTGAATTTAGTTATACGGTGTAGAAGGTATTTTCATAACTTGAAATTCACACAGCAATATCATAGCACCTTGCATCACTGAAGCACCAAATCTTTGACACATGCATCAACCTTTGAGCTTATGAAGAGGGGAAATGTAATTGGCCTCGTGAACAAGTTGATTCACATGTGAATCGTGCTTGATAGTTGATTCACCATTTGAGCTTCTTTAATCTATTATTTTAGATTCCAGATAGTGTTATCTTCTTTGACCAACTAAAAGTAACCATGCAATTAGAAAAGACATTTAATATGCCATGAAAAAAAGTTCACTATTTACGATAGTCAACTTGACAACTTGATTCAGTTGTGATAAGCAACTATGGTTGGCTTTATGACTTTATCACGACAATAATTGAAGATGACTTCTACAAATAAACATAAATTCGAGATAACAATATGAAGGAAATGTATTCCGTGAGTTTCTCATTCCTCTGTCTGTATAATATACATTGATACTAGCTGATCTCAAGGTTACAAATTAGACTAGAGTTTAGGAGAATCTTTAACTAATTTATAATTAAATAATGCCTAACGTAATATGAAATATATTTACCAAATATAACATATTTTCAATAATTACATATATTCTATCACAATAATTGTTCAATTAATATTTCTTTTATATTAAAAAGTTAATATATATGCATTCTTCAACATATATACAACATTATATTTATAAAAAATATCATGTTTTCATGTTTAAGAAATTATATAGTAGCTTAATTACAAATTCACATTAGAAGGCTAACAATGCATTATGTTAATAAGGAAATGATACGAATTTGTGTTACATCTAGCTATCTACTAATTGAAGTGAACCTTTTGGCACTATATTTGAAATTTATGTCAAACTTATTGCTATTTTACTTAATCTTTTATTTTTTAAAATTAAAATCATAAACTGTATGAAAATTTTGCGCGCATTTTTGTGGGGCAGAATTGTAACACAACAAGTATAGTGATGGGTCAAAAGTCATTATTTAATTAAATCAAAGTATTTTACAAATTTAACAACTGTGGATAACCATAAATACAATTTTATTTTTTCTTTTTATAAATCTTTTCAATTTGGTGAAGTTAAATGACATGGTGGAAGTGCATAATACCATCTAATAAAGGGAATCTGTCAATCCTAGCCACTGTGTGTTCATCTCGATCTCTATAAAATTCTTATCCCCAAAATACAAGATACTTGAGCCAAAGGGAAACTTGGATCCATCTACTACGGTCAAATTAATGCAATTTTTTTGCCGTACAGTTTAATGGCAACTTAGTTGATTACTAATCCCAGGAGGAGGCCTTTGTATGATCATCATGTGGGCTGTCTCGTTTGCTCTCATCTTTGCCAATATGATTATTTCCTTCCCTACGTGTGTTGTCTATCTTTAATATCCAATATTGTGTCGTTTCTCTCTTATGCTTTGGTGCAAGTTAAACATGATGTGGTGAAGTTGCTTGCGACGTAATATAGCAACAAGCAGCTGGGAGCAAATCGGAAAGACTTTGAACCTGTGTTAGGAGCGTTCTTAGGCACAATCAATCCTTACGTAGGCAAATTAACTTGAATTATAGAGAGAAACGACATAATATTGGACATTAAAGTCTTTTTTTCTCCTAAAAGTACTTATGGAGAAGCTTGTCTGAATAGACCTTGAGTGAGTGAGTTTTAGGTTCTAGAAGTGGAGATGATTGTAGAAGTTTTTTTTTCCTCCCAATTTTTCAATCAATGAATTTTTCTTTTGATTCAATATGGTATTAGAAGAACATTGCTTCTTGCGCTTCTTTGTTCAAGGCTTCGAGCTTCTCAATCCATTCTTGCTATTCCAGTTATCTTCTATCTTTCACTACAAGAATTTTGCATTTTAGCATCAATCAAAAGCTAACACTAAAACGCTAAAGCCGACACCAAATGTGTATTAGAATTGACTTTGCATCAGCCATTATTTTGGCACTACAAAACTAAGCAGCCGAGTTGAATGTTTGGTCGATGCAACCTAGTGTTAGCCAAAAAAATTGATGCTAGAATGGACTCTGAGCCAAAAAAAAAAAAAGATGGACGCCACACACAACGTTTGGAAAAGACAAGGCAAAACCTACACAATCAGGGTAGACTTATGGCCATGCTACTCATCAAACTACTAAAATCACCATCCGAACCTAAATTATCACTCAAAACTTGAATCTTTCATCTGCGCTCGCCATTTTGGAATCACCATTTTTAAAAGTAAAATGGGTGCAGGTTGATGGTGTAGTTGAGGTCGAACACAAAAAAGAAAAGAATACAGTAATCAACCTTTGTAGCAGTTCTCATTTTGTTGTAACGTAATCTCAACAACGTACATATAATACATCATATGACAACAAATTAGTTTATCATCTAATAATTTAAATTAATAAATAATATATTAACGAAATGTAAAAATTGAAGCAATTATATAATTAAAGACCAAAAGTAAGTGTCTGATTGACTTTATGGTCTACATGACATTGACATCTTCCTAGCTGCCGCTAGCTAGTCATATGTCCCAAATTTGATGCCTTAATTCCTTTTTCCCCTCCTCTTGTACACTATGTTTGATAGTATGGAGAGAAGTAAGAAAAAATTACTCACAACTTAAGTATTAAACTTTATTATCTAAAATATCTGGGTTTTCATAATAAGAATCAATTGTTGCATCCTAAAAATTATAATTATGAGATGTAATGTCATAACAAATAACAATGGATAGATTATGAACAATTCAAACAATATACATAATTGATTGTTGTTGTTTTTGTTTACAACCTTGTATTAGTTACATAATTGATTCTCTACATGTGAAAATTATTTTTACAATTTATGTTGAGTTGTAGAAGAGGTAATATAAAGATAAAAAAAATGTACTTTTAGTTCTAATTAATTTGATTTCTCTTCCGTTCCATTCTAAATCAAACAAACTCATAATATTTTTCTTTTCAATTTCATTACGGTAAACTAGCATCCAAAAAGAAGAAGACAACATATCTTTTAAAATTTAAGTTTGGACCTAATCAAAAGTTAACTTATTGGATGAATGTTACCCTCTATTATACACTATTCAAGCATTATATTTGTTTAATGTAAACTTAGGTTTTTACCCAATACATCTAGTATCCAACACTATTAGAAATGCATGAAAATATAGTAGGTTCTCCAATAACAAATTTAAGATAATTAGACTCTAATATATATTCTCATAAAATTTAGATTGAACCTAACTAATCTTCCAAAAATTAAGACAGAAGATTACCTCCCATTTATATTAACAGTATCTCTCAACAACGTGGGATCGTTCGGTCTTAATCTAATATGCAAAAGCGTTACTCGAATGAGCCTCTCTGAGTAATACACTTTTGCACACTGATGTTAACGTTTCTTATCATTTTTAGCTGTTGTTATTGATTGTCACACGCAAGTTCAATGAATATGAACGACCCCTTTGAAAGAGTCTTCCTTACCTAATTTTTTAAGAATACTCCGGACTCTCCTTGTTTCCACTAACTGATTGCGCAAATGGATTTGCATCATAATGCTTCCTGAAGCTTCAATTCGTAGCACGTATTGTATTATCATATTCTTCTAAACTTGAGGTTAAGCATATAGTTACATTTTTTTTCATTTAAAATATTGAATCTATTGTCCTTGTTATAATGCCAACTCACTACTCTTGCCAGCCACCTTGAAAGCAACTATTTCTCTATGTCCTTGTCATTGTTAATTGCTTTATCTGTTGCAATGGTCTTCACCCCAAATTCTTTCTCGATTCTTCTCTGCATTCCATTATTTCTATGTACCTTTGAGGCATTCTGTAGATTTGGGGTGGCGTAAAATTAAGTAACAAATCGAGAGAGAGAGAGAGAAGAGGATTTATTTTTGTAACATTCTTAATTACCTTCCTCCATTTGGCTGTGTCTGCTACTATAGAGTGTGATTTTGAATTCTTTACCTATCTATTCAAAGCACTTTTAGCCAAGAGCCAATACATATCAAAAGAGCATGTCAAGGTCAAGCACAAAAAAGTAATAAAGAGAACTTGGTAGGTATGGTCGTTGTACCTAAACTAGATTTGGGATTTCAAAATTGATATAATATGATGAGCTCAATCAAGATATTTTGGGAGGCATGGCGTAACATCATGCATAACATAGAGTTAATTATATTATGACATATTTAAACCAATACATAAATTAGTAGAAATTGACGTTTTAAATTTGTTTTTTTTTAATTGTCATAATATTAATGATATGTAAACACATAAAGTAATTATATAAAGTAAATATTATGCATTAATTAAGAAGTTGATATAAATGACATGTATACAAGTGCGACATTAATTATCAGAGTATTTTATATATTTTTTTATGGAAATTGATATCTTATATTGAATTTTTAGGTTAAATTATCTTTTTGTTGTCGTTTATGCTTGCTTAGTTTCCGTTTTTTTTTATGTTTTTCTTCCTTAGTTTGCTCTTTTATTTTTAAAATTTTTATTTTGTCATCAGTCAAATTATTGATTTTGATGGTAATAAAAATTCATCACAATTTTTTGTAATAAAAAAATTGGTATAAAAATTTACGTAAATTGAATTTAAGGAGCTTATAAAGACCAAATCATGTCTTAAAAGGTTGACTGAACGTTTACAACTGTATATATAAATTGTTCACCCTTTTTTATAGTTAATAAAAACAACCAAATTAAAATAAAAATAGAAAAATAATCAAATTGAGAAAGTGTAAATCTAGAGTTCTCAAAATGTGTTTCTTAGCCTTGAAGACCGCAAAAGTCCCCTTAGGAGGCTAATAGATTTTTTTTTTAACTCCATGCATGTCGCTAGCTTCCCAATGTTGTTGCACCAAGAAGACATAACGGTATTTTCTAAGAGAAATATTTAGCAATACACTTTTTAAAATATTTTTTTGTTATTTGTTGAAATTAATTGAAAACACAAAATTTAGGAGGTGTCAAGTCTTATTTAACGACTCTCTTGAGTTTATAGTTTTTAATAAATTTTATCTAATAGAAGAGTATATTAGAAGAAATGTTACACTGTGTGTTGTTACATTGCACTTCTCATTTCTTAATATATAGCGATATTTTTTTATAACAAATATGATGCCATAGGAGGCATCCTAAATTGCTGTCGAACATGATACTGTTGATAGTAACGTACTCACTTAAAGAATTATCATCTGATACAAATCACAACTATTCAATGAGTTCCTGGGCATGACAATGAGATTTCTTTTAAAAGAGTTGTCTACCAAGTAAAGTAAATGATGTTAGAGAATTAAATTCATACCCATAAAAAATGAATTTATTTCGAATCCTTAACTGCATGTGTAACTCATTTGATGCTGCAATTTTATTGTCATGGCAATGACATTAGCTACTCAAAGAGTAATTTATAATAGTACTTAATTTTAATGCATATAATTGTTATATTATCTTGTCATGCTTCGTGTTGGAAAATTAATTCATAAATCCTTATGATGAAAATTATCACCTAATAAAATCTCATAAACATCATATTAAACCATCAAGAAATCTTAAACAAATAAAACGTACATGTTTAAATTGCATCAGTGATTTATCCTTTTGTTATTGTAGCCTTTAGTCTTTCCTTATGAGATTTAATTTTTCTTAGTCAAATCACTCTTTAGAGGGTATTCTCTCTAGATGGGAAAGAAAGAAAACTGAAACTTGATTTGATCTATTAGGGACCATAACCCTACATATAATGTTTTTCTTTATTGTTGGGCAATTAAGCTCTCATTAAACCTAATTGGCCCAACACTAATATCCACTCATATATCTCATATTTACTTAAAAATCTATTTGGTCATATTTAATTGATCACTTTAATTTACCCAATATATATTAAATAACATAATATAATTATTAATACAATATGTAGCACATAATAACGTCAGAAAATTTAATTTCCTAACAATCCCTCACTTGGGCTACATATTGACTTGAGATAATTATGTCATATATCCTTAGTACGCAACTGTATGTTATTTGTCCTTAGTTTCCTCCTCAGATACAATATGTTTCATCTCCTATATTAATATGAGATCATAGAGACTTTTGTCATTATTAGGTGTAACTAAACCTTCCACGATCATTACACCAATATATTCAACGACATAGATCAAGTATGGATGAGTGGCATGGAAATTACATGCAATGTGATCTCTACCATGTCTATTTCCAATTGGTTATTCTTTAATCCTTATGAGATCAATCCTTAATTTTTTTGCATACACAAAGCAGAAACATAAGCACAAAAATTACACATTCAGAGGGAAAATAACATCAAAATCTTTATTCTGCAGAAAATAAACATATAAATGTTTTTACATAGAACACCAACATAAAGAACTTCCACTAAATCACAGTGTCATTAAACAAAATAACACCCATATGAGCAGTATGCTCGTGAAAGACCTTAGGCACTAAGCCTTTAGTAAGCGGGTCTGCAAGCATGAAGTTCGTCCCTATGTGTTTTATAGAAATCTGACCACTCTGAACTCTTTCTTTAACAACTCGAAACTTATATCGATGTGCTTCGATTTTGAAGAGCTTATATTATTGTTGGAGTACAACACTAACGACTTTTTGTCATAATAAATCTTTAGTGGTCTTTCAACACCACTTACTATACGCAACCCTGTGACAAAATTTTGCAACCCTACCCCATGGTTGGATGCCTCAAAACAAACTACAAATTCAGTGGCCATAGTAAAGAAAGCTACAAATGTCTACTTAACACTCTTCCAAGAAATAGCTCCTCCAGCTAACATGTAGACATAACCTGACGTGGATCTTTTACTATCTTGGCATCCAGCAAAATCAGAGTCAGTATGTCCGATGATCTCTAACTCATCTGAGTAATCCTTTGTTCTCTTCAAATAATGCATAACCCTTTTAACTATTTTCCAATGCTACATCCCTGGGTTACTCAAGTATCTGCCTAATACTCCCACCATGAATGCTATGTCAGGACGAGTGCAAACTTAAGCATACATTAGACTTCTTACAACTAATGTATAGGGAATATTTTCTATTTCCATTGTCTCAAGTTTATTCTTTGGGCATTGTTCGAGATTAACCTTATCTCTTTTAGATTTGGGCGTATCTCCTAATGCATAATCTTTCATGCCAAATCTTTCCAAAATCTTTTCAATATAGCTCTTTTATGACAACCCAAGATACCTCGAGAACAATCTCGGAGTATCTGTATTCCTATTACAAAATAGGCGTCACCAAAATCTTTCATCTCAAAATTCTTAATGATAAATGTCTTGGTTTTGTGCAATAAGCCTATATCGCTGCTGATAAGTAATAAATCATCGACATATAAAATAAGGAAGATAAATTTAGTCCCACTAAATTTATGATATACACAATCGTCCACCATGTTCACCTCGAAATCATAAGAGATTATAATTTGATGAAACTTGTGATACCATTAACGAGAAGCTTGTTTGAGACCATAAATGAATTTCTTTAACTTACAAACCATAGACTTTGGATCTCCAAAAACAAAGTTTTCTGGTTCTGTCATATAAATTGTCTCATCAATGTTGCCATTGAGAAACATTTTCTTAACATCCATCTGATGTAGCTCTAAGTCAAAATGAGTCACAAGTGTCATAATTGTCCTAAAAAAGTCTTTCAAAGAAATCGGAGAGAAAGTCTATTTATAGTATATGCCTTTATTTTGAGTGAAACAACTGTCTAAGACTTGTTGGAAGTTGATTGGGTTATCTTCCTTTAAGCCTAAAATATTATCATGCTCTTGAAGAAAAACAATATAATCATCTGAAATTGCACTTCTCCTATCTCTACTAGATCTTCTTAATGACACTTCTTGAGGTTGTTAACTTTGTTCCATAGGTACTATTGGGGAAATTTCATTGTTGTCTTGTTTTGAAATGATGTCAAGAATAAGAGTCTGATCATTAATTGTTTATATTGGAGTTGCATCTTGAATGACGAAAACGTCAGGAAAAGAAACAAAATTTTCGTCCTCAAAGACAACATTTCTTACTTTATCTTCCCCTTCAAAGTCAATATCCTCAAGGAATCTCACATTTCCCATTTCAAAAATAAATCTCATAGTGGGATCGTAAAACTTGAAGCCCCGAGAGCGTTTAGCATATCCAACAAAATAGCAGCTAATAGTTCTTGAGACCAACTTTATTTCATTAGGCTTATAAGGCCTTGCTTCAGCTGGACAACCCTAAATATGTAAATGCCTTATTTTAGGTTTCTTGCATGTCCATAGCTCATAGAGGGGTTTTGGTCACTGCCTTATTTGGAACCCTATAAATGATATAAACCACAGTCTTTAATGCTTCTCCCCAAAGTGACTCAAGTAAAGAAGAATGACTAATCATGCTTCTCACCATATCCTTAAGAGTCTTATTCTTTCTCTCCGCAACACCATTCATGTTGGGTTTTCCTGGCATTGTATATTGCGGGACAATTCCACATTCCTTTAGGAAGTTAGCAAAGGGTCCTAGATGTTGTTCTCCTGATCCATCAGATCTATCATAATACTCACCACCATGGTCAAATCTAATAGCCTTAATTTTCTTGCCTAATTGAAGCTCAACTTCGGCTTTATATTGTTTGAACATATCCAGAGATTGTGACTTCTTATGAATCAAGTATAAATAACCATATCTTGAATAATTGTCTATGAATGTAATAAAATATTGTTGACCATTCCAAGAGACAGTATGGAATAACCCACAAATATTCATATGAATTAGTTTTAAGACGTCAATGGCTCTAATTGAACCTACTTTCTTTGTGTTTGTATGTTTCCCCTTAATACATTCAATACAAACTTGAAAATCATTCATATCAAGGGATCCAAGAATTACATCATCCATAAGTCTCTTAATTCTCAATTTAGAGATATGACCTAGGCGTTTATGCCAAAGAGTAGCATAATTCTCATTTAATTTTTGCTTTGTGCCTAGCTCACTAAAGTGCAAAATTTCATCATTAAAAGTAATAGTATTAAGCATATAAAGATTATCAATTAAAGAACCAGTACCAATAACATTTGAATTTAGAGAAAGACTAACTTGATTATTGCCAAAGGAACAAAAATAACCATATTTGTCCAAACTAGAAATAGAAATCAAATTCCTTCTAAATGACATTGCAACATAAGTCTCAATCAAATCCAAATAAACATCAATCTTTAATAATAATCTAAATTTCCCAATAGCTTCTACTAAAACTTTCTTGTCATCGCCCACGGGGCAGTATGGGATCCGCAGTAGGTGAGAAAATCACCCATTTGGTAGAATATGTTACTAATCAACTTTTACCTCTTAGGCAATCCTTCATAGACATACTTATTTGAGTAGTAGCACCAGAATCTACCCACCAAGTATATTTAGGTACAAAAGCTAAATTAACTTCAGAACAAACAAAAGTGAGACTTACCCTTCTTTTCACACCATGCAGCATACTTGGAACACTGTTTCTTCATGTGTCCACTCTTCTTGCAAAAATAGCAGGTCAATTTCTTATCCTGCTTCTTTTGCTTCTTCTGCATGGGTGATTCACCTGTAATGTTCTTAGCTTTTTTCTTTTTCTTATTATGAAAGGTTGATGTCAAGTAAGCACTATTAGTCTTTTCTCCCTGAAGTCTTTCTTCCTCTTACACACAGTGAGCAATGAGCTCATTAAGAGTCCATTTATCCTTTTGTATATTGTAACTCACTACAAATTGATTGTACTTTAGTGCCTTGAGTTTTCCAACAAGATTAGACATCTCAATAATATATTCCCTTATGTTCCCATTTCCTTTATACTTCATGGTTACAAATTTTGCTAACGTGTTACTTGTTTCCACTTTTTCATTTTTAGCAAAATATTGCTCAATTTCTTTTAGGAACTTCATAGCATCAGTGCTCTCAGTAATAGAGCCTCGAAACACCGCTGAAATGGAGCATTTCATGATCATTAGACTAATGCGGTTAGAGCGCTCCCACTTCTCTATGTAATCAAAATTTAGATTTTCCGAACTGGAAGTGAGTTTCTCCATTCTTACCGCAAGGTCTAGATCCATGCAACCAAAAACAATTTCCACATTCTCTTTCAATAATTTAAAGTTCATCCCGTTCAACATAGGAATCATGTTCACTTAAGCAACATAATTAACAGTAATAGCATAAATTGTATAGAGAACAAATAAGATGACATATTTAACATTCATGTCATACCAAATGCATAATTAAAACAAAATGCATATTCATGACATTAACAAACAATCCAAACCGACGTGGACCCATTCACAAGACACCTAGCACAACATTAACATTTGATCTTTGGACAAAAATATCAATTTGTAAGTGATACTCTCAATGTAGTAATCAAACATTGACAATCTGTCAAGTTATAGTCTTCCTTTGGACCGGCTACTTCTTACATGAGAATCTTTATAATCGTCACATATGTATCACTACATGCATATATATTATTTAGCCAAATAATAATCTTCTTTTGGACCGATGATTATTTGCATAAATAACAAGTATACTCATATTTATACTTCACAATAATGAATTATCCACAACAGAGGTTACTTTGACAACAATATTATTACAATCAATTTATTATGAAATACAAAATAATTAAAAACAATAATAATTAAATAAAACAAACATAAACCAAAAGTTTATTTTATTTTATTTAAATACCTAAGTTTCTTAATTTTATTGCTCTCAATTTTCTGAATGAGATTATAATAAAATTATCCAAACTTTATCATAATGGATTGAATGTCATTCTTGATAACAAATTATTATTTAATTGTTGACAATAATATTTTTTTTAAATAAAAAATTCAGCAAATTATTTGCCAACAACATCTTCTAATACAGTATTACGTTGATGCACAATCAAAATATGGTTTTTGGGGATGGAATTTGTGACGTCAACCTATGAGTTTCATTGTTTTTCTAATCTCTTCCCTAGTAGAATGTGAAATATTACCTTTTGATTTACCGGAATCGGAAGAAAAACTAGTAGCGGGTTATCAAACCGAATATTCGGGTATCAAATTTGGTTTATTTTATGTTACTTCCTACTTAAACCTATTCATTTCTTCCTTATTTGTAACCAAGAAAACCATAAACCAGAGTTCAAATAAAAAAATTTGCAAATCATTTAATTTCTTGATAATTCAATATGATACGACCCTTATACCAATTGTTGGAAAATTAATTCCTAAATCCTTATGATGAAAACCATCACCCAATAAAATCTCAGAAACATCATATTGGACCATCGAGAAATCTTAAACAAATAAAGCATATTTGTTTCCATTGCAGTAGTGTTTTATCCTTTTGTTATTGTAGCCTTTAGTATTTCTTTATGAGTTTTAGTCTTCCTTAGTCAAATCATTCTTTAGAGGATATTTTCTCTAGATGAAAAATAAAGAAAACTAAAACTTGATTTGACCTATTGGAGACCATAACTTTATATATAATATTTTTCTTTATTGTTGGGTCAGTAAACTCCTATTAAACCTAATTGGCCCAACACTAGTATCCACCCATTTATCTCATATTTACTTAGGAATTTATTTGAGCATATTTAATTGATCACTTTACTTTACCCAATATATTAAATTATATAATATAATTATCAATACAATATATAACATATAATAACGTCATGAAATTAACACACCATACCTCTTTTGCAGCATTTAACTTACCTAGACAACTCTTCTCAAAAAAGAAAACTTACCTAAACAACAACAGTAATAATAAAAAACACATTAAATTCATAACATTAATAATCTAACTAATGATAAAAACTTGGATAAAAATACTAATAAATAACTAAATATAAAAAAATAAACACATCACACCAAGACATTTAATTAATAATAACTAAAAGATGAATAAAAGCTAATTTATAAGATTAAAAGAAATTCTTAAGCTACATATATGACTAGAATTTCTAACCTATGTTTTGTGGATATATGTTGCATCATTAATGCGAAAATGCGCCATTTTTTAAATATTTTTTTTGTTAATGTTAATAGGATTTGAATACTGATTTTTAAAAAATGCCAAAATGCGCCATTTAATAATACTGATTTTTGTTAATGCCAAAAAAAATGAGTTTTCCTAACGAGTATCTTAAGGAATTTTACTTGCAAAATCAATAAATAGTAAGTTTTCCTTAAAATTTATTGTAGAAATACATTGAAAGCCATTTCTCATAACAAATATTTTGAAATTTATGAATTAATATTCTAAGGATACTTTGAGCATTTTAAAAAAACATTTATTATATACTAGCTTCTATATTTTTTGTATAAAAAAATATTTTCTTTTTTAATATTATTTTCACTTTTGCTTTTTTAAAATCAACCTAAGAGTAACTTGAGCCTTACAACTCATTTTAGTTCCTTACAACTCATTTTAGTTTTATATTGCATAGTGTCCATTTTTCTTACCAATATTATTCGTCCCCTTTTTTGTTTGTCTTTGTTTGAAACTTGAAAGAGTTATACCATACTCGTAAAGCTTAAATATGTTTTTCATATTTGAAAAATAGGTTGTTTTTAAGTTATTATTTGAAATTCACTTTTAGTCAATTACATACATGGAAAAAAAATTATGTTTCAATGTAGTACTTGTTATTAGTCTCATATTGTTAAGTGATAACATGACAAACATAATGTCATGCCATCAAACTTAATCACTTAACACATAATCAAATTGAAGTCATGTCAGTATTTAATATTTAATTTATTTCAAAACTCCAATTATTATATGGTGAGGTCAATTATTTTGGATTGTTTCCTCCGTTATGGGTTCAGGGTTCGGACGAATCCGTTGGAGCGCTAACTCGATGATGGGTACGCATCAACATCGTGTTGGAGAGTGAGTATAGAGAGAGAGACAAAATGCATTAGTGAAGACCAAGTTTTCTCAAAATCTCAATAACCCTCTTTGTTGAAACCAAAACAACCATGTGTCACTTCACTTTGATGTGTCTCGTCGTTTCTACTTGTTGTTGTTGTTGATTAGGCTCATTAACTAACTGACTCACTTGCCACCCCACCCTTGGATTTCATTCATGGCTTCGACCAACACCTCCTACCTCTGCACATGGCTTGTCATTGCTTGCATGTCCATCACGTGCAACGTCGACCGCACCATAACCCCTCATGCAATGTTCCACTCCTCCAAGATTTCTCCAATTGCTATTTCGCTTCTATTGCCATTGGTGAGGGTTTCGAGAATTTCAGTTTGGGAAAATGAGTCGTTGCAGAGGTGAATCGTGGCGGTGGAGATTGAAGAAGGAGTTTGCGGTACGATTCTAATGGATTGGATATCTACTGTGATTGTAGTGAGGAGCTCTTTATCACTGTGCTAGATTTGTCAGAGATTATATGGTTTAATCATCAAATCAAAGAGTCGAAAGGGAGCGGTGAAACAAGTGGTGTAAATGATTTTGAATTGGAAATAATGACATGTCTTCCTACGTATTAAGTGATTTGATTTGATAATGTGACACTCTGACTATCACATCACCACTTAACATAATGAAATTAATGATATATATTACATTAAAACATAATTTTTTCTAAGTATATAATTGACCAAAATGAGTTTCAGATAATAACTTAAAAATAACCTATTTTTCAAATATGAAAAACATATTTAATCCAATTCCTAATACGTCTAATTTAGTATAAATTCTGAGTCATATTGAAAACTATATCGGTCTAATAATTGGTCTAATTGCTTGGACTTCCATATAAGATGAGACTTCTATGCTAGAGATAAACCTATGAAAATTAACTCTTACCTGCACTCAAAAGTCAAAACTTCTAAATGAGTTTACTTTAAACCTTTATATTTTTTATGACACTATAAATCTTTATATGTATGTGAATTTGTCAGCATGCTAATATTAAAAAAAATATTTTTCATTTATGATAAATTAATAAATTTTATTTTAAATTTTTTATTTGTGTTGACTCTTTAATGAAATAAAATTTTTGTTATTGATTCTTATTATTTTGATTTAGCACTTCTAATATTATTTTTTTGATTGAGTTCCTAATATATGTAAAATAAGGGTCAGGCACGGAAGTGTGAGCCGCTAGATGAATCCAAAGGCCTAGATAAATTGTAATAATGAATTTTAGTTATTTGAATCATTTGAATCGTGGCAACCGTTGGATATGAAACGGTGAAGATTTGCTACTGGAGAGAGGTTCTGTATCAGAGGATCCATATCCTTGAAATTTAAGTTGGCCTCCTTTTACTAATTTTTTTATTCAGAATAATTGACAGTGGATGAACAAAATAAAAATTAAAACATAATGATCCTTCATTTATTTTCTCTGGTTGCTCTAAAACATGTAGTTGCTTCGTGTCTGTTGCCCAGACTTGTTTAAAGCCACTAAAAGTGTGGTCGGTAGGTAGATACGCGGATCTCATAGGACGGCGTGAATTGGATTTGGGTCAATGCCCAAGAGTTTCATATACAGAACGGAAACAAGAAATATATTAGAGGGGGTTGAATTTTTTTCTTTCCTTATAACTTTTTAAATATTTAACTATTAATAAATAATAGTTTTTTTAAAATATGACTTTTACACGTAAAATTAAAATAAATTTTTATTTTAAATGATAATAATATTAATAATTATAACAACAATAGACTTACAAATCATTTTACATTAGTTATCATCTTATTATCATAATAACAACAAACATAATTAACTTTCATAATTTTATATTATCTAACCTTAATCATCATTATTTTGTATCATATTAATTTTACACAATTTTATACTAATTAATTTTTTAAAATACATATATTAAGAGAGGGGTAGGACCCCTATCCCCTCTAGATTATATATAATTCATTAATTTAATTTTATTACGGAAAATAATTAAGAGGATACTAAAAAAATGTCTTTAATAAATTAAAAAAAAAATCACGTGAAAGTTTTATCTATTTTCTTTTGTCAGTTTATTATTAGCTCTAAAACCTTAATAATTGTGTTTAGTCGTTTAACACCATTATGTTTATAGTCTGAACACAAGTCATCGACCCACCGCAGATCATGCAAAATCTGTGTGTTGCAAATCTTGGTGACATTTTCGTTTGGCCATCTCTTGTTTAGTTATCAATTCCTTGCTTTATCTAAACTAATATACATATTTTAATTAACCAGTTCATTGATTGAGTTAGATACATTAATTCAGGCCACAAGATTAAAGTTGGCAAAGAAATTCTTTTCATTTTCAATCACAACCAGCAGAACACGCCCTTAAATAAAGGCAATTTGCAGTCACAAAATTAATATACAAAGATTATTAATTAGTCTCCGACAAATCATAGTTAATCAGAACTTCTCCATGAATACCCTAATCTAATTGTTTTGTGTTACATTTTTTATTTAAATCTTCTATTGCATAACTCAGGCATATGGATTGCCTAGTTGGTTTAAGTACGTTCCATGTTCGTTACCACCCATAGTGCAGCATGTTCCTCAACTTGGCTATTATTTCATCTGTTTATATTTATAAGACCTAAAGTTTAGATAATATTTGTTTCTTTCTATAAGATTCAATTTATTATGTTTTTTATATTAATTATTTTTAGATCAAAAATATTTTTCATTAAGAGAAAAAATATGCATTAATAAATCATTCAAAGAGAAAGAAATACTGATGATAATAATAATTTAAAAAATTTATACATTATAATTGTCAATTAAATTAATTATTATTTTTAATCTTAATAAATTAGTTAATTAAGTCTTATATACACAAGGAAGACAAAACATATCACAAATTGGTGAAAAATATCTTCATGCCCCGCGCCTTCTCCCCCTCCCCCTCCAAAAAATAAAAATAAAAATCAGTGGACAAATTTACTCTAAATATTTATTAATATTTTTATATAAATATTTATAAAAGGAAAAAATAAAATAAATTAATTTTAACTTATAGATAAATTTAATTTAATTTTAAGAAAAAAATATTTAATTTAAGTTCAAAAATTAATTTTAATATATATAATTTAATTTTAACTTATAAGAAAGGTTTATTTTGTATTTCCATATTATATATATATATATATATATATATATATATATTATTTTTTATGTGATGGGAAGTGTGAATTTATTAAATAACAAAATTACATAGAATAAAATATTATGAAAAGTCATGTTTTAGAAAGAAAGAAAATTCCTCCAAACTAAAATATAAGAAAAAAATACTTAATAAAAAAATTTAGTTTATTTTTAAAGTACCCTTTATATTAATTGAATATAAAAAATAAAAGAAGGTTGTTGAAAATAAAATTTCAGTTAAATGAAGATATTTTAAAGATATTATCATCATTAAATATGAGAGAATTAATTAAAAATTATTTATATTTAGTCCTATAGGCATTAATTTTTTTCATATTTCAGTCCGGAGGAAGTATATATATATATATATATATATATATATATATATATATATATATATATA
>CM023960.1:23450236-23534281 GCA_013407115.1 Glycine latifolia | reverse complement strand
ACTCTACTCAAATTGACAATATATACAATATGATAGGATTATTTCTTTTAATAATGCTTTTATCATATAAGTACTAGTTTCTTATTAGTTGTAATAGTTTAGTTTGATAATAATACACATGATTTGAATTTGAAAACTCAACAAAAATCAACGATGTACAACTAAAACTAATTACGGTTTTTTTTAATAGCTCATGTTAAAGAAATGGAAATTATTTTTTAAATGAAAATAAAATATTTATATTATTCAAGGCAACATTTTAACTTTTCCACAGTTAATATTTTCTAAGATACAGATCTCACTTTAATATTTGTTACTATTTAAATTATATAAAATTCCATAGTATAATTTGAGGTTTTAGAGTAATTAATTTTTAATATTACATTGGAATCTTTGGAATAATTAAATTTTAATATCATATTGGAGTCTTTGTGATCTAGCTTGATTGTTTTACAAGCAACCACAGTTTGCATTAAAAAAAATAAGTTGCAAATTATCTTATATTGTTTGACTAAAATAGTTTATTCTCTGAGTAATATTACATTCACTTGGATTGATTTTGAAGGAATTGAAACTTTTAACTTTCCGAATATAAGTTAATTATAGATATGAGATGCAAAAAATATAATTATTTATATGGCTTAAAAGTGTTTCCATTTTTTTATTTAACTAAAATTATTTTAAAATTCATTTTCAAAATATTGTTTTTAAAATATAAGCAATTTTTAATATCAATTGTTTTAATATTAATTTTTAAATTCAATTTATTAAAATTTAAAACAAATGGATCTTAAAGAGTGTTTGATAGTGAAATTCTTTTAAATTTCTTAATAATCTTAAGTTGAGAATGCTAGATTATTATGTTTGATATGATTTTAAAAAAATATAGCATTTATATATATATATATATATATATATATATATTCTCATGAATTGTTTTAACTATATTAACTTTCAAATAAAACATTTGTATAAGATGGGTTAAAACTACAAGATTTTTATGAATGTTTTTTATTACTATAATAGCACTTTTTAAAATCTTTTAAACATACCAAACACATTTTTAACATTCCCAAGTCCCAACAATTATTAATTCGCACGAATGAGTATATATACAAACACCATTCTTAACGATCATTCGTTACAAAATAACTTTCGATAGTTGATATATACTTTTGTACTTTTCATTTAGAAGTGATTAATAATTTATGGAAGAGGAATGAATCATCCACGCTTCAAACTAATTTCTCCATGCACCGACATAGTTGATGATTTGTGCATATCAGCATATCCACCAACTGTGAATGAATGAATGATAAATAAAAAGGGGTCCGAGGAGGAGGGGAAGATTCCGAGGATCTCCATATCTCTATTTGTTGTGAAAGTGTGGGTGGCCTTATATGCATTGCAGACTTCATTATCACCTCGAGATCTTTTATTAATAAACTATATGGCAGAATAAACTATATTTTATTAATAAATATTAGTTATTAATTGGTTAATTTTTATTAGTGGGAGAATTCCAACTCATGAGATCTTTTTTTTTCTTCTCCATTCACCATCAGGCAAATTTTATATCTCCTCGAGTAAACTCTACTTATTAGCTAGCTATGGATTTACCATCCCACATTTTGGGGTCTAAGTTGTAATAATAGATAGGAATGAACTCAAAACCAATATGCAGTGCCTTTGTGGCAAATGAATTCCCTTTTTTCTCCAATGAATTCGTAGCCAGAATCTTGTTAAAGAAGGAAAAAAGTGGTCGTAGATAAAAATCCTCCTACTTCATATACTCTTTGTGCACGTATTCGTTGTATTTGTAATTTTTGAGAAAAAAAATAATATTCCAAACGTGAAAATACTGAAATAATATACTGTATCTATTTTCAATCATAAAATTTTATATTAAAATATACTATTTAGCGGTGGGACTCCTTTTAAAGACCAAGGGGCCGCACCGTTTTCCTTTTTCTAAGAGAAGAATATAAAACAAAAGGGAAAACACAATTAGAAAGGAAATATAAACAAATAAATAAAAAAGAAAAAGGAGCACAGGGTTCCAATTTTATGAACATTTTGTATCAATCTTCCAAAAAAATATAAATAAATAAATAAAAGAGAGAAAGGAGCCAGGGTGCAGAAGATAGTGTGGGGCAAAGTTGTATGTCTGGACTTTAGTTACTTCGTGTTTTCTTTCTATTTTTATTTTATTTTATTTTGTACCTTCCTGACACTACTACAAAATTCGTTTTCTACGACGCACATTCTAAGACGGTTGTCTTGAAACCGTCTTAAAATAAGATACGGTGGCAAATTTGTAAATAAAAGGAAATTAACGACGACGGTTTTAACAAAACCGTCTTAGTAAGTTAGTATCAAAGACGGTTTTAGAAAACACCGTCTTTGAACATAAGTATTAAAAACGGTTTAAAATAAACGTTCAAAACCGTCTTTGAATTTTCGTCTGATTTCGCGTTTCCTTCCTCGATCTTGTCATTTCTCTCTCATTAGATGCTCATTTTCAAAATTTGAATCACAAAAATCGAAGCAGCGTCTCACCGTTTCGTTTCTCTTTCTTCTCGCCTTTCATTCATTCAAAACCAAAGCAAACCTTTCATTCACATACCTCTGGCCCCTTCCCGCAGAGTACACTTTTGGCGTCCACGCTCTCTCTGTTGACCTCGCGCTCATGCTCTCCGTCGTCAGCAACGGCGGCGACACCGCCATTCTCAGAGCCAGCTTCGACCGATACAGAGGGATCGTATTCAAGCACACCGGTGTTGGGTTTAGTTTCTTCAGAAAGCTAAGGGAACGATTGCTTATAAATATTGTTCTTGCTATTATTATTATTATTATTCCTGGTTCTGATTTTCAGAAGGAAAAGAAACCAGTGGAACAACCCAAGGCAGAGGAGAAAAAACCAGATGAAGAGAAGACGAAAGAAGAAGCAGTAGCAACAGCAGTGAATAAACCAAGTGAAGAGAAAAACTGGAAGAAGAGTCGAAAGAGTCCAAAGAGGAAGAAGCTGCTCCGCCACCGGCAGACATTGTACTGCAAGTGTTCATGCATGGGTTGCGCTCGCAAGGTTTGTCGCTCCCTCAAAGGATTCCCAGGTGGGTCTCACTTTTTTCATACACACATCATTTTGATTCATTCATTTGTGGTGGCTTTGTCTGAACACCTACACCCTTGTGTCGGTGGTGGTGGTGTTGTCTGAACACCTACACCGATTGCAAATCTCACAAGGTGGTCGTTAAGGGAGAGAAAGCGGATCCGTTGAAGGTTTTGAAGAGAATATAGAGAAAGAGTCACAGACAAGTCGAGCTTCTTTCTTGGATCTTGAAACTGCAAGAGGAGAATAAGGTCCAAGAGGAAGAAAATGCCAAGCCCACACCCGTAGAGAAGAAAGAAGAGGTTTTAGTTTTACAGTTAACTAACTATTTGTAATTTCTTTCTACGAATTATCTTATATACACTGTTTTGATCTCTATCAAATTATGCAAACTTTTGCCTTTTACCCTTGACCAGCCTCAGATTGTGATGATGGTTCTGAAAGTTCACATGCATTGCGAGCTTGCTCTCAGGAAATCAAGAGACGCATACAGAGAATGAAGGGTAAGTATATATGATTTTTCAGATTTCATTTTCACTAAGCAACACTCCATTATGCAACACGGTGTCTTTCTTTTTATTGAATTTTAAAAATTATAATTTAATTAACGGAACAAAAACATGTAGAATTGTGCCTTCACTATTTGAAACTTTGAATATGAATCACCCATGTGAAAGGGATTATTATTATTAGTATTTAATTATTCTCATTTCATTAATCCCACTACCTTGGCACTTGAAATTAAATAAATTAATTTAATAAAGTCGTCAGGTTTCGGGTGAAGAGTGCTGCAGCTATGGTCAAATTCTGGCTGAGTAATCAATGAAGCAAGAGTGTTTGCACAGGCGTAGTATCTTTATCACCAAAAAGGGTAAAATGACTGCTAGCTCCATTTAAAATAAATTAATATTGTTGATGATATTTTTGTATCTTTATCACCAAAAAGACGTGGAATATTATATTATATATATATATATATATATATATATATATATTACTGGTATTGTTGAATATTATTGTGTTTCTTGATGTTTTTATTTTTTTTTCTTTGGGAAGGTTCATGAGAATGTGTACAACAAGTTTCTTGAATATTGGAAAGACACATTATCACACCCATGACCCATGTCAACCTTAGGGAGAATTCATGGAGTATTGACCTGAGAAACTGTTGGATACCGGTAAATTCTTTTTTGCCTAGTTTTTTTGTTTCTCCTATTTTATGTTTTGTTTTATTTAAACGTGTACATTACCTCCTTCAAATTTCAATTTATCTTTTTAGTTAATTGTAGTTGCTAGGCTTATAATAATTAATGTGTTTCTTAGCTTGTGTACATTACCACGTGGTTAAAATATATATAACACTCTTTCTTATAAGAATTAGAGTTTCACATCAATAAAAAATTAACATTAAATACCAGTAGTATATATTAAGAAATTCCAATTCTAATTGAATAATAACATGAAAACATTTAACAATATATATATATAGTAGTATCTAAGTTGTCTATATTTTTACTCATGTCACTTTTTAAGAGGAAAAGAAAAATGAACTTTTTTTCTGGGCTAGCTTGCATAATTATTATTTAGAAGTGACGAGTTACTTCAACAATTGGCAGTGGTAAACGTGATTTTCCTAGAGTCTCCAGCAGGAGTTGGCTTTTCATATTCAAATTTCAATTGTAGTTGAAGTGCTGGCTAGACTTATAATAATTAATGTGTTTCTTAGCTCGTGGATATTTCTTATGATATATAATAGGATCCAAAAAAATGGGCAGTGCCATTTTAATTTAAATAACAAAATGGTAGCTAGTTAGCTACCTCACATAATAATATTTATACAAATATGGATTAGTAGAATAGTTGTTGTGAAACTAAGAAATTTTTTAATACAATTTTTTAATGTGTTGATTTCTTAACAAGTAGTGTTCTTAGGACCTTAAAATATAATAGTCCTGTAAGTTTTGAAATTACCAAACGGAAGGTTCTATATTTTTAAGACTAAAACACTTAATTCAATTCTAAAACAAAAAATATTCAAATCAGTTTAGTTAATTACTAAAGAACAAGTCTAGTACTCCTTCAAAATTATAAATGTAAGATATTTTAGTTCTTCAATTAATTGTAAGATTTTTTTTCTCTTTTTAGTTCTTCAACAAATGAAAAATTAATAATTCAATGATTTAATTAAAAATTATTAAATTTGAGGGACTTATAGAGTAATTTAACCTAAAATTTAATTACCTTTTAAGTTTAAATCATTGACCATACACATTATCTCCGTAATATATAGTTCAATGATTTTCTATTACTCTTTATGTACTTGGTCTTTAAACTTTTGATTTAAATTTGTTTCTCGTTACTTTTAATTTTTGTTATGTTGGATGAAGAGTAGTTGTGGATCTAAGCTAACAACCAGTTGAGGAATAATAGGATCTTGTTCATTTATATTTAGCTCTATGCTCTCTTCCATGAGCTTAAAGAAGCCAGTGGTTGTCCTATACATCTCAAACACCATCCCTACTTGCCCCCTATGCTCTAATGTGTTAACAACACTTGCCAATGTTTGTTCCAATAACCCCAAGCATAATAGGCCAAGATGCATTCACAGAACCCAAAAAAAATGATCCTGAAGCTGATGTTTCAATGCAGAAATGAAGGCCTTGTGCAGGATACATCATATTAACTTTGTAAGTGATGTTTATAATTAAGAGAGTTTGTTGGCATCCTCTTAAAGAACTGATGGTTCATTATATTATACATATAATCACAATTGTTAACAAGTATGCTTTTGTCTTTTTTCTCCTCGTTTCCTTTATTTTGTTGATTGGTGTATATGTGCTTTGAAATTCAAATTCTGTATGTATATGTTATGTTTTCCTCAGGGTAGAGGTGTTTTGTTTGCTATTTTAATTATGAAAAATAGCATGTGACATTTTCTCTCTTTTCCCCCTCCCTCTCCTACATATCAAGCTGCAATGATTGAAGATGTACCTTGCATATTTGAAGCTGTTTTTTCAGTGCACACTTGAGGTAACTGTGTACGATATTCATTCAGCTACTGATGAAAATGTTCTACTTTAGTATCATGTTAATTTGGGTGTGCCTCTGTTGTTCCCGCTCCCCACTGTTAGGAGATATTGGGGTTATTAGTCTTATCATGAAGCAGGTTAGTCATCACATGTTTGAAGCTGAAAAGAAAGCTTATGGGATGCATGAAAAACAGGCAAACTTAGTGGAGTGGTTGATTGGATGTTGTTGACTCTACCGAGGAGGTTACAAAATCATCATACATTTGTTACAATAGTAGTTACAAAATCATCATACCTTGTATATTGTATGGGATATGGCAGTATATATCTTGTTTTGTAGAATTTTTTTTTTACCATTGTAATTAGCATCACAAAATGTTATAGATATTATATTTTATCCTATGGATATTGTTGTTAGTGAAACTTTGAGATTAATCTTGTTAATGAAATGATATTTATTTTTATATACTTCGTATGGTCCATTAAGATTGATCATATCATCGCGGCTATTATTATGTACGCGTAAAAAAAATTGGAAAAAAATATTTAAAAAAAAAACACAAAACTACGTCGGTTCTCACCTAAGAACCGTCTTAGAAAGTTACATTCTAAGACGGTTGTCATGTAATAACCGTCTTAGAATAGGCCTTTCTAAGACGGTTATTACATAACGACCGTCTTAGAAAGTGACATTCTAAGACGGGTGCTGTCTAATAACCGTCATAGAAAGTGATATTCTAAGACGGTTGTAGCTACAACCGTCTTAGAAAGGCCTATTCTAAGACGGTTGCTAGCTACTAACCGTCTTAGAATAACGCTTTCTAAGACGGTTATTATATAACGTCCGTCTTAGAAAGTGACATTCTAAGACGGGTGCTATCTAATAACCGTCTTAGAAAGTGATATTCTAAGACGGTTACCAGTAACAACCGTCTTAGAAAGCCATTTTCTAAGACGGTCATTAACCGACGTAAAAAATGTTACTTATCAACAACACCTGTAACAACGACGGTTGTTCAACCGACGTAGAAAGGGCTGAATAACCGATGTAAAAAGCATATTTTGTAGTAGTGTGAAGTGTTCGAATATGTGAATTCCATAAGTCCCTGGCGGCAGTTAGAAGGATGCCGGTTTTTTAAAATAAAATGGAAGGATATATTTGTATCCTTTCTAGCTAGAACAATGCAAAGAAAACTAGTATCACCAAAAAATAAAATATAAAAAGTAATACTTTTTTCCTACAACATAGAAAATAATGATATATAGGACATACATGAATATCAATTTCTAGTATATAGCATACATTTTCTTTCTTTTTCAATACAGAATCCATCTGGGAAAAGAAACGTACAAAAGGATATGATTATTAGGAGAGAAAAATCCTCCCTTTTTTTTAGATGAAAAATCCCCCACTTTGACAACACATTACATTGTAATAATATTTGAAGTCAAGATATTTATATTATAGTTTTCTTTTCATTTTTGTTTGAAAAGGCTAAGGATTTATTGATCACTGAAATGGAGCACAAGTAGTATACTGATCATATTAAATTAAATCCATTAGAGTAAAAACTGACTGCAAGATAAAAGAATAGTGTACTGATCATACTATCAAACCATTTTCTTTTTTCTTTAACTAAAAATAAATATAAATTTCAATTATTAACAAATTCATTACTCTATCAATAGCATATTATTTTCAACTTCAATGAATAATTATAATTTTATTTAAGTTTTTTTTACAAAAGAAATTAAATTTATCAAATGCACCACATAACATGCACTTTAGAATCAAGATGAAACTGAAGAAAGAACGCATATTATATTATATTTTTACGAGTGAAATTAGTCCAAAGAACTTATTGAGACGACAAATTATGAAATCATGAGTTTAGTACTCAAACAAATGAGATATGTGAGTTCACATTAGGCTAAGAGGCAAAAAAGTTGAAAAATAAGAAGGGCACAATGCTTTACAACTAAAAAAATTGCATCTAACTATAAAAGACGGGGACACACAATCTTAAAGTAATCGATGTAAAAGAATTAGCTATTTGCTTGAGGACAAAATGGAAAACAAAAATTCTATATATATCCAGCACTGATTTACTTCTTTGACGGAAATTCATATAACTTGCACAAGAATAACCGAAAGAACACGGCCAGTCGTTGTAAGAAACGTGTTGTTATAAATAATTCATTTTCTTTTTTTGCTACATACTTTTGCTTACGAAGTTTGGTTAAACTTAAATGCATACACTTAAAAATGTGGAAATAAAAAAATCAAAGTATTTTATATCTCTCAAAAATCCTGTCCAGATTCCACGTTTTGAAAGCATAACTAGTTCAATGTATGAGATAAAGATATCACATGCCCATTTGCTGTAAATTTACTCCCTTTTATATCATCACCTTGCATTGACTCGACCATATATTGGTAAACCAAGAAAAATCTTGTAGGTCCAAATATCAAATTGAAGTCATGTGTGTTATCAGTCAGTTACCCATTCATGTCATGCCCCTTGCAAAGTAATATCCAATCAACAAACACACCCAATTACAAGCACAAACTAGCTAATAAACTAGTCAAATAAATTTATAAAAATTATCCAAATGCCTTATTAAATACACTCGCTGTCCAAATAAAAAAAATCTTATTCAATAAGGGATGCATTTTATTTATTTTTCCCTTAAAAATGTAAATATGAATATTAAAATTAAAAGTAAGAAAATAAAGAATAGAAACCCACAACACACGAACACAACCATTGAGAAAGGGCTCTTATTATGAAGACTTTTGGGACATCTAATCCTCAAATAATTGCAAGATTGCCTAATTAAGTCTATTTACTATTTGGTCAATCTTGCAATTGATTGAGAATAATCTGGTCAAATTCGACCAATTAGTTTGTTTGATTCTTTGAATCAATTTGACCCAGTCAATTTTATAAATAAAAAATAAATCACTACTATAATATCGTTTTGAATCTTGTTATTATTAATTATTATTTTAAATTTTAAAATATAAATAAATTTTTCTTATTCATTATTAATTATTTATTTATATATAATAAATATATATATAATTTTAAATTCTTAATATATGTCAAGTCAAATTAAATTACCAATTAAATTATTGATCCAGTAACTCATTGCATCAACCATTATTGATCGTTTCAAAGTATGATTTTAGTGAAACCTTATGTTACTAATTTACAATAAAACCACACAATTCACATTCGAGCTTCATTAATCTAATTAATATTTAATTTGAAAATTAAGGAATTAAATTTAATTATTATTATCTAAGTGTAGTCCCCCCCCTCCCATATCACATCAGAGAGGCTTTTTATAACAGCGGTAGAACCTCTCCTTCTCTCGCAATCCACACAAATACGACACGATATATAACACCGCTAGCTCCTCAATTCTTCTCTCCCTCACTACTCTCTATTCGTTAGTATTCTTCAATTCTTCATTGCAAAGTTAGAATCATGGGTTTGCAAAACCAATTAAACGACGTGTCGTCGGGTTCGATTCCGCTGCTGGTGTTGGCGCAGATAGCGACCTGCGTGAACTACCTCCGCTCCATGCTTTTCGCGCTTTTGCAAACCCTAGGTCTGTGCCGATTTCACTCCGACCGGATCGTCGACGAGCGCTTCCTCGCCGCCGTCGGATCCGGCCTCGCCGGACTCATCATGCTCTCCGATCAGCTAACCCTCAGCAACCAATTCTTCCACCACCACCACGGCGTCGCCGGCGGCCATGACCACCACCCCTGCGTCGTGTGCCAGGCCACCTTCGAGGACGGCGACCAGGTCCGCATGCTCCCCTGCCGCCACGTCTTCCACCGCCGCTGCTTCGACGGCTGGCTCCACCACTACAAGTTTAACTGCCCACTCTGCCGCTCACCGCTCTTCTCCGACGAGCACGTGGCTCTCACGGAGCGGCGCCTCGGCCAGCAACTCATCTCTTGGTTCTCTCCTCACTGATGCGAAGCCGTTTCGTTTTCTGAACTCCCACTTTTACGGTTTTACCCCTCTCTCGTGACAACTTTTTACAGAGCTTGACGCGCGTTTCTTTTTCTGTTTTTTCTTCCTTTTTACTTTCCCTCCTTTTTTTTTTTAATATTAGGTTTTTCTTTTCCTCCCCGTAGGGTATTACGCTAGTTTTTTATTTTTTTAAACAGTAATTTTGCTGAAGGTATTTTTGAAGGGTTTTCTACGTCTGAAAATCCTTTTTGAGATGCTGTAAATTTTGGACTCTGTGTTTATGGTAATAATCGGAGATAGTAGATGTAAAGTTTTCATAAGAGAATATTCGGTTAAACTTTTCCTTTTTCATGAGAAGCAAAGATTGGTGGGACTTCTCATTCACCACCGTTTCTAGCTAGTAGCTATTGCAAGAGAGGGAATAAATTTTTTTCTTCTAGAAATTAAATTAAAAAAAAGTCAAAAGACAAGTTGAAGTAAATGGCCTTGGGCATTTATCTAAACTGCCAAAGAAAATTATGATACATATAGTCATGTATACGCAAGTGGAAATTATTCAGTCCTATGTTATTTTTATTTTGGGCGGCTTATTGAGACCACTTTTATTGCTGATTATAAGGTTTTTATAATCATAATTAAAATTTGACACTTCACGAGTTATAGAAAACAAGCATGTTGTGTTAAAAAAAAAACGAGCATGTTACAAATTGACTAAACACAAAATTTAAATACATTTTTTTATCCTATTCTCTAATAGAAGTTGGGGTTTTATTTAAATAATCTATATGGATATTTAATGAAAATTATTATTATTTATATTATTGAATTAAATTTCTATTTCTAATTACCCAAACCAAAACAACAAAATTTTGATTTTGATTTCTCAACTTATTGAGGTGAAATTTTAATTTTGATACGATAATAGTACTAAAAGTATTTATGACATTTTTTTTTCATAAACAGCATTTATGAAATTGTGTTTAAGTTTTGTTTATCAAAGTGAAATTTCAATTTTAATAAGAGAATAGTGTCAAAAATTATTTATGGAATTTTATTCAAATGTTGTCTTTTTTATTAATAGGTGGCATTAAATATTTATTTCTTTATATATATATATATATATATATATATATATATATATATATATATATATATATATATATATATATATAATCCTCGTGTGTTTTGCAATTGTGTTTTTTATGCATTACATTTGAAATTGAACTGGAAATTAGTTGGGAGAATGTAGGTTTGTAGTGCTTGCGCCAGAGAGTGAAATTGGCTTGGCTTGTTGTGGTCATAAATGAACTTTGCCTTCATTGAAGGAGCGGCCGTGCAGTTTTGTATGAGTGGAAATGAGCATTTTTTCCAATTTGGCAAAGGCTGTGCCAATGTATTGGATTTCTACTATCTGGATTACGCTGACTGTAGTCCGATCTTTTTTTTTTTTAGTTCAAGTTAGACTTCAGCGTGTCGCGCGAGTATCTACGTCACCATTAAAAGTCAGTTGAGGTGTCACAGCAACTGCAGAGCAAACTAGCGTCTTAATTCTTCAATAAGATTAAGGGTAAGTAATAATTTTTATGTATAGAGTGTTAAAAAAAATTTTAATTTTTTTTTAAAGTGAAAAAAATGCAACAAATTCATTTATCCATTAATTTCGATTCGTTATCGTTAATGAAAGAACTTATGTGACACATTTATAAACAAATTGATCAATGCTCTACACAAATAAGAATAAATTTGTAAGTATTCTATCTAAAATATAATTTAATCTTCATATTCTTCATTTTTTTAATCGTTGTAATCATAAAATTATAATAAACACTTAAAAAAGGAAAACAAATATAAATTAGAATAAACATAATAACAAACATAATATTGATTAATAAACATAATCTATATATTGTTATGAAATTTTTATTATGACAATATTAGGTAGTGCCAAAATTAATTTGAGTCTCATTTTGTAAGGATTAATTTAATGGATGTGCATCTTAATTTGTTTAAGTCTCATGTTTTTTGTAAGGTATTGTCTCATATATTTGCTTTGAAATTTCTAATGTAATAGTATCTTACCTAAAATATGGGACTAAAACAAATATACACAGTCATTAAATTAATTCTTACAAAAAAAAATGTGACATAACTTGATTTTATCTTTCATTACCTAATATTGTTATAATAAAAATTTCAGAACAACAAACAAATTATGTTTATTAATCAATATTATGTTTATTATTATATTTGTTTTAACTTATGTTTTTTCCCTAATTTTTAGGTTTTATTATAATTTTATGTTTGTAATGATTATAAAATGGAGAAGATAAAGATCAAATTATATTTTGGGTAGAACGCTGATATATTCATCCTTGAATGTGTCATATAGACTCTTTCAATTAATGGTAACAAATGAAAATTAACGAATAGATGAATTTGTTACACTTTTTTCACTTTCAAAGACAAAAATTTGAATTTTCATCTATCGGATACGAATTTGTCAACGCTCTATACATTCAGGGATGAAAATGAGTAAAAAAATAATGTGTTTTTGAATTAATATTAATAAAATTAATTTTAAAATGATATGATTTATGTTTGAATATTTTTAATATAAAATTAAGTCAAAATTACAATTTATTATAAGATTTTAAATTCAATAAAAAAAAATATTCAAAGTTCAACACAATCAATTTTAAACTCATAATCAATTCTGAATTTTTTACCAACATATTAAACACATAAAAATTTGCATAAAATAAATTTTAGAATGAGAATCAATTTTCTAAAATGAAATCAAAATAAATTTTAGAGCTAGAATCAATTTTATAACATGAAATCAAATATACACTTAAATTGTTAATACATAATAAATCTGATATTTACATATTCAATTATTTTGATACGTTTTATATATATTTATTGTTTGTTTCAATAATTTAGTTAAGTGTGTAATTTACTTTCCTATTTCTTTTTCTCTTTTGAGGGGAATTACTTTCGTCTTTCCGTTTCTTAACAATATTTTTTGAGCAGCAATGATATAGGTAGTGTTTCTTTAGGTTGTGGTAGTGTAAACTTAGTTGAAATCACATTTTTTATTGTATAGTTGTTGTTAGTCATTATTTTGCACGTACATGTCAAATTTCGTAAATTTTAATATATATATATATATATATATATTATATCAAGATTGTATGTGTCAAATTTTATATAAATTAAATAACAATAAGAAAATAATTAAATTATTTATATTTTAATATATTTTAGTAAATAATTTTTTATTAATATAAAATTTTATATATATAATCTATGTGACAAAAACATTCAATCAAAGTTACTAATTTGATCACTCACTCCTCCTTACACACACACACACACATATATATATATATATATATATATATATATATATATATATATTATGGTTTAAAAATAAAATAAATGATCAAATTAAACTTTTTAAAAGATAAAGAACTAAAATGAATTAAAATTAAGATAAAAATCAAATTAAATTTTTTAAAAAAGGTCAAACTAAACCAACAAAGTAAGATAAATAACTAAATAGATTATTTGAACTTTTTTAATTTGAGACATTTTTTTTAAATATAACTCTTATTTTCGAACGAAAGTAACTAGTAAAATATTTAAAATGAGTTTGTCCACAAATTAGTTTTCGTAGAAGTTACTAATATATTGTTAATACAGACATAGTTATCAATATCCATAATAACTAGTAATTAATAATCCTAAATTCTTAGGAGTAACATAGGAATAGTGAGAACAAATATTTTTTTTGAGTGGGAATAAATAGTGAGTACAAATATTTGTGGCCTAAGATCTCAACAGCGTTATAATAAACATAAATGGAAAAAAAATAAAATTGGGAGCAACTGCCTTGATTGACCTGCCTAATTTGCACGGCCCTGTTTCTTCCTATTTTTCCTACACTAGCATCCGCACTTTACAGAGTGTAACATGTCTATATTACATCAACTGATTTTTGTGAAATAATAAAAACATTGTTTCTCTCTTACAAATAGAAAAAAACTAAGTGAAGTGTAAAAACCTTGGTATTATTGATATGTATTATTTTAACAAACAACTCCAATGATTCTTAATTTAATATTTATATGAATTTTTATACTAAACAATAAAACATGAGACTGAGTCTACAATCTCCGCATCATAATTGCAGCCTTGTTTATAACAAGTTTAGTATCACGAGCAGTAATAATGGTTCAGATTGTGAAGGGTGGAGAAATATAGGACCATTTCACACTCCCTTGTCTTTGTCTTTGGTCCTAGCTGTTGATTGCTCAACAAAATAAAGGAGGCTGCCGCCGAATGGAAACAAAAATTTACGTACTACAAAAGATCTTATCTGCTCATGCAAAACTATAGATTTTCCATTTCTGACATGTTTTACTTTCAGGTAAAGCTTCAATTTTTCTCTCTAATTATCAAAATTCTATCATGAAAATTTAAAGTACAAAAAAAAAATATTTGACAAATGAGAAAAGATGTTTCATGGGTAGCAGAAGATGAAGAATAAAATTTATTTTGAAATATTTTGTGTTTAATAAGCATTTATTGTCTATCTAAAAGCTTGCACGGTTAATTTTAGTGAAAAAATAAATTTTAATGTAACTTAAAAATAATTATTACAAAATTAATTCAGTAAATTTATCATACATAGTAATACTATGTCATTCAGGACAGGTAATGTTTATTCATTTTTTTCATACATTGGTAGCATTAGTTAGAGTGCCATCTGGATGAAAATTCAAATAACAAATTGGTGGCATTGGAGTCACTAGAGGATTTGGATGGGAAGGTTTCCTTGATTTCATAGATGTTAGTATAAAATGGGGTTGAGCTTGTTGCCGTAGCACCTTAATATGTTTCAAAATAATTACGACGATTGTGATATTTGAATAGTTTTGTTGGCATTGGGTCCCCAACACAAAAAACGCATCTTGCTGCATCACTTTCACATTTTTTGTTGTTTGCATGATATGTTAGAAATTAGAATGAACTCAATCGTGGCTTAAGCACCGTTGTACAACTTTGGTAGAAGTAGTGGACTGTCTCAAAGAACAGTCCACGATTTTTCTCTCTGATTGCATCATCATTGCTGTTGTTAAATTCACATAGTCAACTATTTATGTGTTTTCTCTTCATTCCTGTCCATCCATCTGCTTCCAAAGTCCAAACCAAAAGAATTCAATGCCGAATAAAATTCGTGAAGGATGGGATCCAACCTTCAACATCCTTGAGTTTTCAATGATAATCGTTATCATCATTAAATAGATCTCGTTGTTGATCACTCAATCATTCCAATTCTTTTGAATTTTTATACTTTATAATGCTCAGGAAAATTGATAAAAAATTGATTATTTCATTCGTTTACAGTCCAAAATGATTTTCAAAGGTCATGAGAATATACCTCGTATTAAAAAAATTGTGTTCGTGTTAACAAATATTTGTAGGATTTATTAGCATATACACATTTATTTTTTTAGTATAAATATATTAACAAGTTACACCATTAAATATTTTAAGTCAATATTTAATTATTTGTTAATATATTTATATTAAAAATAAATGTGTGCATGTTATTAAACTCTCTCTTATAAATTATCTCTAAAATTTTTAAATATGTTCATAACATGTATATGATATGAATGTCATCTTATAATTTTAATATCAATTAAATGGTTTAACCTAACTTTTTTTTTTATCTCTTTCCATCTATCATTTTCAAGATATTTAGTTTTGATTAGAATTTTTTTAAACATAATTTTTTTTAAAAAAATAATATATATATATATCACAACATAAATTATTTATTATAATTTTTAAATATAGTTTATATGTTAAAAACATTTATTTATCACAAACTTTAATTATAATATATTTTATATATTTATAAATTTTATAAATATTTATTTATTATAAACTATAATTTTTTGTTATATAAAATAAATATTTATAATGTGCAATGCGCATGCTAATATACTAGACTACTAGTTAAGTTAAACTTTCAAAGATATCAGTGTAATTTTATATAAAAAATTCTGCTATTACCTCTTCAGTCTTAAAATATCATTTCTTTAATTTAATTTCATAAAATAAAATAATATTTAGTTTTAACAACAAAGATATCTATAGTATATTTTACGATACTTAATTTACCTATTTTATTTTTATTATAATGTCATTTTTTCTTAAATATTTTTACGTAACTCTATTGGTTAATAGAATTATATAGTTTTTAATCAATATTCCCTCCGTCCTAATATAATTATCGTCCTAAATTATTTTATACGATTTAAAAAATCCAACAAATAAATAAAAAAATAACAAATTTATAAAATTAATATTATCATTAATTCAATTTTTTTTATCTTAGATAATTAATATTATAAGAAATATAAGTAAAAAATTAATGCTATATTAAAAAACTAAAATAATAATTATTTTGTGATAATTATTTTCTTACACGACTATTATTATTATGAGACGGGAGAATAAATGATAAGGAAATTGAATATTATTGCTGTATTTTTTTTTAATTAAAAATCTTTATTTCCCTAATCATATTCTATGGCAGACTTTATAATTTTCAATTCATCACGTTTTCGCTTTCCAAGTCAGCAAGAAGAAGCTTTTTTGTTTTCTTTGCTAAATATCTAAAGATCAAAAGTGGAGCGTACTCTTAAGAGTTTGAAAAATATACAAATAATTTTTTAACGAGATAATTGATAATAGAAGTTGAATGGACCAAAATCGATGGACGATGGTTGTTGGAAAATAAAAGAAGTCAAAACAACTTAAAGTTTTGTTTATAAATGAATTATTTTTTATATAAACTAAATTACTTTATATTAACTTTTATGAAAAATTTTCATTTAATTTTTGAAAAATTTAAGATGTATAAGTTGATTTTAGTTTGTGAAAAACTCTTTTTTTTTTATCATCTTTTATGAAAAATTGATCTAAAGCAGATCTAAAACGTAGAAGACGACTAATACAATATGATTTTCACACACACACACACAAAACAAAAAAACTAATGCAATATGATACGAACTTTAAACGAGGGGAAGAAATTTTAAATGACTAAAAAGTAAAACGCTTGGTGGGAGGGAGAAAGATGGATAGATAGCTAGCTGTTTGGATTATGATAAGATTGTGATAACAACATCGATGATTACTAATATGTAATATCACATGGGTTTTAGTTTGAGACTATAACAAGTAACAATGACTTAAAGACTTAATGGACATATATATATTTGGTGAAACACCTCTTCAAGAAAAATGTTACGAAGTTCAAAAAACAAAATAAGTGAATTACGTGAATGTAGTGTTTTTTCTTCCCCTTGTTAATTACATCTTTTTCCGTTAAAGAATTACTTCTATTTAAAAAATTATTATTATTTTAAAGTTTTTTCATGCATTTATTTCAAAATTTTAAAATAATCGGAAATTGAAAGAAAATCTAAAATTTAATTAAAATCACAAGCTATTTTCAACAACTCATAAAAACAACTGCTTTTATTTCAAAAAAATAAGTTTATGATTGTAAATAAATATAAATTAACTTTTTTTAAGACTTGTTTACTAGATTATTATTTTACATTGAATCACTTATTTTTAATTAATATCAAATAGCAAATTGGTTCATAATTCTATGGCATGAGTGATGAGTCCATGACCAAGATGAAGACTTGGGAGAAAAAAAGGTAAGTTGGAGATTCGACACTCATTGGCTGCGACCACCTTCCATATTTTGAGTAATATTATTTTGAAACTATATTGTTATAAAAGGAGAAAGATTATACAACAGTATAAAAAGTTTTATATTATTGTTTAATCATAATCATGTATAGTAAATTTATTGATTTTTATGATAATTATTTTAAAATTTATATTAACAACAAATTATAATTGAACAACATTGTAAAAATATTTTAAAATTCAGTATATGATCATTAAATCTTTTTATAATACATTCCACAAATAATATAGCATAAAATATGACCAAGACAAATAAATAAAAAAATGTGAAAAAAAAATTAAAAGTATTAAAGCAACATTATTCTTAAATTTTCCTTTCATCGTTATTCTTTAATTACAACAATTCAGCTCAATCAAATAAACTAAATCCCTTGAATCTCCACACACACACAAAAAAAAAAAAAAGAGATCCCTTGAAAATGTTTATCCCATCATTATTTGAGCTAACAAAAGAAAATAACTGGTAATTTAAAAGGACAAATTTAGGTTGCAACATACACCGATATACATTATCTTTTCTGGATCATGATGGAATCAAACAGTGTAAGGCCAAGTTGATCGTGGGTTGCTCCTTTCTGGTAAGGGCCCTCCATTGTGAGCCTCAAAACACAGTTTGGGTTCTTAGTGGGTGCAACTTCCATGTGTACATAAACGTGCATCCGGAGCATTTACTAGTTAATTTTCACTAATCTTTCCATGACATATAATTAAATGTTATTTTTCTTTGTATATTTTTTTAATATAGTACTAGTTTCGAACTACCTAATAATATATCGGGGAGTGAACAGAGCTACATAGGATCGTGTGGATTGATCTGAAGCTCTAATTTCTAATTCAATGCTATATTTCTTAGCATTTGTAGTACTCTCTTATACTTCAGGTTCAGAACTTTAGCATCTCTAAATCTGCACTTGCCAAATTATTGACTGGGTCTCATTATTGATAATATCGGTTTCTTCTTTCGTTGCATCACATTGGATTCCTTATTATTTTTTTAATGTGAGCAATAATTGGACTCTGGATTATCTTTACTATCTTAAACCAAAAGTGTTAAGAGTTGAGATTATGCGCCACCCACTTAGATATTTGACCTTATAATATACCATGTCCCTTTATGTTATCAGTTTTATGGTATCAATATTTGACCTTTTATATATATATATATATATATATAAAAGATTCTTTTAACTACTTTGCTGTTAATAGTTTATATGATTTTTCAGAATTACATTTAAATTATTAGGATTTCATTTTATTAATCTCTTTCTATCTACTAATTTAATGTATCTCCATTCTCCGGATAAGGTTCAGGTTCTGGTAGTAACATTTTTGCTTCTCGTTTCAAGTCTCATTTTTTTAGCTAAGTTATTCTCTAAATTTAGCCTATCATCTCTTTGCAGAGAAGGCAAAAAGAAGATAAAAACTCTAGGTTTGAATGACTATTATTTGAGTAAACAAAACGACAATTCTAAAAATTTTTAGTACAGGTAGATTGTTGCCAAAACAAGTGAATCATGAGTATGAATTAATGCTTCCCATTTTGTTGACCTGGACAAAAAAACTTGATTCCAGCCGAAATGTCACACTGTCATAGAATCTTGCAAGAGACTCAATATCAGATTTATTTAAGATTCATTGGAGCATCTTAAATTATGACCAAAAACCATTGAACAATATAGTTGATGTTCATCTTCATCTTACATATTGGCGCATACCAACGACCATTCAACGAATGTCCTCTCATATGTAGTATTTAATGATGAAAATGACAACTACTTTCCTGCTCTTGCAAGCTAAGCCAAATTCAAAGTTTTCCAAAGATGAGAATCATAGAACCTTCAATCATTCCTTTACTTGTCTCTTCCTTGTTGCCCTTGCTCATTATATTTCAATCTCAAGGCAAAGAGATTGTACAGCAAAATGCAGAGAATGGAGAAATATCAGCTACCCTTTTCACCTAAGCCGCCAACCATTAATTCGTGGTGGTCCTGACTCCTGATTATACACTTTCTTTTTGACAAACATAGGGTCATATTAGAATATTTGTTCAAAAAAATACTAAATAATAATCTAAAATTCTTTAAACAATTTAATCCTAAAATATGGCATATACTTTATCTAGATAGAGTTATATTTGGAAAGGGTGAAAGTGAAATGAGACAACCATTACTAATCTTGACAAGTAATTCTGAATAAGGATTCTAATATGGGAGGAGAAGGATAGAAACTATCCTCAAAACCCTTGTGACATCAATAAAGCAACCAAAATACATATAACACATCACAAAATCCATAAACCTAATACATACTATCCACATGTGTCTATATTAGTTCACATAGGGTTGAAAATCCAAAACGTGTTGGTGTTGGGAAATACCATGTGAAGTCAGTTATAACTATATGACAAGCAATTAATCAGCACTGTTGATGTCAGCTCAGCTTAGCAAATGGAAGTTTCATCCTGCAGCCATAAAAGTCACGAGATTGATCAGGAATACATGGTGACATTCACTATCAAAAGCTAATTTTTCACACACAAATAGGATCTGTTAATTGTTCTAAAGTCTAAACCCATAAATGATACAACCTTTAAAAGAGCTTATGAAGGGAAATATGTCATTTTTCTATGCTAGCTATTTGCAGTAGGGCCTACGTATACGAGCATCGGCATTCATGCTCCTTCCAGATGAAATGACCCTTTTGGATTTCCCCGATGTAGACAAGATTCCAATTTTTTATGAAGAGACTCAGAAGCTGTTGTAGAACGGATTTGATTTTGGATGGTTTGTAGGGTGTCGGATTTGTATTGCTACTGGTTGTGAATGTGCATTTTACAATCCAAAACTTGAGCGTCAAAATCGGCTGAAACCACCGATAAATCCGGCCCACTCTGAATCCATGGAGGAACGGATTGACCCACCTAAAATTTAAAAAATAACCTAATCCATTTTAACTATTATCTAAACTTCAAATGTTTTTGTCATTTTTCTAAATTTCAATTATTATATTTATATGATTACCAATTTATCATATCATAGATATTTGGTTTGCATTCTATGTCAAACAAGCTATTTTTTAACTTGTTGAATGTTTTATTGTTGAATCTCTATGGATGATTTAACAAATGTTTTTTTATATTTAAACTAATGAAATATAAAAATAATGCTAAGTTGATTATTCAAAGTTTTGTTAATATAAATATTAAAAAATATTTTTTAAAAGAATTAATTTTTCATTGAACTTTCTTTTTTTTAAAAAAATATTTTTTAATTTTAAGAGGATCAACACATTTAATCTACCAACTTATGTTGGTTCAAAATTGTTCAGAAGTAAACAAAATATAAGTTGGATTGGATTGGTCTATTTATAAGATGGGTGAAGATCTCACCTGAATGACCCATTTGAAAACTCTACCCAAAGACATATTTTAAAGAGTAACTTACATCCATACTTTTTTGTATTTTTAGCAAATTGGGCTCAATACCCATTTTTATTTGATCCTATGTAAAAGCAAAAGTTCATTTCTATGTATAACATTTATAGTAAATTACACTTGCGCTATTTTTTTCAAATTGCATCAAACATTTCTCCTTTTTTGCACCTACAAAAAATTCCTTAATTATTGTTTAACTCACATTATACCTAGACATTCTTCCTCTTAAACACCGTTTAATAATTTAACAAAAAATAGACACATGTTGGTCACATGACTTTTAGTGAAAATTTATGTCTAAAATACACTCATATTCATCCTCAAAATCACATATTGGATTTTTCAAACCCTTCTATTCTTTAACAATCTCTCTTCACTTACAATCACCACCTCTTTCTCCTCATCCTCTCTCTCTCACGACAACATCATCTCTTCCTTCTCATAGTCGTCCTCGCCCACCAACACGGCGTCCTGGCTCACCCACTCCCGTCGGAGCAATCACCACTGCATCCACCGTAGTAGTCGCTGCCACCGTCATATCCACCTTCACTACCTCCTCATCCCCCGTTGTAGCTTCGACCACCATCACCGTTGCATCTAGTTCACTGGACATTGACACCGTTGAGACCAATGACATCAACAGTCTTGGCGCGTCTATCAGAATCAGATTCAAGAGAGAGATATCAGGTGCAATTTGAGAAAAACACAAGGGGTGCAAGTGTAATTTACTTTAACGGACAATTTCTTTTATTCAAATATTTCAATTGACATTAGTTAACGATGTTAATAGAAGGGGGTAAAAGTAATGTATAAAAAGAGAGGAGTATCAAATGCAGTTTTAGAAAACATAGGAAGTATGAGTGTAATTTACTTTAACATTTATGTACCACTTCTTCTAAATGCCGAAACTATTAATGAAAAGAATACATATGATTACACTTGCATTAATGTGTTTTTTCGAATTGTGTTCAACCCTCCTTTATTAATTTTTAATATATTTATATAAATATGTTGGTATTTTTCTATATAGTATTAATTATTAGACTAAATTACAATTTTGATGTTCCATTAATTGCTAATATGTGATTTTAATCTCCTTTTATGATATATTTTTAATAGAAATTAATGCATAGTTATATATAATAAGAAAAAGGAAAAAAATTATTTCATATTTTTATTTGACTGAATTGAATTTGGTTTAAAATTATAATTTCTACATTTGTATAGTGAAAAAATCAAACATGAAATTATAATTATAAGTTGAATTTCTAATTTAATAAGAGTGATATTAAGGTAGTATTAAATGATTTTATTAATACAAAATTTAAATAAATATAATATATATTTTATTGAATATATTGCACTAGTATTCCTTGTATTTGTTGCGAATTGAACTAATGCAATATATCACCTCTCGTAATATATGTCAGTATATCAAATTCATGGTTAATTTGTTACAAAACCCACATGTGGTGGGTTCTTCTTTGCTTATCTTGCATGATGCTATAGGTCTGCCTTTATATTGTAGTATTCGTGTGTAGTTTTCTGGGCTTTTGTCCTTAATATATGATAAAGGATTATCTAAAGAGCATAAAGTTATAGAGCACTCCATGAATTGAAGGTTCTAATGACAAGGTCCAAAGTCAAGCTTCTACAAGAAGAGATGACCAAGAGAATCATGGCTGGACTATTTATCAAGGACAAAGATGGAGGAAGACATAGGGAGCTGAATTGGAGTGTCTTGAAGATTGTTGGAAAGTTCGCTTATCGCGAATGTCGCGCTTAGTGCAACGCCTTGGTATGCTTAACGCGCATATCGCGTTTAGCGCAATTCCTTGACAGAGAGTTTTTTAGGCTTAGTGCGCGTGACTCGCTTAGCACAATTCCTTGGCCGAGAGTTTTTTAGGCTTAGTGCGCATGACTAGCTTAGCACAAAGCCTTGGCCCGCTTAGCGCGCATGTCACGCTTAGTACAATTTCTTGGCAGAGAGTTTTTTGGGCTTAGTGCACATGACCCGCTTAGCGCATAATGTCTGTGAGGATTTTTCGTATTTTTTTTATTTTTGTAATGGGATTGAATGTTACCAAAAATAGGCCTAAATTATGCGTTTTTAGGTGATTATTAGAGGCTTAGTTCTGTAAGTACTTAGATATTGTTATTTTTGGACAACTTTTAGTTAATGAAATTAAGCATTTACTTGAATTGAGAGTTTAGCATCTTCTTGATTCTTGACTGAATCCAAATCGATTCTTATCAAAGAAGTTTTCATTTGTGGAAAATTCTCCTCTAATTTATCGCTCAGTTACGGATCATGGCGTCATTCATTATCATCTTTTTAATCTTCACCATTTTCTATTTTAAGTTTTCAAACAAATATCCATGAAGTCTTAAAATTTATATCTGAAAACGATCCAATCCAAACGTTCATACCTTGGTCGTCATCAATATATATATATAAAATATGCTACCAACCATTATCATTTACTAATTTACTACACTACACTACTATTAATTGTAATCTCGTGGCAATTAGATTACATCCCTAATGATGTATTTGGTAAAAAATTGAACAAAAATCAGAATTATCTATGTTTTTATCAGTTGTGTTGATTTTTAAAGTGATATATATATATATATATATATATATATATATATATATATATATATGAAAAGATACTTTGAAATTATCAAACATGAAACCAGTGACATTTCGAGACTACTAATAGAAATCACTTAGAACTCAGAAGAAGCATAAAATTAAGTCAAAATAAGCTAGAGATTAACTTCTGAATTAATGTTATTTATCTCCTCTTACTAAGTACCCCACATTTTCCTTAATCTTCGGAGGAGGATTAATTGAAAAGCCCGACTTCATACAATACAATGGCCTCTCGTTCAGCGGGGTTCATCATGTGCTTAGGGATAATTAATGTCAAACCTCAAAAAGTTCTTTTGCTTAATAATGTTAATGATAACTAATGTTCAGTAAAGAAACTTTTTTTCTTTAGCTTTTGGGCAGGCCAAATCAAATTTACCAACTTTACCTCTGTTAGCTAAGACTAGAAGGGCGGTTTGTACAAACTGTCTGAGGCACCGGCAGAAAACAACTACTCTTTTTATTCTTTTCTACATCGTAACTACTCTGCCCTTTTTATATAACACCTAATAAATAAAGACTAAAAGAATAAACAAAATATAACTAGTAAATATGTGTAAAACTTTGTATTTAGTGGAGATAAATGTTAATGATATTCTCTTTAACATTTTTTTAAGACTCTTTTTATAATTGTTAGAATTTATTAAAAATTATAATTTTTGATAGATTTTTCTTTTCATTTAATCATTCTTTCTTTATGATTTCTAAGACTCTCTCCTGACACTCACTCTTTAGCACTCCTCGTGTTGTGTTAAAAAAAATCCCATCCTAAAAGTTCAAATCGTATATTTTCACTTTTATTTTTCAAAAAAATATTGATAACAAATATAATGGATTATTTTAATTTGATACAAAATACTTTTCTATTTTGAAAATGTTCAACCCCAAAATGTTGAATTTTTATAATTCTATAGTGTTTTCTTAACTGCTTATGCAGTAGTTTTAATAACGTACTATACAGGGCCTTTTGAGACAATTATAGACAGTGGAAGGGAATTCTAATTTTAGCTACTAAAAGGGGTTTTAATTCAAGCTAATCCTTTTCGTTATTCATGTTTCATGCACGAGTACATTAGTTAAAAGACAAACTAGCTTCTAGTAGGTAACATTGATAAAGACATGTCATATGTATCCAATTTGATTCATTTCTTGCTATTCAATCTATGCTGGAATATTCATTTATCATTAATTGGTTTTCATTCCAAGTTCGTGATAAAACAGACATTAAAGTCCAAAGTGATCAACTTTCTTTCACCAAAGGCACACATAGCTTTTTCCATTGCTTTTGCCTCTCTCATTCTTTTTTTATTTTCTTCGGGACGTTTGGTATCTTATCTTTGTCTGCTTTGCATCCCCTATCGAAGGAAGGAAAAATCAAAAGCTGAAGAAGAGCGACACAACGGAAAATTAAGAAAACCAAAGTCATTCATTCATCCCCTTTATATAAAACTCACAACAAAAGGAAAATACATTGATGGGTGTAAGTGATGCATGCCAGAAGCATTAAGTTCCTAAATTAACCAACCAACAAACTAAGAACAAAACTCCCCATAATACCCATTTGACCAAAACCACCACAACCAACAAAGCAACCTCGTATGCATCTCTTACATCCCATGATTCTTCTTCCATCATAACATTAACATAAAAATAAATAACCCAAAGAAGAAAAAAAAATCATTGGCAAATACGTAAGAAGTAAAATACAAAATTTAAGGACCTAAAGCTAAAGGTAATTCGGACCGCTACCCTCAATTCCCCGCGATGCAATGATAACACTCTCCCAAATTCTTCTTCACAATATTGTGATGAGGTAGAAACTCGGGAGAGTGCAATTGCAAAGCCTTTGTGCAGTGTTGTTTCCTTCATTCACCATCAGCTTTTACGCATATCTACGGAAATACCCTTCCACCACCCTACACCACCGTCGTCTACGACGGAACGAGCATCCTTCAGCGTAGCTTGAACTCTCAAGGACACACTCCTAGAGGCCATGTTTATGGGGTGATGAAAAAGAAAGTTATGAATGATAATGGATGAGTGACAAGGCTAAGAAAGGCTCAAGAAAATGGAAATGGGGAAGCTATAGCTAAGCTAAGGCTCAAAAAAAAGACTTGGAATAGAGAGTGAGAGGGTGTGAGCATAGGGACAAGGGGTGACATGATGGGTCGTATATAAAGGCGAGATTTTAGCTTTTGGTTCGGCATTATTATTATTATTCTCATTTATAATATGCATATGAAGAAAAATAAAAGAGAAAAGAAAAGCGGAGTTGAAATTCTTGGTCTAATATAGTTAAGGGCATGTTTGTGGGGAATGCCAAAATGTCCACTAACTCGGTTTCCAAAGCTCTTGGAATTTTCATATTCATTTTTCGTGGATTAAAGAGGAAGAGGGAAGGGAGAAAATTGTAGGGGTTTGATGGGGTTTGTTTGTCTGCGTATGTGAACGTGGCTTGCTTAGAAAATTGGTGTTTGGTGGTGAATGTGATTAACTATTTTCTCACTTAGCTCAACACACAAGCTTTTATGAGCAACTTTTTGGATTTATTACCTTATTATTGAGGAGGGTAGTGTGTAGTAGTGGGGCATTAACCTAGATTGGAGTGAATGGATATGGGGACGGATGATTGGCCCAAGGTGCAGCTAACCCCACCAATTTGTGCGTCCAATTTGACGCGGATGATTGAGTAATCAACACCAGCAACAAAGGAAGAAAAAAAAATGCCCAAAGCAACATGGTCGTAAATGTAATTGGGTAACAATTTTCATATTAGTGGTAGAAGTTTAAATGTCATATACTTTCTCATTCGTATTTAACATCTTTGCTTCTAATAACAATACATGTTAAGGTTTGAATCTATATGCCCCAAGCGAATTAGAGCTTAACTTATACTATATCAACCAAACTTAATGTTGTTGAGTAGCTCAAGTGTCAAAATTACCCACACAGGGGTTCACTATATTAATTAAGAAGTTACTTCTTGAAGTTATATAATAGACCCCAAAGATTGATTTTCTTTCTTTCCGCGTAATTTCTCTACCTCTTCATTTTCTTCATAACGCTGAGTGTGTTTGCTTGAACTGTTGAGTAAGCACTCGCAATTCACATCACGAATGTGTAAACAACTTTTGTCCTGGAATTTACTGAACAATTTTTCCAAGTCCAGCCAACGTGCAATATACGTGTGGACTCCAAGCACAAGGAACGTCAACTTTTGAACTAGGCTATCACAATTGTATGCGCATTGAAATTTAGTTTTTGTTGCAGTAAATGGGAAGACAAGGAGAAAAAGACACTTACAAATTCTACCCTCATGCAATCTTTCTTTGCTTTTGTAACAGGCCTAGCTTACTCATAATTAACCGTTCATGTGGATCGATCTGATCAAGTTTATACTAGTACTAGTTAATTTTACATTAGTAATATCGTTTTATCGCAATTGAGTGTTCGTACATTCATTAATTTCTATCAGCAAAATAAAAGTTAATCATCTTAGAACTAACGTGTGCAGTAATTTATAAACACATTTATCCAATTATTGTGTAATGATCGATTATCATAAGATTCAAAAAGGTTGAATGGTGTTTGTCTTGTAGCTAGGTAGGAAGAAAAGGGTGTGCGAGTGGGATGGGTAACATGAAATTTAAAAGTAAGAGAAATCAGAATTACGCCAGACAGACATATTTTTGAGAAAATGAAGTTGGGGCACTAAGCTTTGGATTATAAGAAAAATATAATGGACACCAAAGTCGTTGTCTACCACATTGCTGGTATGATAAAGACTAAAAATCTGAGACACTTGGGAACATACTTTTGAACATGATAGAGAAAGAACGCACCTGTACTAACAAAATGTGCAGCTCAATCACTTTACTATAGATTTGGCCATCAGAATAGAAAAAAGCAAGACCTTACAAAAGCTACAATAACAAGTCAGCGGTATAGATTCCTTCTTCTTTTTGCTGTTGTTCAATTTTGCTTTACTTTGTTGGTTGAAAATGAAAACCCAGTGTCTTCTAGAATTATACAATAATGCTATCTAGTCTTACACAAATGTAGCATACAAATCAAATTAATTTGTGTTGGTTAGAGAGAGGATTAATTAACCACTCAATAGGTCTTGAGAGAAACTAATTGATCGATCATCTGAATTACTTCAACGCGATCAAACGTTTTAATCTCGCATGTCACTCATACAATTTAATCAGTTGAATTATTTCTTCACGTGGTACCTTTTGTTTTCAGTAGAATTGCCGTTTTCATGCTGGTAAGGAGATATTTTGATACAGAGTGCAGCGGCTACATAAACAAAATTCGCAATCTCGATCCTCGCAATGCTCTGCAACCCGAGGGTGACCGCCATTGAAGGACTGGAAGCAAGCTTCACACCTTCCACAACGGCACTGGTACAATCTTTACTTTTTGTCTTTTATATTTAAAAATTATTTATTTAGTTCTTACAATGCTTTTTAATTTATTTTAGTTCTTATGCCCACAATTTTTGGACGATATAAAACTAGAACAGATTAACTCATTAACAAGTGTATATGTGAAGACTAAGATAAATAGTTTTTAAATATAAGAACTAAAATGTGAAAATTATATAAACATAAAGACTAAGTAATAAAATCTAAATAAAATCTACTACGTCATACACTAAATGAAGGTGTGCAAACGTTTTTAACTTTCTCTAAACGATCCAAGCACGTGGATCTATAGAGATTTCGATATGCAATGCGTATTTTGTGGCAAAGGCTGTCAGATTGAGGTCTAATCCCTTGAGGATAGGACAGAACTTATTTGTCAATTCAATTTTACAATCAATTTAGATAGGTCTTGTACTGGTATAGTGGTCATGTATCTGATAAAGAAAAGTAATTTTGTATTATTTTTTACTCATAAAAAAAAGCTACTCCTTTAATATAATTCTGAAAAATATTAAATGAATAAGTAAACATGATTAATATTTTATTATGAAGTCTACTTCAATTGGTTAAACCATGTGTGAATGATGAGTTATTATAATTTTTTTAAATTTCTAAAAAAATGTTGCTAAATTCTTCGAAAATGCATCCTATAGTTCTCGTAATCTGTTGAGTTTAATACTTGTATGTAAACTTTAAAAATACTTACAATGTGTTTTAGTGGTCTTATGATTCTCCGTCCAAAGCAAAAAGGTCCTCTTCTAGTTCTACAATATCGTGAGAAATAGAACGACGCACCACCTTCCGATCTTTATCGAAGGATGTTACACGTGAATGTGTCTTTCATTAGGATAAGAAGCCCATTTCATTTCATCCATGGCTACAAAGTTGACTCCAACTAGATAGATAAACAAAACAACAATAGAATGGGACCCAGGAGACACATGGGCTGTGTCCCACTTAGTAGTCTCTGTGGCAGGGTGATTGTATCAATTTTGACTTCAGCATTACGTCATTAATATGTCATTAGAGTATAAAGAATTCGACCATAAACTTAATTAAATCACGAAATATCTAAGAATTTAATGACGATGTCATTATAAAATACTTTTAAAATATTTTTTAATTATAATTTAATTATTATAATAATTAATAAATTTATTATATATGATAAATTGTAATTAAATGATAGTGTAAATTTTTTTAGAGAGTATATAATCTTTTTTCTCAATAACTAAACTAAAAAGAATATTTAGATTATTACTCTTTTTTATAATTAGTTTGATTATTGATCCTTTTAAATTGAATATTTATAATAATTCATATTTTTTTACTAGACAAATATGTAATATATAATTTAGTTAATAAATTGAAAATAATAAAATTATTTTAAAAATATTTAGCTGAAAATTTTATATGAAATAAATTAATATGATGAAACAGATTATCTTATAAAATGTTAGTATTAATTTTTTTTTGGTATAGATAAAATGTTACTAAATAACTCGCAATTGAAGTTTAACAATTATATGTTTAAATTTTATTTTATGTGTTTGTAGTAATATTTAGACATACTTTCTTTAACTATGGGATTGGGCGCGTGTGTTTAATTTATTGTATTTATTTGAATATTTGAATGTATTAAGCATTTTTAAGACAACTTTTATTTTTAAATTTTGATACTTAACTAAATCTTAATTTTATTTTTAACATTTTTTTATTAAAATATAAAATAAGATTATGTTAGTATAAGATGGTTTAATTTTGATCTTTAACTATTCTTTTTAGTTTTTCGAAGTCATTATTTGATTATTTTATATTTTATATTAATTATTAATTTAATAAATTAATATAGTATTTTTAGAGTTTAACTATCTACAATTTTTCAAAGGCTAATTCTGATAGATAAATTTAAGCATCTAAGAACGTTAATTTAATTAACTTCAAAGATTTAAATTTCATTTTTTTAGTTTATTCATTGAAAATTTATTATTCTGTCAAGTAAATTAATTTATTTCTATTTAAAATATTAAAATTTAATTCAAATAAATTAAAAATATTATTAACCAAGCATTTAAAATTCAAATAAAATAATATTACTCAAAAGTTAATTTCAGTGTTACTCACAAAAACAATATAACTTATAAATAAATAAATATTTAATGACTAATACATTAGTCTTTAATTTATTTAATATTACCTTATGTAATAAAATGTTTATAATTTACTAAAATTTAACGTACTTTTAATTTCTATTTATTTGAAAAATAAAAAAAATAACTTCACAAAAACTTAATTTTAAGTGTTTGTGTGTGTGTGAGAGAGAGAGAGAGAATTAAAAATTAATAAATAAATAAATAAATGAAATAATAAGCTAAGAAAATAACATATACAATCAAATAATTTTTATATTATATGTAGATAAATAGATTAAAATAATGTTCATGAAGGAAAGTATACTAAATTCTATCCACTCTATCTGATCATTGGAAATTCGGTGGAAAAAACAAAATGTTCAAAGCAACAAACTAGGAGAGCCATTCCTTTGGTCCAAATCAGCTTTGAATTTGAGGAAATTGGGTGTGCTTTATTATCCTCTTAATTAAAGAGGTGCAGCAATGACTTTGATTCTAGACCACCTCTTACACTATAATACTCTCTCGTTTTGCTGTCTCACCTTTAGGTTTTAATTCCTCTGGCTGGGCTTGACTTTTAATCACCAATTTCGATTTATCCGAATGAAAATTGTAGACATTATACTCCAGTTGCAGCAAATTTGTGGTTAATAATTGAATATGCTCGAACGGTATAATCATCTTCTTTCTTTTCTGTGCATATATGATTTACTAATATTATATTTAGAAGAAACTTTTTTAACATATAATCAGTGGTGTCCTGAGCACGGTTAAGATGGATGGTTGTTCAAGTCTTCATATCTAGAGGGATATTAATTTTTTTTATTTAGTTTATATAAATATTAAAACAAAATATTTATATAATATTATAATGTAGCAATGTCCATGTGAACTCTTGAAGAATTGTTTCTCTTCAATTGAATTACAAAATACTAAGAGTAGTAATAAGTTAATTATCAATATAAAAGAAAACAATAAAATTTGAAATTTCTCAAAAATATGAAAATTCTCATGATCTTAAAGTGAAATTAATTTTATTTAAAGAATTAAAAGTCATTAGAAAATGTTAACAACTGAATCAACTTTATGATTTCAAGGTCTTTAAAATTGTTGATGCATGTACAACTTATATAATAATATTAGCTTTTCATATTATTTTATCTACTAAAAATAGTTTATCAAAATTGAAAACATTAAATTTTATTTACGATCTACTATGTCATTGGCCCAGACAACTTCCTAAGCATCGGGGAAATCGTAGCAACAAGGAATGCCTAGACGATGTTTTTATTCCATATTAGATTAAAAAGTTTTGTTTTGATTTCTATCAAAAAAATTATAAAGAATCTTAGTTATGAAAAAAATTATTAATGAGTTTTGTAAAAAAAGTTACAAGGAAAATAATATTTAAATAATTATAAGGGCATATTTTTTGGTTCACCTAGGGCAGGCCGCATGCACCAAATATCAGGATCCCAGTTCTGCATATGCTAACAGTAAAAAGAAAAACGAATTACTAACCAAGAAGAAAACCAAAAAGTTTATTAAAAGTTGGAATATTAATTATATCATTTCATAAAAGATCACATATTAATAGTTTAACATTGAATAAATTTGTATTGATACAACTATTGTTTAACAAAAAAAAAAGAAGAAATATTTAGTATAAATATTATAAGTTCACGCTAATAATATGATATACTATATTAGTAAACAATTGTATTAATATATATTATCAAAACATAAAATATTTGCATTGGTACATGATATTATTATTGTATAGTTACTTCGTTTATACTAATAATCATATATTTTCCGTTATATAAAACTTATGACAATAGAAACAATTAGCCTTTAACGTTAAATTTATGTGTTTATCAATAAATAAAACATTTTTAATATATTAATTTTAAGAAAATTAGTAAATAATGTTCACCTACAAAATAAAAAATGAAGGGAGATCAATTCAATGATTGGATACTCGATGCCAGGTAAGAAAATGAAAAAGGAAAATTGTTGCACAAAGGATGTGCGTTGTATGTCCGAAGAAGGGAGTACAAAGAGCGGCGCGTGAGGCCTCGAGAGTGTATATGAGGCAACAGTGGTGGGTCCCATTTATGTTTTCTACCCAACGCAACGCATTGGATCCCGCATAAGCAAAGCAAAGCAAAACGATGCTGTCCTCCCTCCATCTTCGCTTTTTACCTTTCCTAATTAATCGTGAACTCTGCTTTTCCCCCTTCCTTTTTCACTGTGCTTTCTCTCGTTTTTATCCTCCTTTTTTGTGGATGGACCCTGTGTTAATAGTGTTAATAATCATGTGTCCATGCATTAATTCACCTTAATCCAGAACTCAAACCTCTGCTTTTGAGTTTTGTTATTTGAGCTTGGTTTTTCTAGACACATTACACAATCCTGAGTAAGTAATTGCCAAGGTTATTACTTTCGGCGTCTGGGTTTTCTATTGGTTTGAACAAAATTTGATGTTTATTCACGGTCTAATTTAGCAAGTTAGCTCAAATATACTCTTGTTTGTTAAAGTTTGAAGAAAACTTTATTTTTTTCTAAAGCAATTTGAAGTTTGAACATATAATCAGGGCATGTTTTGAAATTTTATTGAATAAATAAGATTATATTATATTTAAGTATTTGAAAATAGATACTAATATCATAAAAAAGTATATATTTTATTTCACTAAACAAATAATATAATTTTAATAAATTTGAAAATATTTATCATATTTTTTTATTTAATTGACCTTTATGTTATTTTCTATTATTCAATTTATCTATAAAAAATACATAACATAAATATTTATATATAAAATAGATATGACAAATAGAAATAAAAAGATAGATTTAACTCTCATTATCTTTGTCCCCTGCAAAAGGTAAGAGTGATTTAAAAGAGATGATATTATATTTTTGAAATCAATTCACACTTCTATCAAATTTTATCAAGTTTGAATAAATTGACATGAATATATATTTTAAAAATATTAATTATATTTATGATTTAATTTATTGATTATATTTGGTCCATCCAAGAAAGTTCTCTTGCTCCGTCTTTATCCCTTATCATTGACAAAAATATTGTTTTATATGAAAGCTTACATGTATTTTGTTCTTTATGAAAATACTAATTTTTGTTTTAGTTCTTTTATAATTTTAATTTTTGTTTTAGTTCTTTTATAATTTTAATTTTTGTTTGTGTTTATTCAATTGTTGATATATTATAAAGTTTAAATTAAAATCCAATCAATATGAATATATGAGTGTAACATGTTAGAAAATTTAATTAAAAGAGTGACATTTTTAATTACATGTCACATTTTTATTTGAATAGAAAATGAGACATAAAATAAATAAAAACTTCAATTTTATTTATAAAAAAATACATAATAATATATAAAAAATACAAAATTATAATTTTTTAAAAAAAATTGGATCACTTTTAGTTGTGAGTCCATTATCATTATCGTCACACTTTTGACCAACCCAGCATATAATTTGATGTCAATCACTATCTAATGTGTTTAACAAGACAGCTAGTTGGATCTATAAAATATTTAAGTGATGACATAAAATTAAAATGAATTTTGATATATATATATATATATATATATATATATATATATATATATATATTTATTTATGTATTGCTTTACTATCTTATGCTTTCTAAGATACAAGTGGTGTATATTAGTAAATATTTGTGGGATTTATCAATATACATTCACTTATTTTTTAGAAGGAGCATGTTAGCAAATTAGTGTAAATTGCTATTTGTTAATAAACTGGTGTGTTCTTATCCCTCTCTGATTAGTTTTAGATGCAATTTCATCATCGTGACAAGTACATATGACCAATAATATAATTTTTGGGGAGTAATTTAATTTGTCTATTTACCCAACAGTAATCATAATAGAATGAGGAGGAAATGGTGAATGTTTACAACAGTCTTTTAAATTAGGTGATTTCTTGGTGCGTACCTTAAATATTAGGAGGGTATTGTTACTTTCTTATCCTAAATTATTAAAAAACATTATTGATACATTAAAATCACATCATATATAAATGAATTAGAATTTAATTTTAACAGTGCTACCAGTAGTATTTTAAATTCAATATTTTATTAAACATAAAAAAAATATGCAAATGTAAATGGAATGGACAACAAAAGTAATTGCAGGTCATTTTTTATATTGCAACTAAAAAGAACTAAATCTTAAAGTTAAACAACTCCTATATTCAATCAGTTTCATATTATTCATAAATTAAATATTATATGTGGGTGTGTTAATAATTTATTGATTTACTCAATAAAGATATTGGTATACTATAAAAAGTGTATGCAACTATGCATGGTAAAATTTGTCCTAATATAAATTATTAAGGAAAAATATGCTAAACTTCCTAAACTTTCAGCCTTTTCAAAGTATTGTCACAAACTTTATACTCTTTACTTAATTTTTAACTATTATTGTAATAAATATTTAAATTAATCAACAGAGTTAAATCTAACATACCATACTTATTCTTACAATGTCGTGAAACAAAATCTAAATTTCCACCAAGTATCCACATTTGATATCTAATAGTACTTCAAGTAAAATTGTTTCTAAGGATAGATACATGTGAAAGGAAAAAAAGTCTTTATATTTGGGCCAATTATTAATAATTTTAGTCTTTCGTTTATATATACTATATGAAGTTTGGATTGAACTACTTCGAATCTAATTAGTATGGTATAACATATATTTTCGTCTTTTTAACCATTAAACCAACCTTATATCTCCAACAAACTCCATTATATATCTACAAATACAAAACAAAGAAATGGTTAAGCATCTTAGGCACCAATTACCAATTACCAATTAGGGCTTGAATGTTTGATGAGACAATCTTAAATGACTTGTTAACATGTGACCTTTTATGTAATTATGTGATCATTAAATATTTTTTCAATTCAATCATATATAGTTATATGGTTCATATTTATTTCTCTCACATAATACACCTCCACCCAACACAATAAACTCTGGTAGTTCAATTGCCTAGTTAATCGATTGCCCAGTTAATCATTCAACTTGTTCTTACCAAAATTTGGGTATAAAACACGTCAAGGTGGACGTGACCAAGGCAGACTCCAAACTTTATACGTCAGAGATAATGAGTCGACTTTGCTAAGAAGGGGACCTACAAAACAAATGAAGAAACTCTTACGCTTAAGTAAGTACATCAAATATAGAGAAAAAACATATAACTAAGTGTGTCAATCAAGGTATATTCGAGTGAATACTTGTGTAGAGGTGTGTGAAAGGTTAAATGAAACATGTATTTATAGCATGAGTGTGAGGATTGGATTCTTGTAGATAATTAACCTGTAGATAAAGGCTAATAGATAATTAATGTTACATATAATTCGTATCTTATAAATAATCTGTAGCTTGTAGATAAGTACAAGATTGTATATAATAGCTAATAAATAAGTTGAGACTTATAAATAATCACTTATAGATGATTTGGTGGATTATAAATAATTTGATGTTTATAGATAATTTAGTATTTGTCATTTGAAAATGTGATTGCAATATTATCAATAACATTTAAATAAATAAGCGTTAAAAATAATTGATGCAGTCCAACAACTCGATTGCTGAGGAGGAGGTATTCGTGCTCCTATAACAAGGTTGATGTGGATGATTGATACGTGTATGGAGATCCCACATAAGTAAACACATGTAATTTTCATATTTTCAACTGTACACAACCTAGATCTTTAGTTTGTGAAGGATTTGTCTGATTGTTGATTTGTTTTAATTATAATTAAGTTGGTAGCTGTCATTACTCGGTCGAGTGTAACATTCTTATATATGATCTTCAAACCCTATAGAGCTCAGCTTGTGAAATAATATGCCTTCTATTTCCAGCACCAAAGTTACATTGATTATTGTTTCATTAATGTTTCGGCTGGGCACAGGCTGCTATTGGACTTGAAGATCAAATACTTACATGTATTGCTTAATGCTTTGGAAGGTTTCTTAATTCGCACACGTGTGGAACTTTTGGCCCTCTTTTATGTATTGGAATAATGGTTGTAGTCTATCGCCACACTTTGATAAGAATATAGGCAGAGCCATGTGCACCTGACTACCCTCTGGAGTCTGGACTAATTTGGTTGCTTTAGGGATTTTGATTTTGCAAGATTGCCTTATGCTTAATTTTCAATATTAACTTCAATACCTTGGTCAATTAGCATGAAATTGAGGAAATGTCACCCTTAGATACTGTATCTCTAGGTGTATTTGGTAACATGAAATTGAGGAAATGTCTTCCTTAGACACTGTATCTGTAGGTGTATGGGGTTGGGTTTTGGTGTATGTTTTGAGCTTTCTTTAGTTAGTCGAAGATTTCCTGCAGGTTTGTGATGCGTTTTTTCTGTACGAAGAAAATGATTGGTGGTTGTAGTCAGCAGATTTGTAGTTGTGACACATCCATTATGTTAAAAATAATTTTATTGTTTCAAATTTTTGTTCATTAAATATTAAATTAAACGTTGGTAAAATTTTAAGTTATTAATTAAAAAAAAGAGAATTCTGTTAATGTTAAAATTATATTTAGATTTTATGCAAGTTGATTTATACGTCAATTCTATAAGTGTCACAAATTATACAAGACTAGCTGGGTTCTGCCTTGGTGTTTGAGAAGTTGGTGGTTTAATTTCTTAGGTGGCCAATAAGGCTGTTTGCATAGGGAAATTCCCAAAGTTAATAGGAAATTCCACAAAGTAAAAACAAGAGAAAAATAGCATACTGGCTTGGATACTTAGTTATGCTATTTATAAAGGTTGCTTTTATGATACCAGAGCCTAAAAAGCTAGTGGCAATCTATTATTGTAATAAAATTGACATCTGTTTTATCTAATCTTCCTTTCAAGTTTTCTAGTTTATACTTGATCATATAGTATTTTTTTTTTCTAAACTGAAAAGTACAAAATGGTTATGGATAAAATTAAAGGTGATGATCTAGGTGAGCATCATCTACCTAAAATTTCAAAATCAAATTCAATAGATGAATGTTAAGTTTATTTTAAAATATTCTTTTATGAAATCAAATGATGTTATTGATGTCAGATACAAATATGAATATGTCAAAAAAAATCCCATGCTTGTTTCTCCCGATTCTCCTTCAAATCCTTTGCATCACACTCATCCTCGCCCTCTTTTATATTTCCTGAATATTGAGAAATAACTTCAAAGCATATCATGTTGGATGAAGAAAATTTGCTTCAAAGATATCAATCAACATGTTGATAACTGGGAAGTTCCTTAAATATCCAAAAACAATTACACAAACCTAAAGAAAATCGTTTGTGCAATTCTTATTACACTATTAGAATTGCAGAAAATAATATCCCTTTAGAGACTGAGAGGGGTGAAGAATTCGATCTCTTATCAAGAGAATTTTTAGCCAATCATGCTAAAACCCATAAAAATCTTCATATATAATATGTTTTAGTGATTTTCTGAACTTTGAATTCAGCTCTTCAAATCTTATGTGTCTAAGCAATATAAGACTCAACAAATTTCAAGAATTTCTACTAGGAATAGTAGAAACTAACACTACTATCGGTAGCTTTTAGCAACGTTTAGGTAACTTAAATTTTTAAAAATGTTACCAAACAGACAATATTGCAACATTCATAAATTAAATGTTACAAAAATGAGATATCATATTTTTTTTTTATTTTTTAAATATTCGAAAACTTAAAGACCATGTTCGATTGTTGAGGAAAGAAATGAAAATGAAAAAAAAAATCAAAATTTCAAGATGAATCCCATATTTTCATATATTACTTTAATTTAAATATTTTTTTCAATTTTATTTATTTTTCTTTTTTTCCTACCAAACACTACATGAACGTTACAAAAGTGTTTTGAAGTATTTTTCCGTTACATAGTGCCTACGTCTATTGCACCGTTTTATTTCTCTAGACAAATCTCTCACCCTAACTTTTGCCCCCATTATCATTCTTCGAATACTTCCTTGTGTTCTCCACGCTATCCTTTCCCGTTCACGGTTCACTTGGAAACTTCTTCATCTTAGGATTCGTATTGTTTTCGATTTTTTTTTCATTCACTTTGATGTTCGTTTCCGTTTTCGCATGAATCTGTGAAAGGATTTTTGTGAGCTTCAATTGAAATCTAATTCGTGTCATTTATTGCAGTGAGAATGAGAAGAACAAATTCATCAACGTTGTCGCTAGCTATCTCAGGCGAATCACTGAGACGAAGCTTCGTATTAGCTCTATCCTTTTGAATGTGTTGCAATGGCAAACCACATGGTGTGAACAATCGCAAAGTTCTAGTAACTTAGGTTTTGTTTTTGAATTCATTTAGCGTGTTTTCTAGTTCATTTTGAATACATAGATTTTGAATTCCAGTTTGTGTTCTATGCTTTGTGAATACGTGTTCATCCCTGATTCTCAATTTTTTGTTGTATTTGCAACCAGTTTGTGGTCTGATCCTTATTCTCCCTAATCAATACTTGATTTCTTATTGTTTGTGAGCAGTGCGTTTTTTCCTCTCTTTTCCGTTCTTTTCCCCATAATTTGCTTAGGCTTTCTCTCTCCCTCTGTCTGATTTCGGTCAATCTTTGGAATTTGATGTATAATCTAGTAACAAAGAATATCTGATTCTTTTTTATTTTATTTGATGTGTGATAGTTGTTGATGTGGTGTTGCGGTAGAATTGGCATGGAGCCGGTTACAATTCTTGTCCTTCGTCGCCAATGTGGTATTGCTACTTGTCGTCATTCTCTTTTTCTTAGATAAAGTTGCCAGCCTTCTCATTTGGTATTTCACTTCCTTAAAATCATGTTGCATTTGTTAGATTACTGTCTCTGCTACATTCATAAGCTTGATTTCTGATGTTAAACTGTTCATGATTGAACGGAAAATAAATTCATTTTGAGGAAAAGTACTTTGATTAAGACATTGCTTACTATCTGAATACATGTTTCATTCCCTACAATTAGTCTCTTTAACTATCAGATAGTTTTATTGATTGCATATGAGATGGATGATTCATGATTGATTGCATAATCTCTGCCTGGCAATTCAGATAGTTTCATTGATTGAATCGTTGTTTAGTTTTAAATCCCTTCTTGACTTTATATAGTCTGCTTTATAAATTTCCTTCTTGGTTCACTAACGCAAATCATAAACCACAGGCTACATATATCATAAATGTGTCCACTAATCTTAATTTCCATACGCAAATAGTTATTAGTAGTCACTTGTCAGAGTAATTAGTACCTTACAGGTTGTGGCTATTGTAAGGCCTATTGACAGCACAACTTTCTTCTTCCAAGAATGACTACCTTGAGGTGATTCATCATGGTGGCTTGTGAAGTTAACCGTTCACAAGTTCTTAGTAGGTTGTAACCCAATATTTTCAAAGTTGGAACTAGGTAAACTACAATTATCTCCACTGGACTGGGCCAATCCCAAGTCAACTTAAGTTATGCTCTTGAATTTTATGTGTTAAAAACCAACAGTAATAGTCAGTGGGGAAGTTAAATGATTAGAACTATAATGAACTCTCGAGTCATTCATTGTTTATCTATATGCATTCCATGCAGGTGAAATTTTATTAAGGGTAGCAACGAGGGCAGATGTGTTGGTTTGGGAATGCCAATTCCAAGTCTGTCTTTTTTATTTGCTAATGGAAAGCAATGCCAAACTTGTTACATGCTTTTGTGTCAGGGTGGTTCTATGCTTGCTTGTGCGATTATATTAGTAGTTACTAAGTCTAGTTCTACTCAATGAAAAGAGTTTAGTTATAGTCATGTACCAGAAACTGGGAAATACAATTCTGTCTATGATAAACATCATGTCAAACCCCTAGTAGCTTCAAAAGTAGGGTGCTATCAGTTATAAAAGCAGTCTGCATGCATTGGAAACAAAATAAAAAAGAAGTGATCAATTTAGCATTAGAGAGATGTTTTGATTGATAGTATATTAGAATATAGGATATTAGACCGTAGTAAAATGTGCATAAGGGGATGGGGATCTTTGTTCAGTACTATACTGATACTCTCCCTCTTGTTTTCTGTTTTGTTATTATTATGATTGTAAGTTTTACTTGTTATCGTTAATGAAAACTCATCTGATGAATGTAACTTGGTTGATAACAAATATGAAGTTTGTGCAAGAAGACCTCGGTTGGATACCCACCTAATACATTCCCAAGGAATGAGAAATTTTAAGTGTAATTAATCTCATAACCGGACCAAAAGACCAAAACTTGTTGGATAATTTGGAGTTCCACCAAGAATCCAAAGATTTTAATTACAGTGGCTAAAAAAACTATTTAAAACAGTTGTTCTTAATAGGACCAGTCTAAAAGATCCAAACAGTCTAATAAAAGATTATCTATAACTCAGAGACAAACGTAATAGGGCCAGTTGAATCAAATAAAGAATAAAAAAAATGTGGTGAAAATTAATCTAATATTAGCCAAACTTTAAATAAGAAAAATTCAACAAAACTTTATTATCAGAAAGTGACAATACCAGATTTGTTGGTTATTAGAAAGATCTAAACTTTAAAAGTTTTAGAGCAATTAACATTAGTGTATGGAACATAAAATCATAAATGGTCAACTGTGTACAATACTATGAATTTTCTTCAACATATATATGGTTGTTACTGCATAGCAAACAATTTTCGAAGTTATTGCCGACCATTTTAGTTGCAGGATTTTTCGGCCTATTAAAGGATGAGAGAATAATTATTTCGCTGAAGAAAAAGAAATCTTCCATCCAATCAAGATGTAGCCTGCAAAACTCCAATCACCAACAAGTATCTTTGGTTTTTTCATGTTCTGAAAAGGTACTATTCTCTGTAGTTATAATAATGTAATCAGATCTAGACAAGTGAGTTTTTTCATGTTAGTATAATTTGTTTTCTAAGATTTTGTACCAAACTTGTTTCCATCTCAAAACTTGCAAAATGGAAGATACTTTCTTTTATAGTTCTTATTACAAAATTGTTAAATCTTTCAAAATTAGATTAAAAATAAATTACTCCCGGCTATATTTTGTGAACAAAGTTAAAATTCACGACATCAACACAGTCCAAATTTGATAAATAATTCCTAGCTTGTTTTTTTCTCTTAGAAGAAAAATGGTAAATTAAAATGCAAAATCTCACATAATACAATACAGCTAGCATGCAGAAACATATGTTTAGTGAAAGGCGAAAAAGAGAGATACCATTACCATGAAGAGATGAGAAGGAGGTTTGATATAGAAAGGCAGCAGAAAGGAAGGGAAGGGGGAGAAAGAGAGGAAAAACAGTGGTATGGGAGGTGTAGGGAAGAAATAACATATTTTGCTTATGGATATTCCTTCCCAATCCCCCCATACCCATGTCTTCCCCCAATTTTGTCTCCCTTTTCCTCTCTTTTTCTCTCACTCTGAAGAATGCTTCTTTTCTTCAATGTTCATGTCTCAATTCACACGGAAGGAAGCCTTTTGATTTGAAGTTTAATGGGGTAGTTGGTGGTATAAGATGTAATTATAATACAATAAAGGGTGGATAAAGGTAAAAGAGCCTCTCAATATGCTACTTATTGAATAATAGTGCAAAAGTGGAATCAAAATGGTGAGTATGATGAGATTTGTGAGTTGTGACATAGGATGTGGACAAAAGTTGTTGGCAGAGGAAATGGAATCTTATCCGATCATGGACCCTCACTGTCTCCCCTACCTACTCTATTATTACCCACCACGGCCCACTTCCCTTTATCACTTCTAAATTTTATATTATTCCCATTTCCAAATAGGGCGGTAAATGTACAGTGCTGACTTGGTCAATAATGCTAATGACAAACAGGGAGTGTAAGAGCATCTTCACTGAAACAATCTCATTGGATGTTTCTAATGAGATTCACTTGTACATATTATTTATTTTTTATTCTTTTTAATACAAGCATATCTAAGTACTAAATTTTTAGAATAGAACAACTATTTTAGATGGGTTACACCAAAAAGTTTACATTATTATACTTATTTATTTAATTTATAATTATGTTATTTAAAATTAAGAAATTTTTAGACAACTATTATGTGAAATATTTTTTGCCACAATAAAAAAATATAATTAAATATATTTTATTTAAAATGATAAAAATAACTAATCTCATATAAATAACACAATATAAAGACACTAATAACATAATAAATATTTCATGACAAACAATATTTTGATAATAAAAAAGTTTTTTTTTTTAAGTCTAAAGCACTGATGTTTCAACAAGCAACTAGTGTTTCCTTGGCACATTTCCATATATGCTCGTAGGGGTATTAAAAATCGAAACAAACCATTTTGTAAACCCGTTAAATTGATACAAAAAAATGAATATTGTTTGAACCAAAATTCACAAAAATAAAAAATTGCATATATTTTTGCGGGTTGATTCGATTTTTTGATCTTGTTATAAAAATTGAATAGATTACATATTATAATTATATATATTTTTATTGTGGTAATTAATAATTAGTATTAAATAGTTTATTACTTTTTCTTTATTTTATAATCAAAATGTATATTTTACTTTCATATGTTAAAAAGGATGTACTAATATTATTAAAAAATAATGTTAAATATCAAGTGAAGTATAAATTATTATAAAAAAAGTTGGTAATATTATTTTATATTAATGTCAAATAGAAATGAAAATAATAATTTTTAACTAAAATATATTAAACAAAATTTAATAAAAAAATAAAAATACATTTTTATAATAATATAGCATGATAATTATGTAAATTTAGTTAATATATTTTAAATTATGATAATAGAATTAAAAAACTGTCAAAACAAATTAAACCAAATTACAAAAATTTGTTTTGGTTTAAATATGATATTATATTTAAATCGAATGAAACTGAATGAGGATAGGAGGGTGCTTGACGGGTGCATTGCTTCATTAGCGGAGTTGCTTTGGATGCTCTAAGAGTCTAACAACATCCACATTACGTCAACTTACAATAATTACTTCTAATGGGACCCCCATATATACATTTTTCAATTTTTACCTTTTTCAATACAAGCAACTCCATGAAATAAATTTCTACAGTGGAACAATTCTTTTTTTGTTCTTGCAACGGATCCACCAAAAAACTTTTATCACTATATTTTATTAAAAACTTCTTTATTAATTTATAATCATATTATTTATAAATTAATTAAAAATTTTAAATTAAGAAAATTTTAAGCACATTATTATGATAACTATTTTGCGGATGTTAAAAAATTTAAAATTTAAAAATCAAATATGATATATATTCATAATTAAATTATATTTTATTTAAAATAATGAAAGTAGCTAACTTCACACAAACAGCAAACATAAAAGATAGTAATGAAAATAATAAAATTTACATAATTAAAACAATAATTAATTTTGTTAATTAAATCACTGAGATAATTTTGATTTAGATTCATTAAATAAAAATAAATCAAAGTTATTTCGATCTAAAATCAATTTTAGATTTAAATTTGATTTTGAATTATTTTTTAATATTAAACTAAACATATAAAAATGTATCTGAAATCAATTATAAACTTATGGAGTCCCACTCTTTAATTTTTTATTATTATAAAAAGTATTAACTAATAAATGAAAAAAATATAAATAAAATACCAATTTCCAACTGCAAACACTATCACTATCCTATTAAATAATCCCAACTTGCTTTTCATTCCTTGCCTTGGATTCTACGTCATCCTATAATAATACTGCCAATTGCATTTGGTGAAGCAATAAATTTTTTAACTTACTTTATTTAATAGTACAGCTTTTTTACTAAATTTTTTTAGGAAGAATAAAATAGACTCTTTAATCCACTCCTTTAAATATATATTTCTCTACGTAATTGACTATTTTTTCTCTCATCAATAACTAAAAATTTTAAAATTACGAGAAAATAATTAAAATATATAAAATCCAATAAATTTTATTATTTTAATAAATTTTAACCAATAAAAAATATTTAAATAAGTATGTAGAAAATATGTTCCTAATATTTCTCATAGTTTTTAATTAAAATTTATTAAAAACTATAAAATTATAAAAAAATATTAAATAAGTTACAAAACTCACAACTTTTTATGATTTTTAATAAAAATTACCATCACCAAGAAAAGACGTATCTAAAATAATGTTAAAAAGTATGCTCTTAATATTTTTTTATACTAATAATGACTTTAAAAGAGATTTTGTTTAAAAAACCTTATAAAAATAATCAAATAATTTATTAAGAGGAGTAACCAAATTATTCTAAAATTAATTCTTTTAAAGTTATTGTGTATCATCATTTTTCTTTTTCTTTTAATTTAATAGTAAAAATTGAGTTAGATTAAAAGAAAATAAAAATGAATATAAAGTAATTCTATTTGATTCATTCTTATTTATTAAAACTTTTATGATTTTATTTAAAAATTATATTAATATTTTGCAAAATATAAAATTACTTATTAAAATGTTGTAATTAATTTTTTTTAAATTAAATATGAAAAAATTTATAATCATATGTTAATAGACAATACAAATGAAGAGAAGAAAAAAACATTAATATAGAAAAAAATATTAATATAGAAAAAGTACATCATAGGAGACAAACATTCTAATTTAGTTTATTTTTAACTGTTGACAGACCTTTCCCAAATCATAAGAATACCATTTAACCCTCCTATTAAAATATAAACTCTTAGGAACTCTTTGGTTTTGAAAGAAAAACTAGAGAAAACAAAATAGAAGAAAATAAATGAATGAACAATGAAACGTTTTAATTTATTTGATAAGAGAGAAAATAGAAGAAAAAAACTTGAATTTTTACCTTCTCTTCATTTAATTGCATAAAAAATACAAGGAAAGAAAAAAAGAATATAAAATAACATAATTAGTACTCATATATAAAAAAAGATAATATTATCATTTTAGTATATCATATATTTTGAAGAAATTTTTTTTATGAAAATGAATTTTTTATATTATTATAGTTTTATTAATATTATTTTACTATTTTCATATGTGAAATAAGACGTATTATGGATAAATCACAAGAAATACGTTTTCTCCTTATATTTTCTTTCCGAGAGATGGGAATTTTCTTATGTGAGTTTCACTAATTTTTTCCTTCCTATTTTTACCCAAATAAGTGATGGACATTACCTCTTTATTTCAATATTTATATTTTTCTTTCATCAATTTTCTTTTCATTAGCTTGTTACCGAACCAAACAAAGCCTTAATTTCTTCTTATTATTTTTTTACATAAATTCTTATGTGGTTGAATGAATAAAAAAAACAGTTCTATGTGATTTTCCGGACCACAATGATATTTACCGAACTTGAAAAATAATAAGAGAAACCTTGGAAATACATTTTTTAACACATTTATCTCCGTATATTGTATTTTATTGGTTTAAATCTATTGAAATGAAAAAATTTGATGAGTATCATATTATATTTAATAATTTATTTTCATTTTGTAATTTTTAATTTTTAACCAATTAAACAGATTATTTTTAAAGAAGTGTATTAAAAGTATGTTTCTAAACACTTTTCAAATAACAAACAGATACTAAATAATTCATTATTAAAATTCAAAAGTCTATGTGCCAATTTTGTTAAAGAGTAGACTTTTTTTTATTGGTGAAAATAAAAAATAAAATAAAAAATTTATAATAATTCAAGTTCATGTTCAATCAATGGAGATATCCCTTGATTATATATGTGCGGAATTTGGTAAAAATGTATATAAAAAAGTAAGTAATTTATCGAGTTGAATATTTTTCATCTTTTTTTATTTGAAAATGATTTTTCATCAACTAATATATTAATATTGTAGATTCTTTAATTTTAAGGCATTGATATTTTAGATATATATGTCTCTCTTATTCTCTTATTTATGTCATTTTATCTACTTTTTAACTCATTAATCCTCTATCTATATTCATACTTTAAAAATTACAATCTTTACTTTTATTTATTGTTTGAATTTGTATTTTTGTTTTGTTTTAAAGTTTACAATTCATTAGTCAATCTTAATGAACACTTTTATTACATTGGCTCTTATTTCATTAAATCTTCCATTTTTTTATTAATCTCTTTTTCAGCTACGAAACTTTTTCTTACATATAAACTCTAATGTCATATTAAGAAGTTATTAAAAAATAAAAAATGGACCAATAGACTTTTATATGGCCTCTTGGAATAACCAGATACACATTTCACCTTATATATTAATTTACAATTTTTTATGCTATTAATATAAAGTATCCATCAATTTTATTAGATGGTTAATTTTTTAAAAAAATTTGATAGATGAATCACCTTTAATGAGATTTTCTCTTTCCAACTAAGTTTTTTTTATCTATAAAATTCAAATCTAAGACTTTACTTAAAAAAAATTAAATATAGTACCATTCAAATTAACGATTTGTTGATATTAATTTAGAGCTTGTTATATTCATGTATCACTTTTATCTAACAAAGCAAGAGTTTTTGGTTTTTAAGTGTACAACTATTGTAAATTTGTTTTTATATTTTCTAATGTTAGAATATATTAAATCATATATTTTATAGTTTAATATATAATCAAATTTACTGTTTTGAAAAATTGTAGTTTATTTTCAAATTTTAAGATGTTTGTTTAGATAATAAATTAATTGTTTAAAATAGTTAATTTTGTAATGAATTAATACCAATATATACAATTATTTATAATAATAATTATCTTATATTAAAATATCTATTTTCTTTATGATAAAAGCAATCTGATTAATAAATTTGAAATGTAATATCCACAAAATTAAAAACAGTTATTTACATAAACGGATTATAATCTAAAAATTATAATCCAATTAGATCAACAAAAACTATCTTCCGCACAGTCATTTCCATTTCACTGAACGCATTATCATTATGTTTAACTTGTAAAAACGTTTCGTTTAATAAAGAAAATCCATGTAACTTATTTAGAAATCAAGAAAGAAAGCTTTGTTACCCATTATAAGCGCACCAAAAAATTAAAAAATGTCCAGTATAACTCCAGTAAAATTATTTGGATTTGGTCCAGCTTGATATGGATACATGGATCTACGAATCCATCCAATATTTAAACATCTTGTGGAGCTAGCTAAATTAATTAGCATCTGTCTGTAATAAGTATATTATTATACGTATCCCCGGTATCTCATCGATCATTTATAGGACACATCTACTAGTGCTGAGACAATTTGTTAAACCTTAAACAAGGAGAAGGAGAGAAAAGATTAAAAAAAAATAGAAGCAATTTGTTACCTTGAAGTAACATGTCCAGCAACAAAGAGGGAGCGGTTAAAATTAATAAGATCAAGGAAGATAGATACTTTGGTCTTAGTTAAGGTCCATAAAAACTTGGATCTATAATAAGTGTATGGTATAAAGAGCAGATCTGAAGAAGAAAGGTGCTTACCATAACAAAAGTGAAGAGCGGAGAGGAGAGTGGAAAGAGAGGAACCAAAAGGAAATCATAGGAATGGGTGGAATCGGCAAAAGGATAAACAAAACAACACAACACAGAGAGATTGAGTCTCAGACATGGATGCATGTAGTTTTTCTTTACCGACCCTCCCATCTCCCATCACTTCCTCAAGCTCTTCTCCCTTTCCCTTTCTCTCTCTATGAGTATGAATCAAATTCACACCAAGTGGAAGTGGTTGGTTAACAACACATAAATATATATAAAGAGGATGTGAGCTGTGTTGAATATTGATGCTTAAACACGTGCTTGACTTGGCATGGAGTGAAGAAAACGGTGACACAAGACCCTTTATTATTAATTTATGGACCCCTACCCTACCCGCCATGTCTTTATTATCTTATCAACACCTACACGAATCTTCCCAACCAATTCAACTTTGGATAATCTGTAGTCAAAAGCACAATTCAATCTCAACCGTTCAACTTCTTTCACTTAATGATAATAAAATATAGGATAAATAGTCAAATTTTTAATTAAAAAACTGATAAATTAATTTTCAAAAATTTAAATTTAAAATCAATTTTTAAATGTGTAAAAAAATATGATAAATTAGTTTTATAAATAATTTCATGATAAATTAAATCTTAAACTTTATAATTTAATATCATATTGGTTTTTTAAAAATATAATTTATTGTCAAATTAATTTTGAATATTACAACTTAATAATAAAATGATTTCATAAAGTTAACTATAAGATTATCTTATTAAACTTTTTTATATTCAAAAACTAAATTATAAAAAAAAAACTTGGCTATTTGTCCTCAAATATAAATTCAAAAGTATTTCACAAAATAATAAGTATATATAAGACTTAAATGGTGAGTATATTGATTATTTTTATAATATTTTTTTTACAAAAATAATAATTATATCTTAAAAAGTCACATTAATAATATTTTTTTATTAGTTAACAATATGATTTTTTTACATTGATAATACATAAATTAAAACTTATTTTATTTTTTTAATTATTTACTTATTATAATTTAAAATAAATAAAAATATTAATAATCCTTTCTATGTCAATTATTAGAAGTATGATTAGAAACATGCATACATTCTTTTATTATCGCAAGATGGTGGCAAGAGAATGGGTATTAGCTTCCAAAGAGACAAGTCACCCTTTCTATGTCAATTTCGGGCTATCCTATATTTTATACATTTCTTTTTATTATCATGCAATGCAAATGCAATTATATCTAACTAGAATGGAATTAATTTACTTGTTTCTCAGGAAGAAATACACGTGTTTCTGGACATAAAGGTGGACCGGCCCTGTGGTGCTTTACCTGGACATGTGCTGATCAATAACACTGACCATCAACATGACACTCCTGAATACCCATTATACGTGGTTTTTGTCCCCATTTTATTCAATATCTATGTCCCTGTTGGCCAGTTGTTCCAGTTGTAGCAATCTTGGTTCGAATTAGCGAGTTGAATTCTTAAGAAAATTCATTTTTCAAGCATGTTGACTCTAGAACTTAGTAAAGAATTAAACATGAATGAATTAGTGTGCCAAGTTGCCCCAGTTATACGACTTGATTGGTTTGCCTGAGCAGGCAAGTTTGTTTCTGGATAAGGATGATAAGTGATGACAGTTGATGGAGAAGTATTTGACTAGGCAAAATGAAATGTACCTCAGGCTGTCCTATACTCAAATGAGGTTCAAAGAAAATACACTTTGATGCTGTAGTAGGGACTTTTAATTTTCCATTGAGAGCTTCAGTAGAGGATTCTAGTTATACTACTGATTTTATAAAGAAGCTCATACTTCAGCATTTGATGATTTGAAGCCAAGATTGACAGGAAAAATAAATAAATAAAAGGCGTTTGCAGCTGAGTTTGTTAAGACAGGATACTCCTCTGGTGCTTCATTTGTATGATGTATGATAAATTGATAATATCGGTTCACAACTCCAAAAAAATTTCGGAAAATCTTCTGATATTGGCTGATTACTAGTATTTTATGATTTCCTTGCAAGCAACTCCGGGTTCAACTTTTAACTATGAGCCATGCACATTCCACTATACTATTACTTATCGCTTAGGTGTACCTCTCACTTCTCAGCCTGGCCCAATTCAAAGATGCACCTACAGAATCTCGTAGTCACAGGTCTTTGTATACAAGAAAAAAAACGCCTTTCGTGTTTTGGTCCACAAGCTTAAAAGACCAGCTTGGCATAGCCGGAATCGGACCTGACTTTCACGACACCTATAATCGTTTTTGCATAAATATTCGAATTTCGAAGGATCTAAAAGCTACCAATGTCAAGGTATGAGCTACCCTTCGGAGGCCCAAATAAACATGGCAGTATGTCCTAACTTATGTAGACACATTTGTTTCACAAGACAAGTACTATCTCGGCTTAAAAGGGAAAGATAGATTTACTTTATAAGCAAATGGAAGTCAAATATATTTGTATTAAAGAAAAAAGTTCAAGCAGCTAAGAAATAGACTACGCTATAAACATATTACAACTAACGGGAATGAGAAATTGCTTCCTTTGCAAAGTATCAAATGGTATCATTGCAAAAGTACCAAAAAAAAGTAGTATCATTACAAAGAATACTTTCTCTTTGGTTGCTTAGATTGGGATCATCAGACGTATTATGTATGTAACATTCAAAAATCAAAATGTCAAACTTGACGGGAATAAAAAAGAAAGACACGACGACGACGACTACTGACCACATTCTCCCCAAGAATCCTGCTATACATCTCATATTGCGGCAAGCAAGCAAGCCTCCTATTTTGTATTTTTTGACCCTTACTTTTCATGAGAAAAGTAATTATTGTTTAGCTAGTGGTTGTCCATGTTTGTAATTACACAATGAAGAATATTATGTACCAATTACGTTTAATCCAGCAGCAGACTATGGATCTTATCTTTCGAGCTTCATTGATCTGGGCTTAGGCTGCGATACGACAGCTTTCTCTTGTTCAGTAAGTGCATGGCGGAAATGGCATCTATGGCCGTATGGGCACACAACCCCAGAAAGTACCATTCTGCAGACCTCAGTTTTGTAGCGTGGGTGGCGGATCACTGGGCGAAGCTCCCCAATACCATGAGCAAATTGGCAGTGGTCTCCATATGGACATGTGCCAGTTTCCTGCCACTTATTACACAGCTCAGTCTTGAACATCCCTTGGTTATACACTATCATTTCAAGAGGCTCTTCCTCTTTCTCCCCTCCACGCACATATACCTTTTGCTGTACCATACCAACACATAACCAAAATTTCAAAAATAATCAAATACCATAAATCAACAAATAAAATAAATTTAAAACTACCCCCCTATTCTTTAGGATAGGAACTATCAAGTCTAGATAAATTAATTGTCATCGACGTATCGTGTTAAATGTTGCACTTACAATCTTCAATCATATAATTGTAGTTAATTGTCAAATGACTTTCTAGATTATATGCCCAATTATGTATTTATATTTCGGGATACACGTGCATGATGCACAAGCAAGTTATTAAAGTATATACTTTCCATACATACTAATTATGTTAACTATTACTGTTAAAATGACAAAAAAATCTAATTTAATTTGTCATCGATTCCTATAAATAAAAATATTACTACTATTAATATGACTTCTTCCTCCTGTTCTTTGCGCAGTCAATTTTTCATCATATAATAAATATATTCGCATCAGTAAGATTTTATCATTAACAGTGATAATGTCATCTCACAGATCATTAGGTATTTTTGTTTGTGGCTATTAAAACGTTGAACTTACATAACCACTAGCAGCAGAATGACCAATTTAATTCGTATATAGTACAAGACTATCATAAATATTTTAAAAATGTAGAGATGTAAGAAAAAAAAACTTATATAGTAGACGTTGTATGGCTAGCTCTATTTACTATTTTAGTCATGCCAATTTCTATATATTTCGAAATTCATAGATTTGTAATACTAAAACTGTATGACTGCTCCATGTATGAATTTTACTTAAGTGGAACATGATACCCAGACAAGAAAAGGAAACGGGAAAAGCTTTGAACCCCACCTAACCTAACGACCCTAAAGCCCAGGATATGCAAGCCACCAAACAGGTTACGTACAACTGTCACAGAAACCTTGGGCTACTTCTTTTTCGCCTTAGAGCAAGTTGAATTAATGGGTCGACCTGGGAACCCGAATATACTAACTAGAGTAGCACACTTCCAAAACAAGCACACGCAAATGAAAACAATAACCCGAAACTACTCCATTCGTTGCAGCTACCAGGTAATGACTTAGATAAGCAAGGTTTTACTTCTTTTGAAAGGAAAATAATTAGCAACTAACAAGCACGTCAAAGTACGGTAAATAACGATAAACACAATAATCACACCGCAAAACAAATAACAATATAATAATATTAACAGTAATTAAAAAAATAAAAATAAAAGCATAGGTAGTTAGCACGTCTGTCCTTACAACGGGTTCAGGAGGAGTGGCGGAGGCGCGTGGGCGAGTGGCGCCTTTGTTGCGAGTGGCATTGTTGTTGTTGGGAGCTAGAGCCGAAGACTGAGACATCTTCAAGTAGCCATTGGACCTCACAGAAATGCTCTTAGGGAGCGAGAACCTCTCCACTTCCACCACGTTGTTATTTTCAATCACGCTCGTTGGACTCTCGTCCGAAACTTCCTGCAGCTCCTTATTGTTATTATTATTATTGTTCATAATATTGTTATGATTGTGATTATTGTGGTTGTTGTTATTCCAATCGGCATAATTCTCTTTATTCCCTTCCCCAATGTGGAGGCCGCGGAAGCCATGCAAGTCATCGAACAGCGTCGGTTGCATCTGGCCGGAGGAGCCGCCGCCGTAGTGATTCTCCAGCGAAGCCTGGATGACGAGGTGCAGCTGCTTCTGGAGCTCCTTGTTCGCGGCTCGGAGCAGGCCATTCTCCTCCCTTAGAGTCTCCACCTCCTTCGAAGTTTCCACCAGGCGATTCAGACACATGCTTTGACGGTTCACCATGTCCTGGTGCTTCTGAATTGACTCGGAGTAAGGATAGAGCGAAACACCGCCGCCGCTGCTGTTGCTGCAGCTCGCGGAGAGCGAGGGAAGGTTCTCGCTCGACAGTGCCGAGTACAGCGAACTGTAGAGGCCGCCGGTTGACGGCATTTGACCGGCGGAGGCGCCGCCACCAAATCCGCCGTTGGAAGAGGGAGAGCAAGCGTCCTTGTTATGCATTTTACTCGGTGCTGCAAAATCAGCAAGCAAAGATAGTAAGAAGAATTTCCCAAACGTGACGTGACGTGGCGATCGATTGATTAACTGAATCGTTTCCTTAGATCAAACATTAATTAATTCATGTACATATCAATTTTCAGATCATATGTAAATTAATAACCGGTTCGTTAAAAGTTTACAAAGCTCGATCGAAGAAAACGATGAACTATTCAAGAAATGTCGATGAAACGATTGATAAGTCTAACATGCAAATTGAACAATGTATATGAGAAAGTTAATTCAGAGAAATATTAAAGATCAATAAACTAGCTACGGTTCAATGAAGAAACGGAGAATTTCTTGAAAAGCGCGCAGGCACGCACTCACCTCGCTGCTGGTTTTGAGCTTCTCTGTGGAGGGAGGGAATTTTAGAAAGAGAAAGCGATCTGAGAGAGAGTGAGGTGGAAGAAGAGGTTTTATAGTGGTGATGGTTGAGGTGTGTGTGTTTGGTGTGCGAGGGAAAGAACCGTCTCTGACACACTTCCTAACAGAATGATATTTCGGACCTTATGCAATTTTCGCGCCTTTCCCTAATTGCCCCTACTCATTTCAAAAGATCCGGACAATCTTTTGGGGGTGATTTTTGGTAATTTAAATTGATGTGTTCCTTCAAACTAAATTGGTCCTTGATATTCTTTCTTTTTAGTTTTGTGAAATAATAATATATTCAGTTTTCATCTTACTATACTGATTGATTCTGTAATTTCGTCTAAGTCTAAACTCAATTCAGCGGCATAATAAACTATAATCCTGTTATCAATTATTGTTATAAGCATCGTTTTCTATTCATTTGTACTTAAATAAAACTAATGTCAGCAAACATATGCACTCACATCAATAATTACTTACTTAATGCAGAAACTATTATGGGTTTTGTTAATTATTGTCTTTGTTAAGAAATACTAGTACAGTAACAAATTTTAAAATATTAAATGTTATATTTTGATATAAAAATTATTTAAAATTATTAACATTATCTTAAAAATAATAGTGAACAAAATTAAAATAATATTTTGTCTAAAATGGTCACCAAGTATACCCTATATAAATGTAACAATTGAAAATAGTTTAAATGACGAAAATAGTTGAACCGGCTCAGTGAATTGAGTTTTTTTTTTCCACTGATTTTTAATCACCTGAATATTTCTTTAAGTGCATTATACATATTTAAGAGTTTTTTAAAAAAAATACATATTTAAGAATTCAAATCTTTGTTGGAATCATGGTGAAAGTTAGCTTGATGTTACATATAAAAGAATTACGTAATAAACACTTTATTTGGTTTTTCATAAATTTTTATAATGTTTATTTTATCTTTAAAAAAATTAGTGATATTAAATTGGTTTTTAAATAACTTAAAGGATTGACGGTAGTTATATAATGTATTGTTGTGTTCATATGAGTGAGAATGATTTATTTAATGAGAGATTTCATGTTCGATTGCCACTGTGTACAAAATTTTCTTGGATCAACAACAATCATGCAACACAAGTGAGATTAGTCTTTAACCCCATTGATTGAAGGACATTTGTGATCTATGGGAAAAAAATTAATTCTTAAATTTATTTTTTATCATGACATAAATTTGGTCATAATAAATAATAAATTTTGGGAGGAAAGTTGATGTTAAAGAAATTATTATCAAGGACCAAATCAACATATTAAAAAACCCTTTTAACAACAAAGTGTGACAATTTACTTTAAATTACATATGTAATATTATGTATAAACTTCTAAACTACACATGCCAACACCTTTAGTTGGGAAAATCAAATGTTTTAGTTTTCCACTCTAATCAAAATTCAATCACATCAAATTCCTACAATGGGATCCACCTTTTATGATTTATTCTTCCTTTGGAACATACACATAAAAAGAAATAATTATTTATTTGGTTCTAACAGAAAGATAATAAGAAGCGAAGACGGTTTAGAGGGCGTATTCAAGGTGCAGTTGCGGTTAGAGCAGCATTTGATTATATAATGCTTGAATTTGAAGTTAGTTTGAAGGAGGGTACTGGCTGGTGGTCATGGCTTTGGTCTCCCATTCTCAAGTCACGGAAGTAGTGGATTAAGACACTTTGACATTCATTTTAGAAATATAATAGGAGCCCATCATGATCATAGTCTTTCTATATGGAAAATTTGGAGGGAGAAGGTAGAGGGATTGCTTCTTTATCACATTTACAACAACCTCTTCCTCTAATCGCTACTCTATCAAAATCTGGTAAACGTTTGTTGAATAAACTAACACTCATCCAAATAAGATCCTCACGTTAATTTCTTTCTCAATAGGCAAAAGACAAAGCCCTTCCCACGTGTCATGGACATGCTTGTTAAGTTAGCCACACAATTCTTCTCAAACTTTTATCGTCATAAAACAAACAATGGTCAGATTATCTTTCCCTGTCATTACAGCTTTGGTCACACTGCTAAAAGCTGAATTAGCTGTTCTTAAGTATTATCAAGGTTTAAAGGCCAAATCATAAATGTCCCTTTCTTTACTAGTCTCAATGCACATAGCTGCAACTGAAAATGGCTGCTTGTAGAGCATAATCCTAAACTTCAATTGAATTGGAACACGACTGAGTATAGGTATAGATTATTCCGTAAAAGGGGTTAAGTTGGGCAACATACTAACATTTCAAATGTCAGTTAGAAATGCAAATGGGTTGACTCAACTTAACTACCAAAAGACGTACCAAAACGCGTTCTAAGATCTGCAGGTATTGCAAGAGGCATATGATTTTTAAGAATCAAGAATCATAAAAAACGTTTGCTATGCTCATATTTAAATTATCAAGATTAAAAGAAAAATGTAAGTAACTTAGTTAAGTAATTATGTAACCACTAACAAACTTTTTTTAATCTTGATATATATGACTACGATCCAATATATATGAATTGAGTTATTAAGATTATTAGACTTTTAACAAGAAGTCCACACAAATTTAGGGAAGAATTTGTTTGGAATTCATTCCTATTTACGTACACATAGATTAATTCTTTCTGAATGAGATGCTATACTTGTTACAGCATATACACAGACAAAGTGTGCATCAAATTGAATGGATCAGTTGATCAAGAGCATAAGCAAAATTCAATTGCTTTCTGCCTTAGCAATGCCTTTCACACTCTTTCTTACATTAGCTCCAGGTTTCCTGGATAGAAGTTGAAATTGCTTCTCATGCCTGGAAGCAAAAGAATATAAATATGATAAAATAATATAAAAAGACTATGTATCCCATTGTCCAGAAATTTCTCACTGTGCAAAGGTAAGAAGAAGGATATTATATACAGTCTTAACTTTGCATTTGCAAAGTGACTGTTTTTGGATTCGAATCCATAATCAACAAATCACAAGACACAACTTTATCGTTGTGTTAGGATTCGTCCTCATAAAATGCATATATCATTCTAATAATATTTCTAGGGATAAAATGCATTATTGCTGGAAGTAAACCAATGTGGTAACAAAAATAAATTCAAATGTCAAAATTGACAATACTGAGATGGAGATTTTAACAGGTATGTGATCACTGGATGGCATGGTAAAATTACTCGACAAAACAGCGAGGCCAAAGTGAGGCACTTAGCACTCAGAACTCACACTTTTGAGACTTTTTTTCTCTTTATACACTTCATATGACATTTCCTCCACATGTGTGCAATCTTCAATTCAACTTAACTACCTGAATAAGCCTTCCCTTCACTGTAGGGAGAAAGGGCACTCTCATCATGGCTAGTGCAACTGCTTTCCTCATTGAATCTCAAAACAGAGAATGGTATGGTTGAATCAAATGGTCGAATTTCATGTGTGGGATTCGTGCTTCTTGGACAGTACTGGCTGAGAGGATTCATATCCTTGTTGTCATGATCAGATTGGGAGATAGTAATGGACGCAGCTGCAGAAGATTCCTTTCATGACAGAAAAACAATACTTCAATTAAAAGGTATTTTATTTTGGAGACAGGGTATCTTATTGATGCTACCTTGACTTCTTACACCTTAGCTCAATCAACTATCTATGAATATATAATTAAAATATTTTGGTGAAGATCAATTGGAATTAACCTTAAACTACAAAATGAAAATTTTATTCTAAAGGTTACTATACAAGCAAGAACAGGAAGCTTCCAAACATGTGCACCATATACTACACTTTTATGGAACTAAACCATTGCATACACATATTGAAGCATAAAATAGTCACCCAGTTCTTCTTTTATGGTATTTTGGTAAACTGCTATGGTTATAAATAGCTTTAAAAATCAAGATAGGAAGTGCAATTCCAAGCAATCTCAATATTGGATATAGGTTTGCTGAATCTTGAATGTAACAATTTTACAGTATCTGTGGTACTTTTTCAACTCAATTTACATGTTTGAATGCTTTCCAAAGAAATGTCTGGTATACCCAATAACAAAGAATGACAAGAACGAATTTACACCAATATTATTCATGTCTAAACTTGAAGACTTCCCCATTTTCCTCTTTTGTGGAAGAAGTCGTAAACTGAAAGGAAACTGATGGAGTGCACTTTTCTGCACATAATGTTTTTTCTGCATTAACATTGTCCATAATTCTATAAAAATTCAAGTTGATATAGATATTATGATGCTCTTCAATTATCTTTATTATCTGATGTAGCCCTATAATTATCAATACACTTAGAGGAAGTGACAATATGTTACTATAATGGAAGAAATTCAGACCTCCATTGCACTTGGATTGTCAATATCTGACTTGTCAACTGATTTATCCTTCTCTAAAGAAGAGCAGGAGACATCTTGATCATCAATCAGTATTCTAATTGGATCTTGATCTCCTCCAAATAGTTCCTCAAAGTTTTGGAAAGTTAAGTCAACATCAGGGATGTTAAAATCGTCTTGACAAACAAGTTCTTTGCATATCCCAAGGTCTTGAATATTTTGGGACCACAACTGCAAACATTGACAAAAAGAAATTTCCACTTTGACAAGAAGTAAAAAGTTAACCAGATGCTTGATACTGAACAATCAATATAGTGTCAACCAAATTTAAATGAATCAGGTGTTAATGCAATCACCAACACACAGCAAAAGAAGTATCTGCTTACACTACTAGATGTCAGACATTCAATTTGTCATTTCTGGTCGCTGACAGACATTGGAAGGCAGGTCCTCAGTTCAATACATCAGCATGCAAAGTTGGAAACAAAAAAATCCAAACACTTTATAATACTGATTTAAGTTTAGAAACCCCATCTAGAGCATGTTTGGTTTGGCATTTTGCCTACCAAACTCTTGTTGAAGACATTCAAAAGCTAGTTGAAATTTGTTTGGATAATTTCCCATTTGTTCAATTTCAACCAGTTTTTCCTTTTAATCAGGGATGACCTGGAAGAAACAAGTTGAAGCCTTTGCATTGGAGGATTCTCATTGTTAGAAAAGTCTTGTAATAATATTAATCTTATCTTATTTAACTTAAACCCTTTTTAGTAAATATTGGGATATCTTGTCCATAGCTAGACTGGTTTTCTTTTTTATTGTAGATAAGATATACTTGAGTTTTAAAGCTCGTGCTGCTTGTCTTATCGGACTTAATGCTCTTTGAATTCCCTATTCAACACATATTATCTGTCTTATTGATGATAGCCTATCATTGATAATTTAATATCAAATATAGAATTTTTTAAGTGATTTTAAGTTGATTACTTGGTTCTCTGTTCCCATTCTTCATCATGATCATACTCTAAATATATTTTCAAGGAATGTATACAACCCAATGTTCTCTTCCAAACTGTACTTGAAAAAAATGATGTAATTTATCTGAAACATATTTTGCATATTTGTGTAACACATTCATATTTTCATGTAAGTTGTCAACTTGACATTATGTTTCATATGATGCTTAGCACCAAAGGCATGCATCCCATAAAATTCAAAGCAAAGTGCAAATTAGGAAAACAAGTTTGCAGTTTCATATTTTTTTATGTAGCAGCACGGTATGGTTGAAACGTGTGGTCCAACTATGGCCCACAACAGTGGACAGATAATTTTCTGACCTGATTACTTTGATGTGGACTTCTGCATGTCCAGACCAACTCTCCATGCAAGGGAAGATCGACAATTGAAGAAGAATATAAATTGTCAAATTGAGAAAACGTAGAAGGCAAAGTTTCAGGATTCAGCTCCACAATGGGACAGTCTTTTTCCAGAACATTAGTAGCAAGATCCTGGGAATTTTGTGCTTGCTCATTGAATTTGTCGTCCAATTTCTTAAGAGTGTGATATACTGAAGGAGATAAATCTTTTTCTTGTAGCCTATTGATCTTTGCAAGATAATTAATGTCCTTATTTTGTTGAAGCCATTTTAAATCAATAATCTGCTGCAGAATAGTTTGTCGCTCTTGATCACTGTACAATATCTGCAAGACAATATTAAATACTGAGAAGATGTATCACAATTTAACTTGTCCATCAAAAGCAGAAAAAAGTAAACCTTTGTGGGTTGCTTTTAGACAAATACATTTGGTAGAAGCTGTTTCTATTGACTTTTGTGGTCTTTTTTTTTTTTTCTTTTGCTAATTAATTAGACATGTATTACTGCTTGTGATTTTGATCTTCCTCTTTCTTTTAACAAATATTATTTTTCCTTCCAAAAAAAAAATAGACATGTATTATGTATATCCAAATACATTTACTGAATCGAGACTAGAAATAAAAATAAAAAATTTCACAATTTGGCTAAATACTTTAAGGAGTATATTTTATATTACACCTTACTATAATTGTTGCGAATTCCTAAATTTGAGCATAGTGCCCATTCCTTGGATTTGCTCAAAATGTTTTTTTATATAAAAAAAACTGTACTTTCTTTCATTTGTCCAAAAATGTTAACATCTTAAATAGAAGAGTAAACCATCAAATCAATTCCTGAAATTGTAATCATCAGTTATTTTAATCATTGAAATTATGAAAAATAAATTTTAATCCCTAATGATAAGAATCCATCAATTTAGTTTGAATGTCACATTTTGGTTGCTTACTATGTGCACTTCAGACTCTCACTTTATTGTGTCAGTCAATTTGGTTTCTAAAGTCTGGGAACCAATTTGATTGATAGTACTTAAATCAAAGGACTAACTAAGGAATACATTGATTAATTTTATAAGGGTTAAACTACTTATTGGTACCAATTTCAAGTACTAAATTAATTAACAGTTATTAAATCAAGAATTACATTTGTCTTTTAATAATATCAGGGATTAGATTAAATTCTCTTTTTTTAATTTTAAAAAAAAGTAATTATACACATTTTTCTCCTTACATATGCAAACAAATTATTTTCATATTTCAACATATGTTCACTCAGTCACCAAGACACAATTTAATCATTGCGCCAAGACTCACCCACAATTTTATGAGATAAATAATCATTTATCCTTTCATTGCATCTATTACATAGAAATTGAAAGCAATAAAAGTGTACATCCTGTTCAACTCTTCACTCATTAATAATCATTTCTTTAATCCTAAGAAGGATGGAAAGTAAACTTGTATCTTATGATATTACTTCTGCATATCCATGTATATGCTTTTAAACTGTCTTTTATTGATTTTCACTTTTTTCTAAGTCAATCACTTCACAAGTACCACATGGTTTATAACTAGTGTAGAAATTAATTAAAATGAAAAAGTTCGCTGACATAAATATAAACTTTATATTATGGGTAACTTAATTTTCAAATGACTGAAATCTGAAGTTAATTATATATTTCATCACTACAATAAAAGAGGTATTTAAACTTCATTCTATCTTGCATACCTGACCTTGTTGACTGGTTGATCCTCCCCCATCAAATTTGGCTCCAGATGGCATTGAAGGGATCCCAGTTTGAATGCCAGGCTTTCCTGAAACTTGTGCAACATTGAAATCTGCAGAAACACAAGAAACTGAATCAAACTGATCCTGAGTAGCACTGTTTTCAATCTCATTCAATTCAAACCCCCAGAGTGCTGCAAAGTCTTTAGCAGAAGGGCAGCCCATGAAACTTCTAATAGCTCGTTTCTTATGTGGTAAAGAAATGTTGTGCAACTTTTGATCACAGTCACTACAGATCAACATTTTATGTTCCAAACACAGAACATAAGCAAGATGGTATCCGCATGAGTTACACACAAGGTTCCGGAGGTGCCGGCCAGACACTGCATTTGCTAAATGCACCTTCGAATCACAGGATAGACAAAGATATGCTGCATCAGCCTTACAGTAAACAAGTGGCCTCAAAGCTGTGCAGAATTCACAAACCTTCTCCATTTCTTTAGTCTTCAATTCCAAACATGAAAAAAGTTATGAAATTATAAAACCTTATACTGTATGGGCAGCAATTTGATAATCCCATCTTATATCAGTTGTTGTCCCGTGTAGATTTAGAAGCTGTAAAGAAAATTGATCACATAGTGGGGTCAATAGAATTTAAAGCTCAAGAAAAAAAGGACAATAGCTTCACATCAAATGCAGTTGCATATACTTGTGAAATCATGAGAACAATATTAAGCATATTTTAAATGGTCCTTTGAGAAAATTAAAAAAGAAAATAAAGAGTCTAATTTCTATACACCAACCATGTAAATCTTTTCATGGATATAATCAATCAACCACGAAAAATGATAAATATGACTTAAAATAGTTATTATAAAAGTCCACAAATTTATCTTACATCATGCATAACAATTTGTAATTGGATGACACCAGTGTGAAAACTCAGTGAATATACTAGCATTTACTAAAAGGAAAAAAAAATTCCTTTTGCTCCAAATGTATTGGAAGTCCCAAAGGATTATTATAAAACTCCCTTAATTTGCACACATGACTAATTATCAATCATCATAATATCAGCTAGATTGGAAATTCCAAATCAGTGGTAATTCAGTTATAGCCAACCACTCTGACCTCCCAAAAAACTACCACAAACTATCATCAACATGAATGAAGATAACCAAGCCACATGCAAACGAAAAAAGATTTGAATTTTATTTTATTTTCAATGAAAGAAAAGGCACCAAAAAATAAAGGGGAAAAAAGTGTTTAGAAAGCAGTGGATGCAACAATTAACAAGAAGAAATCCGAGAGAACCAAGCAGCAGGGTTGACTTTTGAGAACGACTTGTAAAACTGAAAAAGAAGTAAAAGAGTTACCTAGGATTGTTTCCCAATAAAATCAAGTCCAAGAGAGAAAAGAGAAAAAAAGTGTTTGTTGTTTATGTTTGTTTTTGGAAAGGTTGGGTTGTGTTGTGGGTTCTTCTCTTCTCTAGTTGATTGTGAAGAAGGAAGGAAGGAAGGAAGCATGAGTCATGCGTTTTTTTGTTGCAGATTGTACTAACCCATACCCAAATGGGTGAGATGACGTGTACATGGAACTTTCCAGCATGGACAAAGCGATGTGGTCGTGTGGGGTCTACAAGAACGTTATCCAATGTATAGTGCATGTGAATGTGGTGGTTACGTAATCCGAAAGTTTAGCCGCGTTGGGCCAATCGCAACTCGCTTAACGGGCCCACGCCCTCGTGCCTCACGAGTCACATAACATCTACATCAAGAATAAATAAAAGGTAGGATAAATAGTTATTTTTATTTTTAAAGTTGTTACGTTGATTTTTTTTTAATTAACATTAAGATATTGAAGTTAATATAAAGATATATTTGTCACTTTTTTTATTTTTAGGGAAAAAATTGAATTTTTATTTTTTTAAGATAAATTTGTCAGTGTTTTATGTCTTCAGAGGAAAAAAATAACTATTTATCTTAAAAAGTACTAATTATATAAACACTTTTTTTAAAAGAAAAACATTATGATATTTTTTGTAGTATTAGTATTAGATAAATTTGAATGTATTTTTTTTTTGTTAGTAGAGTTGAGGGAAATTCTATATAATAATAAGTAATTATGAGGTATAAAAATGAAGGAATGTGGCTGAACCTATTTATTTGACACTGAATCATAATATAGTTGAAATGAGAAAAAGAACACCAAAGTGATTGAGAAAAATAAAAGTGGCATTGTCGGTGAGGTCCGCCACGAAGATTGAACAGTGAATACAATAAATGTCGTTTGGACATGAAAAGTGTAGGAGCTGTTGTTGACTTATATCAATCTGCTATGATTTCAGATGGCACAGTTAAAGCCCAATGTACTACATTGAATGACACAGTCTCGTGAAGAAAAAGAGATTCATAAAACGGGCTAGCGGGTCTGACCCGGATGGGTCTGATGCAGATGGCAAACTATAACAAACATGTAGGATAGAAATTCAAATTTAATCTAGACTTCTAAAATGAAGTCTAAAAATCTTATATTTGAACTTTTGCTAAATTTTGGCAGGCTTAGCTGCATTAGGTCATAATCAAATTGGATAAAAACATCCATATTTAATTCAAGCTCAAATTTCAGACAGTTGCTATTGACACCCTCTTTATTACTTTTTTGAATTGTTTCCCAAACTATCACCAGTAAATGCATGCACTCCTCTCCTGGCCAGTCCTTTTCGTTTCTTCAGGAAAAAACACTCTCCCTCCCATATACAGTCGCTCAAGCTAGTTTTTGAAATTCCATGCTATAATTAAAATTAACGATCCAAACTAAAAAAGGACACTTAGACATGCAGAGAGAAGATGATGAATTTGAACCATACAGTCACAGCCTTGGCAGATTTTCTATAGAAGCAATCAACCACAAAATCAAACTTATCAATGTTGAAATTGCAAAGCTCAAGTTTTATATTTTATTGGGCGGGTTTGGCATCTATATTACAAAGTTTAATCAATATAAAAAGCAAATTTTTAGTAATCTTAAAATATTTAATTAGAATACGAATAATTATAAGTCTTTCTATAAGATTTTCTTATTAATTCTCTTATTTCTATTTTAGGAGGAAGTATTATGATATTAAATTTATTTTACATATTTAAGTCATTAATTTTTTTATTTTATACTTTTTTTATAAAATTATAAGAACAAATGTAGGAGAATTTATAGGAAAATATAATATTACTCTTAGAATATTAATGTTAGGAGAAATGTTTACATTTATTATTCACATATTTAAGTCATTAAATTTATTAAAAAATTAATGCTTTTTTTTTTATAAAATTATAAGAACAAATGTAGGAGAATTTACAGAAAAATATAATATTACTCTTAGAATATTAATGTTGGGAGAAATGTTTAGATTTAATATTTAATCGTATCTTAAATAACACCTTTGAAAAATAAGACTTATGAGAAACCTAAAAACTTGTTATTTTTATACTAATTATTCAATAGTAATGTACAAGATGACTTTATCTGCAATATTTCTTCCGGAAAATTATAATTTGTTCATTATACTCAACAAAATTCCTATAAATTAGGTTCACAATAATCAAGTAATAAATTTTAGAATATTGTTAAGCATTTAGGTTTCTTATTGTTTGTTAGCCAATTCCATTTTAATTTGATAGTTTGATCGTGGAATTTCTTTATTTTTGGAACTTCTTTATTTTTGCAACGACTGTGACTTATTTTAATTGATTCTATTTGAAGTACAGAACATAAAAAAGCAATGTCTTCGCAAAATAATCCTCACGCATGTATAACTAAGAAAAACTTTGTCATCCTTATCAACAATAATTGATTATAGTTAGAATGTCTGAATCGAATTTGAGCTTCATCTTGACATACATCTATTTAACAATCAAGCAAACTGATTGCAGAAAACCAAATGCAATAATGCACAACTAAAAACAGGAGGGTTTCTGCATTATCAGAAACCTATACCATAAACCAAAGAAACATCCACCAAAAATGCTAAAAACAATTCCATAAAAAAATGTGCTATACAGTTCGGCCGAACTGGCACTGTTTTTCTTGTACTAAAGATGCTAAAAACAAACAACCTTCTAGGGTACGTAACTCCCAAACGTGGCCCCAAAATGTCAGTTTGAGCTCCATGAATCCATGATTGAAGACCTGAATCACGAAGGTATAGGAGATATTAACAAAGCAGTAGAGAAATTATACTTCACTGCAGAAGCTTCCCTCATACACAATGTAGTTTATCTTCCAGATACAGTAGAAGTGATATTTCCCAAGGAAAATTTAAGGAAACATCTGCCCATAACTCAGGTCTACTCTCGCATAAGGTAAGCAAGTATCCTCTTATCTATCTTTATCAAAAAAAAAAAAAAACGATTTAGTTATCCTTTTATCCTTAGGAAAAATCTGGGAAGGGAACCACAATGGCACTATGTATAGGAGCTGGCAGAGGTCTTTTTAATTATCTACCTTCATTTTTTAATTACCTCCCCCTCCCCCACTGGTCTTTTTATTTGAATGAATCAAAACTCATCATCATGGACAGACGTGAAGTTAATTCAAGTCACAAGTACATTACAACTATAAGATATCATAATGATATGAACAGAATAAAAGATTTCTTAAAAGCAGGAAGATAGAACATTCTTCACCTCGATCAACTTGATTTCACGTGAACTTCAATAATATCATCGTCTTCCATCCCAAGGCTCGCAGGGGTTTCAGACAAACTTATTTTATCACCATCAAAGGACAATACTATCAGTTTCATGTCACACTTGATTTTCTCTGCATATATTTTGACAATCCTTTCAAACTTGTCATCCTAGAGAGAATTAATACGAGTGTAAGACATCAAGCTAAAAATGGTCTCTGATTTGAAAATATGTCCAATGACCTATAAGAAATACAGTTTTCAAGAAAGAAAAAAAAAACAGTACATTCACATTGTAAAAGTATATTCCAACAAATTACAACTATATTTTACCTGAACAATAACATTATCAACGTCACAAAATATAAATCGTACATTTCACAATGCAAATATATTTGCTGAAGGAATTATATACCATGAACATACGAATCTGCTTTGTTCCATCCTTGTCCTGAACGGAAATGACAATCTTTGCCCTTTCAGAATGCTCTGTACTTTTCTCATCTACACCAACCACAGAAGACTGCAACGAATTATTAATTTCCAATTTTGATGACTCTTCAACATCTTTTAACAATTCTTTTGCTGATTCGGCAAACGAGGCAAGTTCCTGCTTCTTTAATCTACATGTATCAATAACACCCTATCAGACATGTAGAAATATGAGCAGTGAACACGTATATAAATCCACTAACATCCTATGTCATGTTGACATGTGAGGCAATGCAAAAAAGATGTCTAGCTCCAGATGAAACCAGAGATGATAAACTTTTGTAATTTCATGATCTCTAAAATGTTTTCTTTCATTCTTGGCTCTCTCCACATTAACACACAAAAAGGAGAGGTCAAAAGAAAGAGAAAAAAAATAGTCTGAATAAGTCCATTTTGCCATTGCTATTTGTGGTCAAGGATAAATTAACTAACTATTTTTTCAAGAACAAAAATAAGGCTAGCATTTTTAAGAAGTATATCGATGTATGCAATATCACTGTCGGAGCAATCATTTCCAGCTGAGGATAATCTTAATACAAATTCAAGGGATGTAAACAAAACAAAACAATAGCAAGCAGCTAGGATTCGAATTTGACATTTGAAAATTCCTATAAAGAGTAAAATGCACAACCTCAACTTTTTCAAAGTTGAATCCTCGTCAGTCGTCTTCTGTGCATTACTTGCGATCTTTGGTGGAGGAGGTAACCAATCATCATCCTCAATGTCCACCACTGTTACTCCTTTCCCATTAGTCTTCTCATTCCCATCCTAAACCCCCACAACACTTTCAACAGTTACAAAACCAGAATCAATAATATGAGCACAAACACATAATAAAAATCAGAGCCAAAATATTCCTTACAGCCTGGGGATTCTTCCTCTTTTTACTATCAACGCAAATCACATCCTCGTAATCATCAAAATCATCTGCGACGATTACAATCAGACTATCAAATTCAAACACTGCCTAAAACCCCCATGGAGTAATAATAACAACAATAATAAAGGGGGAAATTAGTCTAGTAAAATTTAGGGTTAGGAATCGTCGAATTATTTATAAGAAGAAAAAACGAACCATCGAGGGCGATGGGGTTCAGAGGCTGAACCCGGCTGTAATCAAACAATGGTTCCAATTCTTCGGTTTCGTCCTGCAAAAAGAAACGAGGAAATTGAGATTGCGACTACAAGAGAAACCCTAATTTCAATTTGAGTTAAGAGACAGGGAGCGTCACCGTCATCGTCGATCTTTGTCGCTCGGTGTCTTCGGATGTTTGCACTTCGTAGTTCGTATTCTATTTCACCGAATAGAATCCTCTAGAGAACTGCTTATGGTGCGGTTCCAGATCTTGTGGTCTCTGGTTTTTAGTAGTATTTATAATTTTGTTTTGGTATGAAATAAAAGGTGAAGATTGTTTGCAATTTTGTGGATTCTGTACACGATCCCGTCCCCTGTTTCACAATCCCGCTTTGAAACAAAACTTATCTGGTAGGATTCATTTTTCAAAAATAATTACATATTTGTCAAAAACCGAAATTTTGTAGTTTAAATATAAATTTGGGAAATTTTTCCAAAATTACACTTTTTTATCCCTTTATTTCTAAATTATACTTATTTATAATTTAAATTCTAAAATGTACCTATTTTTAAAATTGGTGAGAAGTATGGCTCACCTTTGTCTTTTTTAATTAATTAATTTATTTATAAGAAAAATTACATTAAGAAGTCAGGAGTTGGAATCCTGACTTCTCTATGTTTTTTTTATATATTATTAATTATTTTAAAATTAATAATATATTTAAATAATAATAAAAATTTGGTTTAATAATTTTTAATAGTTTTAAAATAATTTTATTATAAGAATGTTAAGACAGGATCATATACAACTCGACAAACAAGTCATAGCACACATCATCTAACACATTGTCAAAACGAACCTAACCGTTTTCAAAAAAGTTGATGGCAAATATCAAAACTTTCATGAGTTATACTTCATCCTACAAAAAGATATGGTTAGCAAATTAAAGAGGGATGATTCATAGAAACTGAGAACAATCATATGTCAAGCTATCAAAAGTTTTGGAAGCTTTGCAATCTTGTATTCCCGTGATCATTGTCGCTGCTCAAACAGAATCTGTGTTTGAAGATGGAGAAATGGTACCTGACAAAAAAAATGCTTAAATGTATCTTTTAGTCATTCGATTCATGCATTAATGAGTTTGCATATTGCAAAGTCATCGTACAAGTAGATGATACATGGGTTTAAGAGAAGTATACTATCACATTATTGATAGATAAAGCACAAGACGGTGCTAACCATATCTTTTCGATTGCCTACACCATTGTAGAAGGGGAGACAACTTCAGTGTGGGGTTCTTCCTAAAGAATTTGAGAAGACATGTTACTCCACAAAGTAACATTTCTCTCATTTTAGATAGGTATCCCTCGATTATAAGTGTTACAAGAACCTAAGTAACTTATGGATTGGGGATACATCCCATTTCTTTTTCCTGCGTCACATTGTACAAAATTTTCTTTGCGATAAATCGAACTGTAAACATATGAAGAAACCACTAGTGCGAGCTGAAGTGAATCTTTAATATTTTTTTCCATTAAAATATATTTTAATTGAAATTTCATTATGTATTAAATTTATTGAATATTTACATGTTATGCATACACAGAGAAAATGCACTGGCGACATCTTGAGGATATCTGTGCAAATAAACCAAGGGCAGCTGAATGGCTTGATCAGTTACCCAAATAATATTGGGTACAATGCTTAGATGAGAGAAAACATTGGAGACATATGACCACAAATTTGTTTGAGTTGGCCAATTTCATGTTCAAAAGCACAAGATATTTGCCAGTGTCATCATTGGTTGAGGAGACATATTTCAAGATCGAAAATATTTTTGCTATTAGAGGCCAACAAACTCAAGCAATGATCAACTCCGGCTTGCAGTATTTCGAAGTCGTCTCTAAGGCAATGAATAACAGTCAGCAAGAATCAAATACGCACATTGTTAACGAAGTCGACAGACACAACCACACATTTATTGTAACAGAGACCCAAGTCCCACTTAAAACACCTAGATCACCTAGAAAGTTTAGGGTCATGTTACAATCCCAAAATTGCGATTGTGGTGAATATTAGGCTAAACACTTAATGCATTCTCACATAATAGCTGCCTGTAAATCTATCAATGTAGATCACATAAACTATGTGCTGTCATTATTTACTTTATTGAACATATTGCACATTTACGACAACTCTTTTTGTTTACTGCCACACGAATTAATGTAGTAAGAATATAAAGGATATCAATGAGGTCCTGATCCAAGGAAAGGATGAGTGCAAAGGGTAGTCCGATTTCAAATTGCATTCCCATTGAAATGGACCAAGAAATTGAACTAGATATAAAAAAAAATGTGAAATTTGCCGACAAAAAAGACATAACATAAAAAATTGTTTCAACATATCTTCATCTTCAATTTTTTCTTAGACAAATGTTATTGTTTATGTATTTTATTTATGATGTAATGTATTTTGATATAAATAAATTATTAAATAAAAAATATTATAAATTTTTAAAAAATTATTAAACCAATAAAATTTTTGTTATTTAAACAATAATTCTTTTTAAAAAAATATTTTAAAAAAAATTAATAATAAGATAAAAAACATAGAGAAGTTGGGTCCTAACTCCCGACTTCTTAACTTAAATGTTGCTTGTGTCATTAATGAGTCAACTACGACTCCTCCATCGTGAAATGCAATGATGGTAACATCATCCGGTTGACCACGATGGCGGAGCTCATCCTAAATGATATTGGCGAATTGAATTTCTTCAATGTGAACTTCATTGATGGTGATAATCTCTTAATGATCGTGGAACCACATGATAAAATTGATGTCGAAAACGACACCTTCACACGAGTCAAAGGAAGCGCAATGGTCAGTGACACAAGTTTAATGTTATTTGATGGGTAAATAGTCATTTTCGTCCCTGAATGTATAAGGTGCTGACAAATTCGTCCCTGAAAGATGGAAATTCAAATTTTTGTCCCCGAAAGTGTAAAAAGTGCGACAAATTTATCCTTCCGTTAACTTTTGTCCGTTACCGTTAATGAAAGTGCCTACGTGGCACAGAGGGACGGAAATGTCATACGATTGATTGCCAACATGGTTGCTAACTAGATTTTGGACAAAAATGTCAATAAGTTACCATTGGACTAAAATGTCAGTGATTTTCTATTGGACCTAAATGTCAGTAAGTTACCATTGGATCAAAATGTCAATAATTTTTCATTGGACCAAAATGTCAGTAATTTTTTATTGGACCAAAATGTCAATAATTTTTTGTTGAATGAAAATGTCAATACGTTTTTATTAGACTAATTTGTCGGACCCAAATTTCATTTAATTTAAGGGTAAAATATAACTTAAGGATAAATATTCCCTTTTTTATGTTACAAGCATAATAATAACAATACAATAATTACTTAAAAAATAGGAAAACAAACATAAGTTAAAAGAAACATAATAATAACAACCATAATATTGATTAATAATCATAATTTGTCTGTCACAATAAAAATTATCCAAAATAAATATTCTACCGGTATATTAAAATAAATATTATAACAATGTATTAATCATTACAAATTTATCAAAGTTATAATAATTAATTGCAATCTATTATAAATTAACAAACTTAACTTATACTTGATAATTTGTAATTAAATTATAATCTAAAAACTCTTTACATTATATATAGACTATATACTTATTTTAAAAAAATTATAAAAATAATTAATTTCAGTCTTAAATAATCAATCCATTACTATTTAAAAAAGACCCGTGAAAACATCAAAACCTTACAATATTCTTAATATAAGATATTATTTAGAAGAAATATATAATCATTTTTATAAGACATTATACAGTTTCTTTGAAGCGTTTTTTTTTTCTTATTAAATCTCTACGTACGTATATGTGTTTTTTTATTGATGTGTTCTATTATTTTATAATGTTCTTAAACTTTAATATTTTTATATCACTCATAGTAAATTAATAATTATTAATAAGGATAAGATTGATATATTAGTAATATTTTAAAAAAAATAAGCAAACTTATGTACTTATTTTTATAGGTGTCTTATCTACCTATTTAAAAAAAATAATTCATAGTAAATTAATAATTTCAATATAAATTATTATTTTTATGTTTTTAAATAATCTTCTTTTTCTTGTGATAGAAAATTAGGATTGATTAAATTTTTAATCTCTGTACTTTTTTAGCTTTTAATTTTTATTCATTAATTTTTTTACAATTTTCAATCCTTTATTATTTTTTGTCATCACTTTCAGTTCTTTTAAAAAAAATTGCCCACTTTAGTCTCTGATTTATTTTTATTATTTAAAATTAATCTCAAATAAAATAAATAAGGGATTAAAAATGGATAAAACAAAAACTAATTTTGAGTAATAAAATAAACAAAGATTAAAAATGGAAAAAAAATTTAGAAGGACTAAAAATATTGTCTTAAAATTTAATGAAAGACTAAAAATTATAATTTTTTTGAAGGGTTAAAAATTGAAATTTATGTGAAGAATAAAAATTTAATTAATCATAAAAATTATATTTTGTAAATAATCTTCTTAGTTTGTGACATTCGCATGACTTTGTTACATCTTCAATTGCTTTCAACTTTTAAGTCATTTTAAGTCAGATCAAAATATTGGTGTTTGTTAAACAATATTATGGTTGTTATTATTATGTTTTTTTTAACTTATGTTTGTTTTTCTATTTTTTTAAGTGATTATTATATGGTTATTATTATGCTTGTAACATAAAAAAGGGAAGATTTATTCTTAAGTTATATTTTATCCTTAAATTAAATGAAATTTGTGGTCCGATAAATTAGTACAATAAAAACGTATTGATATTTTATTCAACAAAAAATTACTGACATTTTGGTCCAATAAAAAATTACTGACATTTTGATCCAATGGTAACCTACTGACATTTGGGTCCAATAGAAAATTACTGATATTTTAGTCCAATGGTAACTTACTGACATTTTTGTCCAAAATCTAGTCAGCAGTCATGTTGGCAATCAATTGTATGACATTTCCGTCCCTCTGTGCCATGTAGGCATTTTCATTAACGGTAACAGACAAAATTTAACAGAAGGATGAATTTGTCGCACTTTTTACACTTTCGGGAACAAAAATTTGAAATTTTTATCTTTCAGAGACAAATTTATCAGTGCCTTACACATTCAGGGACGAAAATGGCTATTTACCCTTATTTGATTTAAAACTAACAAAAAGACAAACGTGTTATTAACAAATATTCTTTAGAAAATCATTTTAGAACTTTTAAATTACAGAAAATCAATTTAGACAAAAAAAATAGTTAGAGGATCAAACATATATTTTAACCTCTCTTTTATTGTTAATAATATTTTTTCATCATATATAAGTTTGAAAAGAATAAGGCTTATGGCAGTTATAGTCACTTACAGTCCTTCAAGCATTGCAATGGTTAAATTTGGATTTTGGAGTTCTAATTATCTAATTAAATATTGATTTAAATATGTTTTTAATTCAATTAAATTAACAAATTTTGTATTTCTTATCTTTATAAGTTCATGTCTTTTTAATTTTAATTTTGGAAGATATTTTTCTATTTTGAGTCATCCTAAATTTATATTTTTCTAATTTTGATACCAGTTTATTCATATTTTTAAAATATAAACACTTATCACCGGCAATTGAAAGCACTACAAACAATGGCTTTGCATCATAGATAAGAAAGAATGTATTCATTAAAAACCGAATGATTCATTAAATTTCATTTACTGGCACCGAATGACAAAGCTGCATCATAATTCTAACTTCTAATTTTAATAAATGTAAACACCGAATTCCCACACAAATTTGCATGATATATATATATATATATATATTGTGCATGCTGAATCATAATTTGCAAAACAAGCAGCTGTCACAACACTAGATTTACAACGCCCCTTCCTTTTACACATGCACTAAGCAAGATTTAATCCCGCATTAGAGCTTTTTCAACCTCTCTTCAAACCAGCATGACATAAAAGAAGAGTTAAAATTAGAAGTTAATTATCATAAAGTATGCCCAACCGAAACTGAGAAGCAAAAAGCATGACCTCACTTGCTTTTGAGATAAACATAGGTTGGAGTTAAATGTTGGTGCAGAAATTACTTTTATGGGTTCTCTGTCCCCAAACTGAGTTTAGTACTTTAAAATCATGTTTGAAGTAGCCCACGAGAGAATAAACATAGTCTTAAATATTGCATTTAATAAACATAGTATATTTATTAAATTTAATAACTAAAATGTAACTATATTAAATGTGTAACTTTTCCTTAGAATATATATTAAAATATATTAGTAAAATAAAATTTAATTATTATAAAATTTCATACCGATATTGTGTGTGTGAGTGAATATTATATTTCAAAATCAAAATATGACAGAAAAAATTAGATACATAAATACTATAATAGTAACATCAAATATTTATGTTCAAATTTATTTATTTAACTTAGCTGATTTAAAATATAGTTCATGAATTTCTTCAAAAAATATATAGTTCATGAATTATTTATATTGTGTATATATTTGTTATACGTTTTTTTTAAAATTATGCTAAATTAGACAACATTAATGCCAAATATTATAATGTTTTTATTATATTTTTATTCTTTAAAATTTGTCAATTTATATATTTTATATATATGTTACATCACTTTTATTACTTGTGAAACATTAAATAAGAATAAATTTCAACATGCTTAATATTCTTTAGGATAATATTTGCTCAATTAAAAATAATATGATCAATCATCTTCCTTAATTTCAATGTAATTATATATAATATACTACTAAATATTTCAAAGATTAATAATTTATTTATGTACATATGTTTTTTGTTAAAATATTAAGTACAAATATTTAAAAAAATATAATTTAAACGAACCATGTAATGCACAAATATAAAATCTAGTCATTCTTTTAAAGTAAGTTTATATCATAAAACTGTTATCCTTCTAGATTTTAACATTCTTGTGACATATTTAGATTTCATTTATTATATACAACAATTAATAAAGAAAATTATTCACCAACACTAATTAGCACATAGGGGTGTTCGCGGGTCGGTTTGGATCGGTTTTGGTCAAATTTAAGACCCAACCCAATCAAATTTGATCGGTTTGGTTCGGTTCGGTTTTCAGGAAAAAAAAATTGAAACCCAACCCATTCATGAACAATTCGGTTCGGTTCGGATCACCGGGTTACCCATTTAATTTTTTTTTAGAACTACTATTTTATATCACGATTCTTTCAAATATCGCATACAATTAACACAATATTATCAAATGTATGAAAATGGTAAAATTGATTCATTTAATACTATCAACATAATATTCTAAAATAGACTTATAATATAAATTAAAACAAAAGATTTTTGAACAAAATTTACTATAATAGTCTGAATCACAACTGTTTCTTACAAACCAAGTTTTGTAATAACCAAAATATAAGAGATGCTTTTTGTTTTGTCTTTTAAGCCGGATCTTAAATGTATTGGTAAGGATCTCTCCCCTGCCTATTAGGAGGGCTGACAGTTGCTTGCTTGTCTAGCTCAGCCCCTACTGAGCTTTCCGATAGGCATCAATAAATTAGATTATATTATTATCAATTCCCACTTACCTCTGTAAAAACTTCTTCCCCCTTGCAATTCCAACTCGGTCAGAGAATCAAAGGGCAGATGATATGTCTTTCTATCCATCCTGATTGTTGGATAGAAATTGAAATCCGACTTTATGCGAGCAAGGTTCAAAACAATATAATCCGTCCTTCTATAAATCGAAAAAAAACATTTATCCAAAATATTTATTCATTACTACTATATAAAACACTACATTACATAAACAACCACATATGCCTTTCCTAGAGAACCAGAGCTTTAAAAGCATCATGTTATGCTAACTACATTAGTGATTTTCGAAACAAAAATAAGTCAAAGGGTAGGCCTTAACAGGTAGAAAGAAGATAAAGGAACTACTTTTTTTTTTCTTTTTTTAGTCTCTTAGAAACAATTAAATGATGGAATTTTTGGAAAATCATTAAAATGAATAAATTAATTTTGATCCATGCAACAAGTTTAATATATTTTAATTTATAGCAAATAGTAGCTAAAAATTATATCAAATTTGATTGTTAATGATAATTAGGAATGTGTTTAAAACGCTACTAATTAGAATTTATCATCTATATAATATTCAAGCTCCATTATTCATGACTCACGAGCATATATATCAAATCCAAACAAATAGATACCTCACAAATTCTTTTTTAAAGGCAAAGCGTTTGGGTAATATAGCAATATAGCATTTGTGTACTATTCAATATTAATCGCAATATAGCAACGAAGAATCACACTTACCCACGACGGAGTTTCAATGGCGAACAAAAATGCCTCAAGTAGAGTGATTGGTAGCCAAAGCCAGACGATAAGTACGAACCCAAAGGAATTCTAATGAGAATCCAGACAAAGGATTCTAATGTAGTTGCAGAGAAGGAGATGAGATGAAAGGGTAACAGAAGTGCAAAGAAAGAGATGAGATGAAAGGGTAACAAAAGTGCAAAGAAGGATGAGAGAATAAAAAGAAACATAAATCCTAAAGATAAGATAAGATAATATGATTATGGATTGGGCTTCATTGAGCCCACACATTTACAATACCACACCTTTTTTATTGTCAATTTTTTTTTAATTTTTAATATATATATATATATATAATAAAATTTATATTATTATTACGGATTAACAGATCGGGTTATCGGGCCAACGGATCTGTAAATCTAAATCCGTGACCCAACCCGTACATGAACGGTTTTGATCGGTTCGGTTCGATTTTGACCCAAATACATAAATGATCCAACCCAAACTGTTCGGATCGATTCGGATCAGTTCGGATTCACGGGTGACTCGTACCCGTGAACACCCCTATTAGCACAAGTGATAATTAAGTGATAATTGTTTATCTTTTAATTAAGTGATCCATAACTTGAATCCTAATCTTTAATATGAAATAAATTATTCAAGTCTTCAACAAAAATTAATCACATCTTTCAATAATAGACATTCAAAATTCCAAATCTACTCTTCAATATATATAACTATTTCATTTCTCTCACTACAAAAGTGCGTAACCTTCAAAACATAAATGTTCTCACTCACACCATACTTTCTTCACCTAGTCTTCTAGAAAGCTTATTTATTATCTTCTAAAAAGTTTAAATGAAAAGTGATAACTGTTGAAAGCGCGAGACGAATATTTTACTTTAGCACAGAAAATCTGTGCAACAATCCTATAGTTAATTAGTTAAATTTAAAAGTTTGACTTTTCATATAAAACCAAATTCCCTGATAAAGTTTAAATGGGCTCATTATTAATTGAATAAAACTTTTTCGAAGACATTAAATTTTCATTAAAACAAATCAGGGAAAAGTATTATTAAAAAATAAATTTATGAAGAACAATATAACAATCAACATTATTTCCTAGTAATGTGAAAATGGGTTCCTATTTATAAGTTCTAAATAAAACATTTAATTTCTTAAAAAATCAAGTATTCTTCAAATTATTATGTGTCATAGTATTTGTAATTTGTAATAAAAGTTTACAATTCTATATATGTAGACAAATTAATGTGAATGATGCATTTTTTTCTTTAATTTTATAATGTCTATTAGTAATGAGTAATTACTATGAACTAGTAAGGTCTTTGAGTAGGCTGTAGATAGATAAAGTTTCCTGTGGACGGACACTAGTCTTTCACAAAGGTTAGCAGGTTTCAACCAGTTGTTCTAACATAAGTGATAAGTTAATTATACAATTATGGTATAGTGGAGGATAATATAGTTTATTGTAGCATTCAATGATTTTATAATTTTAATTTAATTATAATGTATTTTCAGTATAAATATTTATATGTTATTATCCAACAATAAATTAAATGTATGACAAATTTTATTAATTTTTAATAATTATTTTTAAAAAAATTATCAAATAAAGAAAGAGTTTTATCCTCCATACAAAATTAAACAAGATTGCCTTTCATCCTACTTTATGCTATTCAAGACCTTTTTTTATTAGAATTATTAGGCACACTTCAAACTTCTTTCTTTGTTTCTTTTCTTTGCACTCTAATCATTTAAACATTTTTCTTGGCTCATTCTATTCAGTTCCTCAGGCTTCTTACCTTTTCTGAAATGGAAGATGAGTCAATGTTCAATTGTGTTCCTAGCTTTGCACGGAGCTTTAATCTTCTACTAGTACATGATAACACAATCTCTCGTGTGTACCTCTCATCACTGCTTGAGCTATATCCATTCAAAGGTTTACTTTGAGAATTTTATCAATTCTCTGTGTGATTTTCATTGCCATGTTTGCATTGTCTAAATTCACTTGGTATAATTTTTTGGTGTTTTAGTCCTACATGAAATCTCTTGTGTTTTCACTCATCATTTGTGTGTCAATTATCATTAGATTAACAAAAATTGAGGCTTTCACTTTGACTATTTGCAAAGACATGTACATTATCAACTCAAATGAACTGAAAAAACAAAGATATAGAGGATCTAACCTTTAGGATCCAAAGATTAAAGCTAATTGCAAGAAGAAAAATTGAATCACTTGGGATGAATTTAATGATGACTAACAATTGATCAAATAGTTGATAAATGTGATAATTTAACTAGTGTTTTCTGATTTACTTTATTCTTACTTGAACATTAAAAACAAAAAATTAGCATCATTTGATATTTCAATTATTCTCCTCTCTCTCTTGAATACATTTAAATTTAACATTTATGCCTATCCCCTGTAAATTACATAAAACCATTAATGAATTACTACTTGTACTATAGATCTGACATGCCTTCGTAGCTTAGGCAAAAACTGTATTTTCTGAAATCTTTGCTTTAAAATACACTTCTAAGAGTTTTGTTTTTCATATCATCTCTTCAATTTCAATGATTCAATATATTTGCATTTCCTTATCTGTTTATTCATTTAAAAGCTCAACAATAAATTGACAAACAACCTTTCTCATATTGGTTCTATATGATCTTAAAGTACATCTTGAGAAATTTGTCACTCTTTAATTTAGGACAATCTACAAGTATCTAGTTTGCAAAAGTTTGTAACAATTGAATTTAGAAGCAACAAATAACTATCATAATTGTTTGTTTTATTCAGTGACTGCTACAAATAACATTTCAGCAGCTAAATCCATGATTTGCCATGATGAAGGGGAGTTCAAACTAATCATGGCTAAAGCTAATATGTTTGATATAGATACTCTTTCTTTTCTTGATGTAGCGCTTAAAAAGGATATTCCTGTCATCTGTAAGTTCCAATTGAGATCTTTTAGTTCACTTGATTTTCTCCCACATTTTAGTCTCAACTCATTTAAGTAATACAATAGTGCATCGTTTTATATCATACACAGTAATCTACGCCGGAGAATTTGATGACGTAACTTGGAAAGCTTTAGGTACAAGATTATGTTATTTCCTTCAGGAACCAATTCGTTCAAATGATCTCAAGTATGTATGGCAACATGTGTATCACTCAAAAGCTTATTCAGCCAAAAAAACTCAAAATGCATACTTTCAAGACATAGTGAATCATGCAAAAGGGCTACAGAGCACCAAGATGAAACAGGTATACAGTTATAGAATTTTCTCAATAACCATGTACCATATTTTATGTACCACATGCCATATTTTTAGTTATTTTTAAAGAAAGTTTTGTAATAATAATGTAAATAACGAGTACCATATTGATTGTACCACGTACCATGTACATGTTCTCAATGAAGTTTTGTGATAATAATATATAAATTAAAGCGACAAATTGTATACCTATACCATATAACTTGTAACGACTTATCTTGGCATAAAACTCAAAATAAATTACATGGTTGATGAAAATCTGTCAGGGAAATCAAGAGTACTTACTTTTTGAACAATTCATTACCACACAAATGTCAGGTTCTTGAAGCAAATGGAGAAAGAAACCATGAGGATAATGAGAGCAAACTAAAATGGAAGAGAACTATTGATGATCACCCAATGTGAGGTTCCTTGACAACAACACAATGTCAGGTTCTTGGAGCAACTGAAGAAAGAAACCATGATAACAGTGTGGGCATGCTAAGCGAGAAGGGAACAATTGATGGAAATGCCAAGCCAGAATCATGGAAATCAGCTCCAATGAGCTTTTACAACCATCATTATCACAATTTATTTGATGAGAGCAAACGTTCAATTACTTGGACTCCTGAGTTGCATCTTAAGTTTACAGAAGCCATACATGTGTTAGGAGAGAACAGTACTATTACTTTTCCCTCTCACTCACTATATGTTGAATTCATTCCCCTTTTCTTTTATTTTCTTGATTACCTGTCAATTATGGGCTTAAGCTTCATTGTTGATAAGTTAATTAGTAATTACTAATTAAATGTCTCTGGTTGATTTCCTTTTCGTATCTAGTGGCTCGTCCAAAACAAATACTAAGTATGATGAATGAGCCTCACCGCACTGTTCGCCAGGTTGCAAGTCATCTACAGGTTATTTTCTGTCACTTTAACTTAGACAACCAATAATATCTCATAATTTATGTTGCATAAATTAATGTTGTTTGAAATTATGGTTGTGGTTATGTTTTGTAGCAATTCTTAATATTGCAAAAGAATTGCAGCTGAAGTGGCTGTAATTTGCCAAAAGCTTTAACGCTACAATGGGAATCACAAACTTTTTTAAAACCTTTTAAGGTTAATTTGATGGACAATCTATGATAGAATAAGATAATTGTCATGCTCTGTTGCAATTTGTTGTTGGTTGCACAAATAGGATGTGATAAATTATCTAATTCTTATCTTATCCTATTATGTTAGTATAATATTTTTTTTTATTCAGAGACGAAAGATGACTTAAAAAACAACATGACACGTTAAATTTTCTCTCCACATATATTACGTGTAATTAATATGTTGAATATTATGATATCTACTATATATAATTATTTTATGCAAAAATATTACATGATTATAAAACTATTATATAATGTTTATTATAATATTTAACATATTACATACACATTTATATATATATATAATATTATTGTTATGAAAAATATAATATTGTATATTATAAATTTTCACGAAACATATTATCTTTTACATATATAATAATAATAATAATTTGATTCATAATTTATATTTTATTATATCATTATCTAACGTGTTATCTGATGTAAATCAAGTTAAATATGATTTAAACTTATCTTGTTTTTATCCCATTCTTATTCTATTTTCATATATTTCCTATCTAGACCATCAAATGAATTCCTAGTTCATAACTACATATTTAAAATTAGTTTGGAATGAATGATTTTTAGTTTTCTTTTTTTTTTTACAAAAGCTTTCTTGAGAAGGTCATAAAAAATTATTAATAATCATTATATTGTTTCTGAAAGTTAATCCAAACACACATATTTTATGGTTTAAAGTTATTAGGTAAACGAGCTAGCTCTATGACTGTTGAGTTTATTGAAATTTACTTGGTAACTTACTACAATTAACAATTTTATGCTTTCCTCCTTAAATATACTAAGTAAAATTATGTATGCTAGCTTGTGCAGTAAATGGTACTTAATTACCATCAATATTAATACTTTAAAAGGGAAAATCGATGCATAAAATAAAGATGCTAGGAACGTTTTACATAAATGCAACATAGGCCAAAAGTACGTAGTTATTTTCGTTATGTTAATTTGTTCTCTTATTTCATAACTATAGTTGCATTCATGATTCTTATTTGAATGGCTATACCCACCATGCACCATTTATCGTTTGCTGCATTGTTTAGCCTTTTGAAATTCACCATTATTCTTCCTACACAGAAACACAGATCGCGGTTGAAACGTAAAGAGAATGCTCGCAATCCTAATTTGCCTCCAGTAAGCACATCATTATCCTACAGCCACAAAGCCAAGTTTCCCTTACCGTTTGAAGAGTCCACCTCAGGAGCAAAAGGTAATTATAGTTTTCCTTTGTATTTCACTGATTTTGGATTGCAAACCAATATTTTTGTTTGTAATTCATTCATTATTCATTAATTTAGAGCATATGAGAGCATTTGATCTAAGTGTCCCAACACCAAAGGCTTCCTTGAAAAAGAACCACAATCAAAACCAGTTTCTTGTGAACAACATTGGAACAGAAGAATCAAATATTCTTTCAGTGGATCAAAACCAACATGCAACTGAGTACAATGATCTCATAAATAATTTTGCGGAAGACTGACAATTTTGATTTGTTGGAAAACGAAACTAATCCTGGTGATGTTGATCGATATTCTGAGATGCTAAGAACAATTCTAGATGGTAGCAGCTCCAGCCCTTGGTAATTTGACATGGACAACACCAACTAGACCATAAGGTTTGTCATTTTATCATGTACATAATTCAAATAATGTAAGACCTATGTCATACTTCAAAAATTTAAGATATACAGCTATCTCAAAAATAAATTTCTATATTTGAGCTTGCAGGATTGGCTGAACTTTTAAATGGAAACCTTAATGCTATGTAGCAATTCGGTTTACTGCTGCTACACATCAACAATTGTTAAATAGAACTTTAACATACATGGAAAAAACTATTTTCCTTTAATTTTCTTTTCCAATAATAGACATTATCTTTATGTGCTTTCATATATATATATATATATATATATATATATATATATATATATATATATTGTAAGCATATATGATTATATATACATAGGATTCTATTAAGATATAGGAAAGATAAGAGATGCAGTGTTTGCCGTTTGCTTTCTTACGAGAAAGCATGAAGAACATAATCTTGCGTAAATATGTATTTACTATTTAGATACATAAGCTTTTGTAAATATTTTTATTAAAATGCTACATATGTACTTCTTTTTAAGAGAATAAATTATGCAAGGTTTGATTGTGATGAAATGATTTTATGTTAGTAGGGAATATAATTAACTATTATTGGGTGAAGTTAGGATATCCCTTTGATGTTGAAATTCATTAGTGTTAAATAATTTAATATTGAAATAAAATGCATTAATTATATAATGAAATTTTTTTAATGGCCTATTAAACAATAAAAAGTAGATTAAGAAATGTCTTTCATTTAAAAGATATATTAAATAATTGTTAAAAATATAATATATTAATTACTATATATTTTTTCAATGACTCATTAAATAACATGTATTCGTTTTTTTTTATTTTTACTACAACAGATGTATTCCTTAAAAACGCATTAAATAATTAAACGGTGATTGTATGTAGAATGCATATATAGAGTTCATTTTCGTTATATAAAATAAAATATTATAAAAATATATTTTTAATTATTTTAAAAATTAGAAATAAAATTATTGAGTTTTTTGTTTGTTTGATATATTTAAAAAAATTAAATTCATAAATATAATAAATAAATATTCTCTTTTATCCCGAGTATAAGAAAAAAAAGCCCAAATAGATATTTTAAAACTAATTTCAGCTTATTGAAACCATATCCAAAATATTTTTTATTTAATTAAGAATGCAAGGACCATTTTTTATTCATTATATGTTCTAATGAAAGATAAATTAGAAAAAAATATATTTCTCAAATGAGTTTGTACAATTAAATGATACTAACTAAGTTTCTTATTCAGTGTGAATAATTCTTTTTCTTTATATTTGAAATTAGAGGAAGTATTTAATAATAAATAAATAACTTCACTAATTCAATACGTAATAATGAAATTATTAGAATTCGTTATTCTTTTTCCTATATCTAATATTGAAACTTAGATAAAATATTTATAAAATGTGCATTAAATGTCCCTTGACAAAAAATGCATTAAAAGTCCATCCATGTATTAAATGACTTTGTAATTTTAGAAAGAAAAAAAAAAGACTTTGTTCTGTTTCATTATTTAATTTTCATATAAGAAAAAAATTATTCCAATATAATTATCATTTTAATTTTTTAATGTTAATATTATTTTTTCTACTTATATTTATTATGAACTACAAAATTTAAAAATAAATTAATGATGATATAAGGTTAATTTTGTAAAACTGTGACTTTTTTCATTTATTTATTACTTTAATTATTTTTAAAATTTTAAAATATATTTTATGTTTTTCATATTGTATTTTATTTAAAAATTGAAGTACATAAATATTGACTTTACTTATTTTAAAATTAAGAAAATAGTAAAAGTAAAGTATTCCTTTTCTTATCCGATATCTTTATTTAGAAATAAATAAAATTCATAAATATAATAAATAAAGATATAATAATTAAATCTTCAGAATGGCTCACACTCTATTCAACTAAAGCTAAATTCTCCTATTAAAATATGAATGCTTGAATGTAAATACTCAATGATAAAACCATTACAATGCATTGTCCCTCTCAGAATGTATTAATGATATATATATATATATATATATATATATATATATATATAT
>CM023960.1:23432867-23450136 GCA_013407115.1 Glycine latifolia | reverse complement strand
TATATATATATATATATATATATATATATATATATATATTAAAGTGTGCATTAAAAGTCATCTTATTAAATGTCCTAATAAATACTCTTTGATGTACGAAGTGTCCTCTTTGGAGTATTTTATTTAGTTTCTTTAATTATAGAAATATTATTTTAATTTGATTTAAGTATTTTTAAAATAAAAATGAAAATATTTTTTATTTTTTATTTTTCATGATATTTTTATTTAAAAAATTCAAATTCATAATATAATAAACAAATGCACGAATTCAAACAATTGTAATTATCAAACTATTATTATTTTTACTTTAATTATTTTCAAATTTAAAAACAAATATAATAAAAAGTCCATTTTATTTCTTTTCATATGATATTTTTATTTAAAAAATTAAAATTTATAGGTATAATATATGAGGCTGAATTTGTTGGTAAATTTAAAGACTTAAATTAAATTTATTGGCCTACATATAAACTTAAGCTTATTTATTTATTTATATGTAGATTTATTAAACTAAAAGTGCATTGAAACAAAGAGAAATAAATTCAAATCAAGGATTCCAAAAATAATCATCATGAAAACGAGTTCGATTAGCTAAATATGTACACAATTTCAGTTTTTATACAGGCTATTACTTTGTGCACTACTGATATGCGCTTAATATATAGTGTTTTCAAGCTAAAAGAAGTCTTAAATTGATCACAAATTAGTAATAATTACTTACAATTGATAGAAATATTGATAACTCCTTCTTAATTATGCTTTCACTCATTTTAGGTAGTTTTATAGTTGAAAAGTGCTAGCAGAAATGAAGAGGACAAGAGAAAGCAAGCCAAGTCAAGGGATCTAGTGCGATCCGCGCGAAATCCAGTGCCACTAGGGCCAAAACAGGAGAATTAAAGGCAAAACTCACTGTTATCTCGCGCCAACAGCGCGGAAGTTGGCGCTATCAATGCCAAAGGATAAATATAATTCAATTATCACTGTCAACTCGCGCTAATGGCATGAATAATGGCGCCAACCGCGCCACTGAATTAACTGATGGTGTATTCCTCACTGCCATCTGGCGCGATTAGCGCGGGAAGAGGCGCGATCAGCGCCAGGATGATAATATGTTGGCGCTATTAGCGTGGGACTTGGCGCTATCAGCGTGGGAACACAGATTCTGTAGCACTGTGCACTCTGCTGAGGGTATTTTGGGAGATTTACTTCCCAAGTATAAATAGAAAAACCCACTGCTAAGAAGGGGACTTTTGGACACGAAAATATCAGAGGAAAGGAGTTTTGGAGAGCTTGGGAGTACTTAGCTAGGGCTTGGAGTTTGAAGACCAAGTTGGATTTTTTCCTTCTTCTTCTTCTTCTTGTTTGTTTTTCAGCTGAGCATGCTTCTCTTTGTGCTATCAAGGTCAAACATGAATAGGTTTGACTAGTTCATTCTTGTAGTTAGGGCCACACACTTGATGTAAACTTCCTTTGGATTGGATTGAGTTCTATTATTCTTTTATGCTAAGTTATTTTATTTTACGTTGCTTTGAATGAAATATATCTCTTTATTAGACTTGATCATTCTGATAATGTGTTGAAAGCTAGGGTTCACAATAGGAATATTGGAGTTCTAAGCTCTGACTTTGGTAAAGTAACAATCCTTACATTATCTAGGAATAAAGATGTATGTTTGCGGATGATTTAATGTATCGAACTTAATGCTTAACCTAAGGAAGACTACTAAGGAATTAGGGTTTTAAGTGGGTTAAAAAGTTAATGTCACTAAGGAATTAGGACTTAACTAAACTCTGTATGAAGAGATGCATATGCTGAGTAATTTGAGTAATTGAATGTAGTAATCAATCTAAATTAAGAAGGTGGAAATCATCAAGTGTGTGTGCCCTGACTACTCTCTCTCACTCATATTGTTTGAAACCAAACTTCGTTGTTTATAATCATTTATTGTTTCTTAATTCTTGTCGTTGCTTTTACTCATTTCAACATACAAAACACAATTTTACCAAACATTTGTCTTTCAACTTTTAGATAATAGTTATAATATAATTGGTGCATCAATCCTCGAGGGAACGATATCTTATTTATAACTTTATTACTTGAAACGATCGATATACTTGCCAAAATCTCAACAACTACCATGCTTCTTCATGCACTCTTTCTGTAATGCTTTTCAACATTCTAGAATGGTTATTCCGAAAGTAAAAAAAAGAGTGCATTCCAGGATGAATATCCGAAAGGAAAAAGGAAGTGCAGGAAGCAATATCCTTTTATATATTGGTTATAGGGCCTTTAAACCAACGGCGACCACTGATTAACCAGTAAGAAACTACAAGAATAAGCAAACATCCAACAGCAACAGGGGTGTAGTTAAGTGTCTGAATGGTAATTGGGTAGGAAACAGGCAATGAGAAGAGTATGGAGATGAACACCACCCAAAAAACAGCAACCCAGCCCACAATGACTCCGTAATGGCCTAAGTTGAAAGGCCCAGGTACAAAATCCTTTTGTGCCAAGGTCACCCTAAAGAATATAGGTAAGGCATAAGCTATATAGAGGCCAATCGTTGCTATGGACACCATGGCTTCAAATGCCACTATGCTTCCAAGAGACTGCAATATATTGAGTTAGAGACATGGCAAGAATAGAATGATAAGAGCTATGACTAAACATAGAAAGATAAAAACTAAATTTGCAGGTTATTATAAATGAAAGCTTATAATAAAATACATACCGTTAGTGCCATACAAAATGATATAAAAACAGAAAGCCAAACTGCATATATGGGAACCTCCTGGTTGTTAACTTGGTGCCACAATGATGACAATGGCATAGCCCCATCTCTAGAGAAAGCATAAGCCATCCTGAACAATGTTTTAAAACATCATATTATATTCATTAGTAACTAGAGAAATTCAGTCCCTCTCATATCCAAAATGCACAAAGGGATAGCACTTTGTTTACCTTGAATTGCTGGTTACTGAACTCATACCACAGAAAAATATGGCAAGAGCAACAATTACTAAGCAAAAAATGCCTCCAGTTCCATGGCCATATCTTTTCTTGAATGCTTGATAGAACACTTCAGCAATAGCATACCCACCAGCATCATTATCTTCACTCAAAAGGTAATGGATGTCAGTGACTGCGAAGCTAATGCCTAGAATGTAACCCCATCCAACTATAATAGATATCCCAACAGCGCTGATAATTCCCTTTGGTCCATTTCTGTCAGCATCCCTGGTTTCCTCTGTCTGCGTAGATAATACATTAGCAAGCACGCACATAGTCTAGATCATTTAGTAACTTCAACCATCAATGGAAACAAGAGCATAAAATTTTCAAAATTTAAAAGCAAGAGAAACTTGGTAACTCATAAAACTTGAGCTGAGGTTATTGACAGAGATCATACGAATTCATTCATTAGAGAAAGCAATTCTGAAACACCAATTTTCATGTTAATAAATCTAGACCTGCTCACAAGAAGGGCCCTTCAATCTTGGACATTGGTAGTGTTTGTAATCACAAAAAGAATAATTTCTCCTGGCTAAACAAGGCCACAACAAAAAGGTCAGATTCTGAATTCACCATCCCCTGGCTAGTAAAATATACTCCCTCCGCCGAAAGCGGTGACAAATATCCGTCGGGGACCATGTGCACAAATATGATGAATATTTATCTCCTAACACGATTTATTCCATACATAAGAATCAATCAGGATTCGAACCTTGGACCACTTGTTTAAGGGACACAAGCCCTTATACCAACTATTATCGGTTCATTTTTCTTATATATCTTACAACATGGTTCAATATACTTGTATGATATGCTAATAACTTACAAGAATCTTAACTCATCTGCAATATTCTAATCCTGGGATGGTAGGTTAAAAACGGGCTTTCAGAGCTATGCAAAATGCACAGGCCAGTTAAGCTGAAAACAAGAGATCATAGATCAACAATGCATGATTCTTTTTTAGAATCACTCTAAAGGGAGGAATCAAGCAAAAGAAGTATATGTTTTATCGGACAAGGAAATTTGTGAAAGCTTTTCAAGCCAATTAATTTAGAGAAAAGGAAGAAAAAGAGTAGAGCAGATGTACCATATGAGCGGATGCATCAAACCCAGTTAGGGTATACTGACTCATTAGAAGTCCCAAGAGAAATATATAGGGTCTGCTGCTGATTCCATCCTCATTTTCAGTATTGAAATGAGAGAAAACAAACTTGGCACTAGCCCTTTCCGTTGCAACAGATGGAATGACGATCATAAGCACAAAAACACCTAAAAATTTGCAATTTCTATAAATAAATAAAATTCAGAAAGGATTGCCATGGAGAAATGAATGCAGAAAAAAATCAATCAAATAGGAAATTTCTACACACCTAAAACGTTCCAAATAGCTGCTAGCTGTCCCAAGAATGATAACAATGAGATAGGAAGGCTGTTTATTATACCGTGTAGGAGCAAAATTCCCCCATGGAAAGCAATAACTACATATTTAGATGCCTCATATCCACCACCATTTTTGCCACCAGTACTAAGTAGAATAATAACCTGAATTAGTTTTGCAAGTGAATAATCTACACTTGTTGTCACTGCCCACTGAAAATGAAAAGAAACCAAAATTGGAGCTTCAAATGGTTTATAAATGGGAAATCTACATCCCACACAAGTTTAGACCTTGAAGTGAAAAGTGAAGGCTGTTTAAATTCTAGAATATGTGTCTTCTTAAGAATACCTGGCCAACAATATTGAACCTGTAAAAACGATAAACCATCCAACACGCATCAGAGAAATAACCGAATTAAGCAAATATTGCGGAGTATCTTGTTATTAAACTTGGCAGACAGGCTGATTAAGCAACAAACTTTATTTTTAAGCTATATGGCATTAAGGAGAGCTACAAATTATATGCAAGTTAAAATTGAGAAGTAAATAAAAATAAAAGGCTTAAATGCCAGTTACATTACATATTCTTTTCACTTATAACTGTCAATTTTGCTACTGAATTTAACTTAAGTTCCGTCTTCTTGTTCAGGTCGTTGCTCAAATGTTCTGTGCACCACACCGTTAAATTGCAAAATATTTATTTGCTCAAAGTTCACAAATTTGAGTTTGTATATTAGAATGCACGACATGCTCATCTCTATGATCACTGAACAAGGGGAGAACAACACTTCACAGTTCACACTTTGCACTTCACAAAATTTAAATCCGATCTGGCCCATAAAAGATCCTCATACAAACATCAATATTGCATGCTCGTAAACAGTAGTAGTTGCTAGTCAAGAAAATTAAGACACGGTCAACACGTCATTAAAAAGTGAAAAGAAAATCAAGAAATCAAAGCACAAGTTGTTTATTTACTTGTGCTTTCAATTTTCATGTTTTATTTTCACTTTTTTATTAAAATATTTTCTGTTGAAAAAAATTATTCAGGAAACAGAATTTTTTTTTTTTTGCTTTAAATGTTTCTTTATACAAATATTTGAAGACAAGTGGTACTTTTGTTACTTGTATAATTAAAATATTTGAAAACATGAAATGAAAAGGCAAACAAATAGTTGGAAAAGAAATCTCCCGTATTAATTATTCCTTTTGTTCTTATAAATAAGATCCAAGTTTAAAATAATATTTTTTTATAAAACTCAATCTTTAATATTTTTTGCATTAATTATTTTTGGACTATAAATATTTTTTATTAAAAGAAGACATAAATGTATTGACATACAATTAGAATAGAGAGAAATATTAATGACAAAGATAATTTTAGAAAAAGTTATAAATTTAAGACAAATTTATTAATATTAACTAAATTAATAATTTTTCTAAATTCGATGAATTAGATAATTAAAAATAATAATAGTTCTAAAATTAAAAGGAATTGGGTTAGGTACCAGCCAGTAATCCAGGAAGCAAAAGGTGCCCATCTGGGCCCAGCAAGCTTGGCGCTCCAATAGTAAAGCCCACCAGAAGTTGGATAAGATGAACAAATCTCCGCCATTGAGAGTGCAACGATCATGGTGAAACCAGAAGCTATGAACCAACCATACACGAACGAAACAGGGCCACCATAGTTCAACCCAGTGTTGTAAAGAGTGGTCACTCCGGTGAGTACTGATATAATAGAAAACGAAAACGCGAAATTCGAAATCACCCTGCCATATATTATAAACAAACAAATTAAAAAAGAAAAGGTGCAATGAATCCACCAAACAAGAGAGAGAGGAGAGAATGGTAGTGTAGCATACGAAAGATGACGATTGAGTTCTTGTTTGTAACCGAGTTGTCGAAGACGGGCATGGCCAGAATCAAGTGGAACGTATCCCACGTCAGATGAGACTGTTTTGCTTTTACCAGATCCCATGAATATTGATGAACCAATCACACTTCACACCAATGGATTGGAAGGAGATAACAGACAAGTAGCAGGCAAAAAGTTTATTTCTTTACGAATCATTATTCTTATATTATCTCTTTTAATTTATTAATTTTATTTTTAATTTAAATTTAAATATATATTTTAACAAATAGTAGTAATTAAAGATAGTTTTGTATTACAATATAAATTGTTTACTACAAATTTAAAATATAATTTATATGTTCAAAATATTTTTTTATTTGATTATTATTCCATTTCATTTTGGGTGAACGAATGGTGGATTGAGAAGTAGTGTTGTTGAGTCAGATTGGCAAGCTGCTGTTAAACTTATTAAAGATGTGCCTCCACTCTACACATCCGTTCTTCATTCACACTCACGTGCCAACATGTTCACTAGGAAGGGATGTTCAATACAATAGTTGATCTTCTTGCCAACCTTTCTTTGATTCCTTTGCTCCCTTAGCTGGCTACACGGGTCATTTTAGTTGTAGCTACTCCTGGCTAATTCTCAAAATATAATAGTTTTTTTTATCAATAAATATTAATTATAAATTTATTATTTTTTATTTGGAAAGGTTCAAACTCACGCTTATCTATTTCTTTTTTCATTTTTTTATCATCAAGTCAATCTTATATATCCTGGTATTATACAATAATAATACTTGGGAAACAAAAAGTGGAATTAAACAAAAGAGAAATATTCCAAAAATAATCATATTGAAAATGAGTCTAATTAGCAAATTATGTACACAAATTCAGTTTATATATTGGTAATTGGGCCTTTAAACCAATGCCGACCACTGATAATCCAGTAAGAAACTACAAGAATAAGCAAACATCCAACAGCGACAGGGGTGTAGTTAAGTGTCTGAATGGTTATTGGGTAGGAAACAGGCAAAGAGAAGAGAACAGAAATGGTGAGCACCCAAAGAACAGCAACCCAACCCACAACGATACCATAACGGCCCAAGTTGAAAGGCCCAGGGACAAAGTGCTTCTTGGCCAAGGTCACCCTAAAGAATATAGGGAAGGCATAAGCAATATAGAGGCCAATTGTTGCTATGGACACCATGGCCTCAAATGCTACTATGCTTCCAAGAGACTGCAATAGATTTACAATTGAGTTATAGGAATAGGTTTCCACTTTTTAACAAATCAGAGAAAAGGTTATTATAAATGAAAGCTTATGAGTAATAAAATACATACCGTTAGTGCCATGCAAAATGATATGAAAACAGACAGCCAAACTGCATATATAGGGACATCCTGGTTGTTAACATGGTGCCACAATGATGACAATGGCATTGCCCCATCTCTAGAGAAGGCATAAGCCATCCTGGACAGTGTTTTAAGCATCATATTATATTCATAAGTACTAGAGAAATTCAATCCCTCTTCTCTCATATGGAAAATGCACATTGTTTACCTTGAATTGCTGGTAACTGAACTCATACCACAGAAAAATATGGCAACAGCAACAATTACTAAGCAAATAATACCCCCAGTTCCATGGCCATATCTTTTCTTGAATGCTTGATAAAATACTTGAGCAATAGCATACCCACCAGCATCATTATCTTCACTCAAAAGGTAAAGGATATCAGTGACTGCAAAGGTAATGCCTAGAATGTAACCCCATCCAACAACAATGGATATCCCGACAGCGCTGATAATTCCTTTTGGACCATTTCTATCAGCATCCTTGGTTTCCTCTGTCTGCAAATACAAGTAACCAGAAAGTCTTAGTCTAGATAATCTAGTAACTTCAATCTAACAATGGCAGTGAGGAGCATAGAATTTTCAAAATTGAAAAGCAAGAGAAAGTTGGTAACTCCTATTACCTAAACCGAGGTTATTGACAGACTAATTTTCATGTTGGATCTAGACCTGGTCTTAAGATGGACACCTCAAAGGTTTAAGCTGATAAATGATAACAAGAGCTCACAGTATCAACAATGCATGAATTCTTTTTTAGACTCACTTTATAGGGGCAAAAAAAGTGTAATGTATCAGACAAGGAAATTTCTGAAAGCTTTTCAAGGCAATAAAATTTTGAGAAGAGGATTAAAAAGAGTAGAAAAGATATACCATATGAGCTGATGCATCAAATCCAGTTAGGGTATACTGACTCATTAGAAGTCCCAAGAGAAATATGTAGGGTTTGCTGTTGATTCCTTCACCATTTTCTGTATTGAAATGGGTGAAAACAAACTTGGCACTAGCCCTTTCCGTTGCAACAGATGGAATGACAATCATAAGCACAAAAACGCCTAAAAATTTGCAATTTCCAATTAGAAAGCTTTGCCAAGGAGAACTAAATGCAGAAAACAATCAATCAAACAGGAAATCTCTTCATACCTAAAACATTCCAAATAGCTGCCAGCTGTCCTAAGAATGATAACAATGAGATAGGAAGGCTGTTTATTATACCGTGTAGGAACAAAATTCCCCCATGGAAAGCAATAACTACATATTTAGATGCCTCATATCCTCCACCATTTTTTCCACCAGTACTAAGGAGAATAATAACCTGAATCAGTTGTGCAAGTGAATAATCTACACTTGTTGTCACTGCCCACTGCAAATGAAAAGAAAACTAAGTTGGAACCTCAAATGGATTAATGGGAAATCTACATCCCACACAAGTTTAGACCTTGAAGTGAAAAGTGAAGGATGTTTAAATTCTTATAATATGTGTCTTCTTAAGAATACCTGGCCAACAATATTGAACCTGTAAAAACAGATAAACCATCCAACACGCATCAGAGAAATAACTGTGGGAAAGCAAATCTTGCAGAGTATCTAGTATGTCAATTAAGCAATAAACTTTATTTTCAAGTTATATGGCATTAAGGAGAGCTACAAAATTAGGCATCTGTAGCCAATTGTATGCCTGTTAATAGCATTAAATTTTCAAAAACCAGGTTGAACATTTTACATCATAAAACTGAGAAGTAAATAAAAATGTGAACGAATTATGCACCATATCATTAATTATAACTCTCAGTTTTGCCAGTGAATTTAACCTAAGTTCCATCTTCTTGTTGATTATGATTAAATCTATGAAATATAGTCCAAGTTGTTGTTCAAAATGTTGTGTGCATGTTTCTGGTTGATGTGACTAGCTTTTAGTGATAGATTTAACTATCAAAAATATAATTCTAAGTTAGCAGAATGACATGTCTGCTGCACACAATAGTTAGTGCATATTACAATCCTCAAAAATCTCTTCTGTGGTCTGAAAGATCAAATGATGATTCTTCTTAGGCAGCATCTTAAGGTTAGTGATAAAATCCTTCTATTATGCTATAGATGAATCTTCTATCACGTATCAACCTATTTCTACTCACTCTACCTTTCAAATGTCGCCCAATACCTCACCACTAAATTACAAAATATTAATTTGCTCAAAGTTCACAAATTTGAGTGTTTTTTGTATATTTTTTTATCAGAATGCACGGCTAGTTCATGTCTATGATCGCCGATAAAGGGGAAAATGCACTTCAAAAAATTTAAATCAAATGAGGCCCACATAAATATCCTCATATAGACTTCAAAAATCAAAATTGTATGCTCCTAAACAATAATTGCTGGACACGCAAATTAAGACACGGTCAACACGTCATTAAAAAATTGCAATAAAACGTCTGCGGTACCACCTCCATGTGCACAGGCATTTATAGCCACTTCTGAGCATATCTTGAAATTTTTTTTTTTTTTGTACGTATCATATCTTGAATTATTAGGCATACGCATACAAGAAACTCAGATGTAATACTGCACCTAACAAAATATTACAAATCTTCCTCGATGGAGGGTGCATATAGTAGCTTTCTTTAAACAGAAGAATATCCTAACTACTTGTAATTCATTTTCCTTATTATCTTCTTAGTCATACTAAATGAAGAAAATATAAATTATTATTAATCAATAAATACATTTTTAATTTTTCACTTTATGTAACAGCTCACATTAATAAATTCAAAAAAATATATCAAATAGCAACATATTAAATTGGAAAATGAATGATAAGCGAATACTAGCAATTAATATATCAGATTCGGGCAACAGTTGCAGCCGAAACGGAACACCGACCAGAAATGAATCCAAAAGCATTCATATCAATAAGAAGAGGGAAGTCAACCAAAAAAAAAAAAAGAAGACGGAGAACAAAGGGTAGGTGGGTGATGTTCAGAAAACAATTGCAAACTTGAAAGAGGTGAGAAAATGTACCAAAACGAAAGTGTAACGTTTTAAAAGGAAAATCAAAAGAAGTACAAAAACGAAACTTTCAAATAATTAAGGTAAAATTTTTAAAATTTAATGTAACAAAATAAAATAAACTTAAAACTTATGGAGCAAAATAACTTTAACCGAACAAGAAAAGAAACGAATTAGAGAAAAGAGAGATAGAGAAAGAGAGAAAATGATTCTCTACTAGACTAGTTGAATAATAATTCCGCATTTGGTGTCGCTTTGTGATTCATTCATTCATGTTAGCCATAAAGCAAATTGCGTAGTATATCAGGTGTTCAGAGAAAACCTACTAGTTACTTGCATTGAAAATGAGAAACAAAATTATATTCAGACCATTTAATTTAATCGAAGAACCTTTAATTTAATTAAATCATCATAAATAGGCATAGTTCTAAAAGGGAAATTGGTACCAGCCAGTAATCCAGGAAGCAAAGGGTGCCCATCTGGGCCCAGCAAGCTTGGCACTCCAATAATAAAGCCCACCAGAAGTTGGATAAGATGAACAAATCTCAGCCATTGATAGTGCAACGATCATGGTGAAACCAGAAGCTACAAACCACCCATACACCAGCGAAACAGGGCCACCATAGTTCAACCCAGTGTTGTAAAGGGTGGTCACTCCGGTCAACACTGATATAATAGAAAACGAAAACGCAAAATTCGAAATCACCCTGCCATATAGTAGTATAAACAAATTAAAAAAGAATAAGCAAAAAGAAAAGTGCAAAAATCCAGAGAGAGGAACTAAAGAATAGTAGTTTACGAGAGGTCACGCTTGAGTTCTTGTTTGTAACCGAGTTCTTTGAGACGCGCATGGCCGGAATCAAGTGGAGCGTGTCCATTTGCGGTCACATGAGAAGGGAGTATTTTGTCAGAGCCCATGGTTAAGCAATCACAGAGAGAAGAAGAAGAAGATGGATGAAGAGAAGAATGGGAGTGTGAATTGCCAATGTCATCTTTGTAGTCAACATAAATAAAAATAATAACGTGTCTCTTTTTTCTTGTATTTCCCTCCTCTCCGGAACTCCCGTCTTCATTTTCTTTTCTTTTTATTTATTTTTTATCTAACTTTTTTCCCCACAACACAAATATCCTCATTCAGAGGTAATTATATTAGAGATAATTCTATTTGTGAGACAATTCTATTTGAGACAGTTGATATTAGATGTGGATATCTTTTCCAGAGAAATTTAAATCTCAGTTCATCACGTTATGGAGATTAAGTCTTTTCGCTGCATCAAATTTCAGGTTTTCTGTATCTAACTTCTTGTTTTTGCCTTGGTTTACTTTCATCGTTAATTAAGTCTTTTAAAATAGCACTGTGTACTGACGTGAGCGAGTTGTGTTATTTACTATTGATGGTAAAAATTATAGATTTTCCATAGCTCTGGATTCGTCATAAGTCTTAAAATGGGTGTGACTAGGAGAATCAAATTTCAGATTTTATTTTTGTCTTTTCTTTCTGCTAAAAAAGTTCACAGAAAATGCACATTTTTTCTCTATTTAGTTACCTTAATAAAAGCTGATAATGTTTTATAAACCAATTTGCCAATAAAAGAATACCAATACTACTAATAAAGTTGAACATTATTGATAAATAATTGAATTCTTAAAACATAGTTAATCATATAAAAATGTTGTATTACTCTGACAATGTAATGAAATATTTGTCGATAAAAAATATCAATATTAATAAAATTCCATGTAGTTAATAAATAATGAAATTCTTTAAACATATTAACAAAAATATTTTATTACAAAGTTATACTTATTTGTCGATATTGAAAATTATTAATTTGACATCTACAAAAATACTTTAATGCATACAACTAAATTAAAAGCAAAACAACAATAAGCAAACTCAATTCCTTACATTAAAGCTTTTAAAAATCGAGAGACATATTAATTGAACATAACTTACGAGTTATTGTAAATCTATCAATATTTATTTTTAATTCCTACAAATAAAAAAAACTTTTAAACAAACTGTTTTGGTTCACACATGTTATCTTAATTGCCAAATATGGAGAGTATGCTAATATAAATGTGATAAAGGAAAATAAAAAATTCTGAATATTAAACTGTAAGATACATTATAAGTATACGACTTTAATGATTTAATCTCTACTAATATGTTTTATCTCTTTGTCATTTAATTTCCTCGTTTTACCTTTTTCTTTGTAAAATTTATTATAAGTCTCTCCATATATAGATAAAGAAAAAAAAAAGAGGTAAAGTTTTACAATTGAATTCAAATGAAAAAAAAAAAGAGTATTTTTCTTCTTAGGACTTACATTCAATATTCTTAACGTAAGAAAAAATGGCTCACCGAAACTTATAAATATATTGTTTCTATCCAATTTTCTTTATACCTTTTATTTAGCTTCTTGAGTTCAAATATATAATTGAATTTTATAATTAAAATCAAAATGTAAAACATAATTTTAATTAATTATGAAACATAATGATAGCATACTCAACTTGCAATATATTTTTTTAAAATGTTTTAAACGTCTTTAGATTTAGATATATAATATTTACTAATAAAGTGTTATGTAGTTTTAACCTTATTCAAAATATTAAAATCGCATCTCTCAAAGCATATCGATCAATTAAAATAATAAAAAAGATTAAATATATTCTTTAAATATATATCTAAAAATACTGGATATTATTTCGTGAGCATTAATTAATTGAACTTCATAGATAATCACGGAAGCTTGCGTAACTGAAACTTAAAAACGTGGATTCGATTCTGCCAAATTTATCTATCGATCTGTGAGCACTGTCGGGTGCCAACATATGTGTGGTTCATATTTATCCAGCAGCCTCTTAAATTAGTGGAGAATATGAAAACTATTTAAATTATGTCAATGTGATAATAGTACAGAGTATTTAATAAATTTTATTTATGATAAGTTTTTATTAAAAAAATTATTTATCATCTTTTTCTTTTTTTGAAAGAGTGATCATCATTATACTCCATAACTAAAAAATTTCATTAAGAATGTTTAAACTTGAGAATTCACTTAAGTAATCTAAGTTCAGTTTCAATCGTATTAAATATTAAAAAATATTTGAAAAATAATCTACCTGTAAAAGAAAAGAAAATGAAAACTAATAATTTAGAATTGTTTATCTGATTTTTGTAATCTTGTTTGGTTGGATAAATTATATAAAATTAAGTATATAGGCACGATTCTTATAAGAAAATTGAGACCTGGACAGGACCATTTTACAGCAAGAAGAACAATTAAATTATGTGTCCAAATACATTTCTGCTCTCCATTTATTCGACTTTGGAGAAAAAATGGTTTTGGGGGACCACATGCCAGTTTTCTTTGGTCCTTGCCTTTCTCACTGGATCCAAAATTTCAAATGTGCTGATGTGCAAACTCCAATCTTATTCAATAAAAAAAAACTAAAGGTGTTATGATAGATGATATTAATAAGGTGTTTAAAATAATAAATTATTCAAATATTATTGTTTTTTGAAATATTCGTGAACGTGTTCATCGTACGCGTGTAGGATGCAAATGGGTGAAAAAGAAATCAAAGAAGGAAAAAATCAATGATTAATTAACTCTTTTAGATTGAATTATTCTTCTTTCTCATAATTCATTTTTAACTTATTATATATATATATATATATATATATATATATATATATATATATAATCAATAAGTCTATTCTTGAATAGGCATCTCATGTTTCACAGCCACGCTAAAGTCAAATTCTTAAAATAAAATAATCAACAATTAGTACAGTCTTATGTGATATAACCATCTGAATATTCCAAGTTCTACATAGATCGACTAATAAATTTTTATATTTTTTTTTAGAATTAAAATGGAACAATTTTTTTTAATATTTGGATAATTTTTAAACATAAAAAATACTTAAAAGATAAATAAAAAATACATACAATATCAATTATTTGATATTTAATTAAGTAATATATTTTTAAAAAAAAGAAGAAAAAAAGACCAGGAGAAGATATGTCCCATTGTAAGGACAGGAAAGATCACCAACCTCAATGAAAATTTATATTAGACTTTACATATCTTCTATTAACAAAAAATTTAATAATTGAACTCAAATCACATGTAGTGAGCGGAAAAGTTAACTAAACGTGTCAACCCTATTAGCAAGTAATGAATGTTTTGAGACATATGCTCTCATTTCATATATTTTACAACATTAATACACTAAAATATTTGTTTTTACAATCTTAATTTTTCATTTATCGTGCACTTTTTTATTTTATCTTTTTTCTTGCTTTCTCATCATTTATGAGATCTATAATTTTTTCATTCTTTCTTTTGAAGATGCAGAAAAAAACTCTTTCAAAATAAATATATATCTACTCTTATAATATAAATTAAAACTCACATAAAATAGAGAGTGAGACTTTCACCTTCGCTCTCTTATGTCAACTTAAGGCCACTAAATGGCTCAAAAGCTGGCGCATGTGTCGGGGATCCCTACTTGCATAAGAGAAAAAAGAACCAAATCTTCGAACTTCTCATAAAAAACGCGAAGAGAAGATTCTCCCTGTGGATTTGCAAATTCTCTACCTTTAAGTTGACATTATTCTTCCTTCAAAATTTGAACTATCACTAGACAAATAATTTTAAAATTGGACAAGCAAGCTAATGATCAGAAGATGACGACAGCCAAGCATATTACTATAAACACCAAATTCTATACCAGCCTAAAAATATCTTATGAAAACTAAAAAGCAACACTATTAAACCTTCTAGTTGTTGTTGTTTTTTTTGTTCAAATATAAACTTTACCGTTAAGTTGATTGAATTGTTTAACCAACGTGGCATGTGATGCCAAACGATTGACTATATAAAATACAGACGCCAAATCTACAGCATCATTTAACTTTAATAATATATTCAACAAAGTCCTGTTTAAAATGGGTAGGAAAAGTTAAATGCACCTAATCCATATTTTTGTTTTTTAAGTTTAAGTAGGATGAAAAATAAGTCAAGTCGAACGCAGTTTAACACGACATAATAAAAATTGACTCAGTTTAAAGTTAGCCTCGAGTTTAATATAAACTTTCTTTTTCATACTAAAAAGAATGATAAAGTTACAATTCATGGACATGCCATCTAACAGGCTAATGTCATAGGGGTGGAAAGACATGCAAGTATAAACTTATAGAAGGAAACAACAATCATCACTGTACAAAAGAAGTTCATATAAGAAGCGTCACAAAAAGGTTTACGAAAATAGACGCTAAACTGTGTTACTGTTTGTTAAGAAGATATTTACAGAAATGTGTGAAGTAATTTTATTGATAATAAAACTCTGTACTTATAGGTTACAAAGTATAACAAATTAGATAACAAACTAATAACTAGATAAGATTATGTCTAACAAACTAACAACTAACCTATATTTAAAATATATAACAAACCAACTAACCTATATTTAAAATATATAACAAACCAATTTAAAATACAAAGATATAGATAAGATTAATCTCATTAATCTCCCGTAACACTCCCCCTCAAGATGGTGTGTGTAAGTTTGAAACACCCATCTTGGCTTTTAAGTGCATGAACTGAACTCTACCAAGAGACTTGGTAAATATATCTGCTATTTGATTCACTGAACTGACTTTCATAGTTTTAATGAGACCAGAAGCAATTTTTTCACGAACAACATGACAATCAATTTCAATGTGTTTAGTGCGCTCATGATAAACCGGATTGGAAGCAATATGAAGAGCAGATTGATTATCACAATACAGAGGAGTTGATCCGGAAATGGGAAGGCCAATGTCTTGCAAAAGATATGAAAGCCAACTGATTTCACAAGTTGCATTTGCCATTGCTCTATACTCAGCTTCAGCGGATGAACGGGAAACCACACTTTGTTTTTTTGTTTTCCAAGAAACGATGCTAGTACCCAAAAAAATACAATAACCAGTTGTGGACTGTCTAGTTATGGGACAACTAGCCCAGTCTGAATCACAATAAGCACGAAGGGAGAAGTCTGAATTAGATGAAAAAAACAGACCTTGCCCAGGTGTGGCCTTTAGGTAACGAACAAGACGAATAGCAGCATCCATGTGAGATTGGCAAGGAGCATGCATAAACTGACTTAATATATTGACCGAGTGAGTGATATCTGGACGTGTGACTGTAAGATAAATTAAGCGACCCACAAGGCGACGATATGGGGAAGGATCAGATAATGCAGTACCATGTGATGGAGAGAATTTCAAATGTTGCTCCATGGGAAAATCTACTGGTTTTGAACCAGTAAGACCACTATCAGAGATGATGTCAAGAGCATATTGACGTTGAGATAGAAATAAACCCTTTTTAGATGTGACAACTTCGATACCGAGAAAGTGCTTCAATCGTCCCAAGTCCTTAATTTTGAATTTTTTGTGTAGAAAATCCTTAACCAGAGTAATAAGATGAAGATGTGAACCTGTAATGATGATATCATCAACATAAAGAAGAAGAAACACAGAGCTAGAATTGTGATGCAAGCAAAATAGTGAATGGTCAGCATTGCTATGAGTGAAACCAAAATCAAGAAGAACTTGTGAGAATTTTGAATGCCAATTCCTTGAAGCTTGCTTAAGACCATATAAAGAT
>CM023960.1:23412456-23429134 GCA_013407115.1 Glycine latifolia | reverse complement strand
GTTGAGCTGAGGAAGGTTTGTTTAGTGGAAGAGTAACTAAACAACGCCTCTGTTGTGAATAGTTCAATTATACATTATCATGCAAGGTAAAATTGTTCATTTTTGTAATAATTAATTTAAAAATCATTTCTAGAATAATTTTGAATTGATTGATCTTTAATTTAATTGTGGATGAAAATTAAACTCTAAATGTAATCTGAAAGTTTTATCAGCATGTATCTCAAATTGCCTGGGTTGCTTCATCATATATTTATACATAATATAAGAGATGGACATCCAACATTTGTAGACAAAGTAATTTGCAAATGATGTTTTACAAAGCTGTCATATTGAACATGTGGGCTTTCTTTACCAATAGGGGCTAATTTTATTTTCAAAATTACAAAATGGGAGCACATTCTGGAGGTAGAAGTCTTAGGCATATATACCACTTATGCATGTGTTTTCATACAACTTATTCTTGGCTGAGAATTAATTCAAAATGTGTTTCCATTTGATAATTTTTTTATTAAAAAGAAAATACTCCTATTGGTAAAAAAAACCGAACATGTGGCTCCTCAATTCACCAAATCATGCACACAAGTTCAGTGTTTTACATTGGTTATAGGGCCTTTGAACCAGTGCCGACCACTGAGTATCCAGTAGGAGACAACAAGAGTAATCAAACATCCAAGGGCAACAGGAGTGTAATTAAGTGTCTGAATGGTAATTGGGTAGGAAACAGGCAATGAGAAGAGTATGGAGATGAACATCACCCAAAGAACTGAAACCCAGCCTATAATGATTCCGTAACGGCCCAAGTTGAAAGGCCCAGGGACAAAGTGATTTTGGGCCAAGGTTACCCTGAAGAAAATTGGTAGTGCATAGGCAATATACAGGACAATCACCGCTATAGACACCATTGCTTCGAATGCCACTATGCTTCCTAGAGACTGCAGTAGTTAGAATTGAATTATCAGACGTGACAAGAATGGAAAGAAATAATAAAATTTGCAGCACTTTAAAAATCAAATAATATAGTAAAATTTAAAGAATCACATTATCCATATAATATATTTTTTAAACACTTTTTTAATGCTATTTTTCTCTCTGTTACATTAATTATGTAATTACACATTTTTCTTTCTTATTTTCTTATATCTCTCTCTGTTGGATAAAAAAGTTGTATAAATACAATAAACTTAAATATATTTTTATCTTTAATAAATACTCGATTTTTAAATTTATTTTCTAATAAATTTTTATTTTGTATTAAGTCTCTAATAAAATAATTTTATTTTTTATCTTTGATATTTTATTTTAGTTCACAATAAACTAGAGAATTTTTTCAATAACAGATAAAAAAATATGAAAACAAACAAAAAATTTATTAATTTATCAAGAACTAAAAAAATATTAAGTCCAAAAATAAAATTGTTATTTAGAAGTAAATCAACGTAAAACAAAAAATTTATTTGACAACAAACACAAAAAATCTGATGTTTTTTAAATATCAAAACATATTTAAACCAATACAATATCTCAAATTTAAATACATACCGTTAGTGCCATACAAAATGATATAAAAACGGAAAGCCAAACTGCATTTACGGGGACCTCCTGCTTGTTAACTTTGTGCCACAATGATGACAACGGCATTGCCCCATCTCTAGAGAATGCATAAGCCATCCTGGACAAGTTTTAAGCATCATATTGTATTCATAAGTAACTAGCTACAGAAATTGAATCCCTCTCATATGGAAAATGTACTACGATCAGGGTATATCATCATTACCTTGAATTGCTAGTGACTAAAGTCATACCACAGAAAAATATGGAAACAGCAACAATCATCAAGCAAATAATACCCCCAATTCCGTTACCATATCTTCTCTTGAAAGCCAGATAAAATATTTCAGCAATGGCATACCCACCAGCATCATTACTTTCACTCAAAAGGTAAGGGATGTCAGTAACTGCAAAGGTAATGCCTAGTATGTAACCCCATCCAACTATAATAGATATCCCAACAGAGCTGATAATTCCTTTTGGACCATTTCTATCAGCACCCTTTGTTTCCTCTGTCTGAAAATGCAAGTTTGTAATAAGCAGGCAGTCATATCAATGAAAATTTCTTATTGACAGTGTACGATTTTTACACGGACAATGCATAAAAATTAAACTGGTCATTTAATAACATCTCTATCAATGGAAATAAACAGCACAAAATTTACAAAGTAGAAAGAAAGCAAGAGCAAGGGTGTACTTGAAAGGAACGGAAGAAAAAGAGTAGAAAAGATGTACCATATGAGCTGAAGCATCATACCCACTAAGGGTATACTGACTCATTAGAAGTCCCAAGAGAAATATGTATGGTCTGCTGTTGATTCCATCGTCATTTTTAGCATTGAAATGAGTGAAAACAAACTTGACACTAGCCCTTTCGGTTGCAACAGATGGAATGAGAATCATAAGCAGAAAAACGCCTAAAAGTTTCCCCATTCAAATTAGATATTCAATAAGACTTTCCTAGAGAACAGAACTTGGAAGAAAGAAAAATAAAATAGGAAAAAATATTTCATACCTAAAGCATTCCAGATAGCTCCCAGCTGTCCTAAGAATGATATCACTGAGATAGGAAGACTGTTAATAATACCGTGTAGGAACAATATTCCCCCATGAAAAGCAATGACTACATATTTGGATGCCTCATATCCACCACCATTTTTGCCACCAGTGCTAAGGAGAATGATAACCTGAATTAGTTGTGCAAGTGAAAAATTCACGCTTGTTGACCCTGCCCACTGCAAATGAAAAGGAGTAAGAAATTAGCGCTTCAAATGGATCATTAGAATTCTGCACCTTACACAAGTTTACCACATAGTAAAGAGTGGAGGATGATAATCTAGAATATGTGACTTCTCAAGAATACCTGACCAATAATATTGAACCTGCAAAAAAAGAGAAACCATGCAGCATGCGTCAGAGAATGCCAATTTATTTTGTTATTAGACTTTCATTAAGCTATTAGGGAGAACTACATAATTTATATATTTTAAAGCCAAAGACTATTAGGGAGAGCTGGGTTAAGAGCATCTTCAAAAACCTGTTTGAACATTGTACATTATATAATTGAGTAGTAAAGGAAAAAAAAGGGAAACAAATCGTTTGTAGGTGGTGTGGCGTTAATTATCACTGCCAGTTTTAAGTGAATTTAACATATATTCCACATTTTATCTGTTTTATGAGATATACTACTGAATAATTATATCTGTTAATTATCGTCCAATTTTTTACTCAAAATGTAATAATGAGTATATCCATGATGTGGCTTTTTGACTTACAATTATGCTCAATTTGAATTGCTAACGGACGATTTAAGGGAATAAGGAATTGATGATTAACTTTCTATCATATATTCAACTATCAATTAATATCAACTACTAGCAGACTGACCTGTCTGTTGTGCAGGGTTGGTGCCTATTACAATTATCAAATGTCTCCTCTTAATCTAAAAGATCAGATTGTGATTGTTCTTTTGTCATCCTAAAGTCCAAAATAAAACCCTTTTATGCTATTATGTATTAATTTCTCTATTATCCTATTTCCCCTTCCTCTGCCTTTCACAAAGTGTAAAAGATTCTGTTGCACGAGGTTCCCAAAATTTGACTTTATTTTCCATATTGCATGGCTTGCTCATCTCAAACTACTATTACCGACAAAGGGAGAGGAACCACTTCAAAAAATTTGAATCCAATCAGGTCCAATTGAGGTCCTTGTATAAAATTTAAAATTGCATGCTCCTAAATAAAACAATACTAGTAGATACTTGTCATGCAAATTAAGAGATGGCCTACACATTATTAAAATTCATCCATCGAAAGCCTAATGAGTACTAAAAGGAGATGAAATTTTCCGACACATTTCTATAAAATCAGAAGAAGATGATTTATTTTTGAGAGACTAAAACAAGCATTACCCTATTTCCAAGTGTTAAATACATATTTAATCTTACGAGAAATGTTAGCACACTCTTTCTATGATTGGTGGTCCATCAAAATTGATGATTTCCGTTCAATTCCAACCAAAATACAAAAACAGTATCAGAAAAAATGTCACTAGCATTTCTCTTAGTCCTGTTTACCTACCATATTAGTAGGAAATGCGTATTCCACATCAAATACAAAGATAGGGTACATGATCAGAAGACAGTAAAAATATGAAAATGGGGCGGTAATAAATGTTACAATACCAGCCAGTAATCCAGGAAGCAAAGGGTGCCCATGAAGGGCCAGCAAGTTTGGCACTCCAATAATAGAGACCGCCAGTAGTTGGATAAGATGAACAAATTTCAGCCATTGAGAGTGCAACAAGCATGGTGAAAGCAGAAGCCATAAACCAACCATATTGCATTGAAACGGGGCCACCGTAGTTCAACCCAGTGTTGTAGAGGGTGGTGATACCAGTCAGCACTGATATAACAGAAAACGAGAGGGCGAAATTGGAAATGGCCCTGCAAGTCGCAAAAAATTAGAAATGAAAAACCAACAAAGTTACCCAAAATGAAGGAAATTAAGAATTAAACTAGAGAACCTTACGAAAGGTCACGCTTGAGTTCTTGTTTGTAACCAAGTTCAAGAAGACGGGCATGACCAGAATCAAGTGAAGAAGAAGCATCACCATTTGTAATAGCAACCACACGTGATGAGGGTGTCATGTTTTCAGTAGCTGCAGAATCCATGATCTTCAAGTAAAGAAACACAGAAGCAAAGTGTGTTGGTTTTTGCCAAGTGTTAACTCAACATGAATTATGTAGCTAGCTCTTTTCTCCACTTCTTTTGTCAACGTCAAAGTCGTTCATGGCTGCCACCGCAGCTCTCAAGACAATCAGAATTTTTTAATGCATCGTAAGATATACCCTTACGTTTTTTATAGATAGATAAATTAGTCTCCAACACAGATATTGACGTAATGATATATCAATGCCATTAAAATTAAAGTCATACGTATATGATAATTTAATTATTTTTCTTTTGTTTTTTCGTTGGATATTTATGTTGCATAAGGATGAGTTTCAAACTTCTGATAATGATTGATTTCTTGTAGTAAATATTTGAGAGTTTACTAACAAGTGATCAATGTTTAAAACATATTAGAATAATAAAAGTGCTACAATCCTATTGACTTTGATTAATTAACTATTATTCGGAAATGTTTTTACTTTTTATCATGGTGTCATATCTTGAGTATCACTTTTTTTTTTTTAAATCTAGAGTATCAAATAAAGTAATTGAGTGAGAGATTTAGATTGTAATTGAATTTAATTCATTTTCCTTGCTTTGAATATTCTCGTACTACCTTAGTTGGGATCGATCATATTCCTTAAATATATTTCTTCTCGTTGTCTGTGTTAATTACACCGTGAGTAGGATGCAGACGGAAGAAAAAGAAGTAAAAGTAAGAAATAATTAATTAAAGAAAAAAAAAACCAAAATAAATAATACTCCTATTTCTTAATAGGTCTCTCATGTTTCAAGCTACATGACATTTACCTTTTGATTTTTATATAGATTAAAGGCAGACTCTTTAAGAAAATAGCTAACAACTACTTCATATATATATTTAAAAAATAGCAACTATTTCAGCCTTTTGACGTGAACATTTGAATATTCCAAGTTCAACGATAGACAAATAGTATTATAAATAAAAGGATCCTCTTAAATAATGTAATATAAAAAAATTGTTTAAAATTAAAATAGAACGATTGTTGTTATATTTTATTTTTAAGAGAATTTTTTTTTACAAAAAAAAATAAAAAGACAGTTACATATAAAGTATAAAAACAAAGTGTATAAGAAGAATCCTTGTACCCGGTCTTATTAGTTATTCTTATATATGCAAAACGGTAATTTTCAGATTCAAACCCGTCAGAATTACATTTATTTGATATTTAACTAATGAATGTTTTGAAACATGTTTTCTCTGTTTTTTTTTTACAATATTCATACACTAAAGTTTAATTTTTTCAAACTCTAATTTTTATATTTATCTCATACTCTTTTATCTTTTTCTCACTTTCTCATCAAGTCATTTATTATATCTAACATGTCTCATTCTAGGTGTGAGAAAAATCTTTTTTTCAAAAGAAAAACTTATTTCTTCCTTTTTTCCATAAAAAATGGATAAATAGTATTATTGTACTTCACATTATCATCTCCTTTTAATATCCAAAGTGTCATTTACTCTCTCATTGTTTAGTTCAAAATTATTATTTAATGATAATTTTAATTTTAATATTAAAAGTTTATTATCTACAAAAAAAGATAAACTGTCAAATTGTATAATACAATAGAAAACTAAAGTATAAATTGTCCCAAAGTGTACGAATAATGTAAGAAAAATTATCTATAAAATGTAAGATAACTTTCCCTCGGAGAAATGATAGATGCACACTCAAAAAAGTGAAATGAGTTTTTTAAGGAAAAAAAAATCTAAACTAAGCCATTTTATATAGGAGTTCAAGAAATTCATTTATTCCCCCATTTTCCTCGAGTTGCAAAATATTGTATGCTTGAATCCTGTTGAGCCGATTAAATCATTCTCTATATAAAAACAGTACTTGGACAACTAACAAATATAAGCTGGCCGGAAAATTAAAGACAACTAACATGACATCCTAAATTTCCAATCCAACAACCAAAGAAATTGATTGATATCCGCATTTTAAACCACCAACGATGCTAAAGTGGTTTATCTGCAACGAACCCCTCCTATAATTTTTTACAGATTATGGACATGTTGGTGATCATTCCTATGTTGTCAGTGTGTTCTTACATTTTGGGATGCACCTAACATGGGGCTTGAATCCCAGCTATTGCCTCGTGTATCTGCATCATGTTGAGGTGGGATATACAAAGATACAGCCTGAAGCTCAGCAGATTGCACATGATGAATCTCATTATTGACAGTAGAGGGCTGAGCACCAATACGAGATTCAGCCAACATCTGGAAATATGCATGAGGTCCCCAACCTACATATTCACAGATACGAAAGTTATGATTCGATATTTTCATCAAAAGCGGAACTAAAAACCGTAATTTTAAAAAACCCAATAACTTAATGTGCTAAGAGATGACAGTCTTAGCATAGGTCAATATGTAACTAGAGTTAGTTAAATTGGTTAATTCAACTTGATTACTATGTAACTAGAGTTAGCTTAGTTAGTTGTAAGTTAGTTATTCTTGTAACTAACTATATAACCAACTGTAATAATCAACTCTTGTAAGCTAATTCATTCTATGCTAATCATGGCTTCCTATATTCCTTTTTCTCTCTAGCTTCATCTACAAGCTTTCTCTGCAAGTTTCTTCTTTATCCATGGAAGGCACGAGCTCTATGAGACAGGGAAGCATAGGAGCATGTACAAATATATCAATCTACAGCAGTCAGTCAAAACCTGATACAGAAGAAAGTTCTGCAATTACAAACTTTGAAAACTGATACAATTTGGAAAGAGAAGTGGAATGTCCCCGTACAAGAACTTAGCCTGGGCTTTCTGTTGACAATTCACAGTCGACAGGATTGTGTCCAACTCAAATTTATATTGATTTTGGGCCTGAGTTTGGAATAAAGCCCAAAACAATAAATATAAACTAAATTTTATAATTAAAAATTGTAACTATTTTAGCTTAAAAATTTATTTTAAAATTGAAACACCAAGACTATGTTTATGTTTGATTTTTTTGTTTGGGGCCAAACTAAGTTTGGAGAATAAACTTAGTTTTGTGCATGTTCAGTTACTCTCAAAAGTACGTTTGCACATCAAAATTGTTCCTTGGAACTTGGTTTGAAGAAATAAGACTTGGGTTCTTTTTTCAAGCTTAAGTAACAAACCTTAATCCAAACATATACTAAACATGACAAACTTGTACGAGGGATTTGTTGCATATTGAATAGTTCAGTAAATTCAGAGTATTACAAGAAAAATATACGTGTTTTCTAGATTTAGATTAGACCCAGATATTTTGATCAAGCCTGAGCCTGGCTAAATGTCGAAAATGAATGTGGCCTCAAATTTCAGATGCAGCTAGGCTGATTTGGACTTGGACGGGATTCAAAGCAAATTATCACATCAACAATATCAACACATACTAAAAAGAAAAGATTGAAGGAAAAATTCATGGTCATACCATCTACGTCATATGGAGGTGGAAAGAATTGTAAGTAACAAAACGAAGCAATTGTCATCCCTGGTAAAAGAAATTCGTATCAGAAACTTTTCAAAAGGGTTTATTGAAATATATAATGAATCTGGCTTCGGGAAACAAACCTATAAGAGCTCCAGCAAACACATCTTGCCAATGATGCCAGTAATCATCAACACGAGAGACAGCAATCATAGCTGCCACGAGGATTGGTAAGAAAACAAGACAGAGCTTTGCAACATGCCCCCTGCGGTCAAATGCCCTGAGTTTTCCAGATAGATACCAAGCAAGATAAACAAGACCAGCAAAGGACCCTGGATACAAAATAATTGAATCTTTCTGAGCTTATATTGTGGTAATTAATATAGCTAGTGGTAAATTACAAAATGAGAAAAATACAAGAAACAGATCATTCCCAAGACACTGATGACTCAAAAATGCATATGCTACCCCAAGCATAATTTTGCCATGAAAGAAAGCAAATTCAAAAGGTTGAGAAACTAAGGTGGCAATTGGTTTATTTTTTGTTTTCCCTTTCATTTGATATATTTTACTAATAATTATAAAAATGTCACGTTTTTACTTTATTTCCTGTTTACAAGAAATTGCAAAGGAAATGGTGAAAAACAACAAAATCTTTTCACCATTTCCTTTCCAACATCTTGGAAACAAGAAAGTAGTTGAAAACAAAGTAGCACTTTTTGCAATATCAATGAAAACAAAAATGTTTAATCGAACTATAACACAGTAGAATTCTTGGTTTATTTTCTTTAACAAAGTCGTAATTTTGTAGTCATTTTCTGAAAACGACTACAAAAATGAAACCAAACACCACCTGAACATTTCAAAACAATCCAAATACCTCAACCTTCTGAAAATAGTATGGACAGAGATGGCCTTAGAAATTTCTTAATTTATTTTTGCTTTATTTAAAACTAACATCAGTCATCAAAAACAATTTCTGAGCTTGTAATTCTATTATAATTATAATCTAGAAGAATTTTCATCCTGCACATACTGTAAGTGTAAGATTGTCAGTTGCCACTTACACAGATATCTGGAATCAACAAGACCACCCAAAGGAATGTCACAGACCCTGAGATTGTAAAGAGTACTTACAAGAGGTATGTCCACTGGGGAAACTTTTGTGCCCTTCCTTAATAACACCCTTATCTCCAGTACACAGAACATTACTTGTTACTGGATCAAACACCTAAACATGTCATGCACCAATGGGGCGTTTATTGAGCAGTTAACTACATAAAAGCAGTACGTATCACATGGTAAAGATATTAACAAGACTATCTTATCAGTCCATAAAATTGAAAACTCACCCCTTTTCCATCAGGGAAACAACGCCAGAAGAAGTCTGGCCTTGGCCGTCCAACGGCATCCTTGATAGCATCAGTCATCACCGCAGTAATGAGTACAGAAAATAGAAGACCTGGTGCATTTAGCAATAGGTTTCAGTATTCCAATGTGATAAGAAGGACAGAGAAAACCTTCCAAGGTTCAGAAATGTACCCAGTATAGCATGGTGGAGGTCATAGACATCCTTACGAATGAAATAGTAAACGAGAAAAACAGCCAGTGGTAACAATATTGCTATTATCTGTTCAGGAATTGCAGTACAAAAATTTATATCTTGAATATTAACAAACTCAAGGATAAACATAACATAAAATCTGAGTAATGGAATAAATTTCTTTGCAGACACAATCCAAGGAAGCTAAATATACCGGAACAGCCCAAAAGGGAATTGTATTAGCTTTCAATGGGTATCTAAGGTCTGTCATCATCCCCTCTCCAACAAAACGGTGAAATGGCTGTATTATATTCAAGACAGCATCGATGATCACAAGAAGCAAAAGAATCAACCAGTCATGCATATGTGTCCTTGCCACTCTAGTTCCATGTGACCTGATAGTATGCATACCCAACTGAATTTCTGGCATTTTTTTGCTGCAAACAACACATAGGAAGGTTAGCAGGACTTATGTTAAAAATTAAAGTACCAAAAGGAAGGACAGCAAGCGAAAAAACACGAGTACAAAACAAAAAACCATGTCACAGTGACAACTGAAAAATATATCCTATAGTTTTTCTTTCTCGGTCTGCCTAAGCTTCTAGCTACCTTCTATCTGATCTATTTTCCTGATATTTTATTGCTTTCATGCGGTAGTGCCTTGGCCCAAGACGAAACAAAACTCTCAACCCTAATAATACTCTGCAATCTGCAAAGCTTTGTAATTTAGCGGCTGAAGATTTTTTCTAAAATGCTCGCCCCATTGGGCCCCATTTTTTAAGACTAAGTCATGTCTGCTGAAGGTCGCAGGACATCTCAATTTCGGAGTGACAATTTCATTTGAGTGTCTGTGGAACCAGGGATGATTATGATGTGTAGTGAAGGTATTGCTCTATCTTTCCATAACGTGTGATAAATAAGTAATCACGGGACAGGGATTGCCTGTGCAGTCAGTTTTGACACAGTTAATCTTGCAGTAGTTATCTAGTGACTGCAATTTTTTTCTTATACTTATTAATGTGTCAAAGGAAACAAATTCAGTTGGTTAAGCAAGGTAAGGTGTGTGAATGATTGTAAATCACCCGACAAGTTTTGTAAAAATTAAAAGGAAAAAAAAGTTAAAGGTCGACAATTTTTGTTCTCTCTCACTACAGAGAATCCTCAACCGTAACAATGCATCCCGGCTATTGCCTTTATTGTTATGTCCTAGGATCTTACTACATGTACTGTTTCAGTAATGTACTATTTTATCAGAGATTTTAGTTTTAAATTAATGGAGGCGATTTGATCATGCAAGTTTCGGTAACTTATTTGTGGTGTGTTTCCCACAAGAATAAAGTACGTGTCTGTACTCTGTCTAACGTTCCAACAGGTAGGATATAAAACTGGATTCAATTCTATGAGCCTTGAGTTATATAGCCTTAAAGGTAAGATATACAATCCATCCTTGACATGCCACAAAAAGAAAATGTAAGAGATTCATACTTATCTAGTTATTTTAAACCTCCTGAAGGGTAACACCTCAACAAATCTGATCTATTAGATTATTTGCCACACATGATATGCATGCATACTTTCTTAGCTCCTCTCATCCTCATATAAAATCCCACAAATATCTGAACAACACACATTTAAGCAATAAAGTTCACTCTACCACATTTTCATTTCTTATTTCTTGAAAAAAAAAAAAAAAGGCTACACGCTCTTCATCATCGAAAGAACTTGGAAGTGTTAGTTAGGTCAAAGCAACAAAATATCAACACTGAAGCCAAAATTAAAATGAAAAACAATAATAAAAAAAAAAAAAACTTCGCAATTCTAGCAGTAACAAACATATAGTTATATCTCTGGCAAGGGTTTCTTCTTCTTCCTATTTTTTTTCCTTCAAAAAATTACATAGACGGAAAATCAAGCGCTTCTCATACTACGGCCACAATTATTACTTCAAACTTTAAAAAAATCAAATCGAACTTGGATAATTAAATCGTTGATTGAAGACGGTGACTAGTAACTTTCTCTTTTTTTTGTCACACGCCGTCGTTTCAAAAATTAAACGGATTTTCGAACTCCGGATACTCAATCCATCATGTTTTTGACTTGGAACAGAAAATAAAGAAAGAAATAGAAAATGCGAAGGATAGTAGAGAAAGACGCAGAGAGAGTGAAACGCGTTAAGAACGAAGAAGAAGAACGATGCGATGTGGTAGAGAGAGAAAGAGGAATGAACGCACCTGCAACGGCACGTGCACGATATTCGAGGTGGTGGAAGGAGAAAGAAGACGGAGTGGAAATGGAAATGAAAAAATGGAATCAGGATTCGTGTCTGTTAAGGCCAATTTCAAAATCACAAAAAGGAGAAGGCGCGTGGGATTATTGAAGGGAAAGCAGTTTATTACCTTTTTCTCCTTTTCAGCAACCTTATTTATTTCTATTATTTTTAGGTTCTTACTAGTTATTAATCTTTGACTCAAACTATTTGTCTTTTTGAAGAAGAAAAAACACATTTAAAGAGTATTGTTATTTATATTAATTTTTTTATTGAGATGTTTATGGAAACATTTAGTGTACAATTATGAATTAAGTACTAGTTTAGTGTTTTAGAAAGAATAGATATTTTTATATTAAATTTAATATTTTTTATTTGTAAAAATTAAAGATATATATATATATATATATATTTATAATGATTTATTATTATGTTTGATCAACTAAATTATGCTTGCTATATTAAATTTAATATGAAATCAGAACCATGCATTTGTATGTTTATCCATCTTGATTGATATTAATTAAGTGGAACTTATTTTACATTTATTAAAAACTAGATAGTCTAACTTTTTAAAGCACATAGGATTTAGCGACAAATAAAGGTTTTCTTAAAAAATTAGTACTTTTTATATTCTGCAGTTATGAATATTTTTAAATGATTGGTGATTTAAAATAAATAAAAACATAAAATAATAGATCCAATTAACGAAAAATATTGTCTAACTTTTATGCTTATAAAACTTAAATCTAAAATTTATTTTACAAATATCAACTTTTATAACTTAAACAGCTAAACCAGCAAACTTTTTAATATACCGAATATAAGGTTAAACTTTTGATTGATATTAGTAGTTAAATCTTAAATAATAATTTTAATATATAATAGTATTGTTGAAAATAAAGTTGATTAACCTTAGTTATAGTGATTCTCTTTCCATAACATGGAGTTGGTAATTTGTTCTTTTGTTTTCTCAATTATGTGCTCCGTACTATGGAGGAGGAAAAAAGAAAAAAACAAGAATAAACTCTTAAAACAGCGGGTGGTGACAAACCGACACCTTCAATCTGCATGCATAAATAAACCAATGAATTCTTTATTGTAACAGGTAAGCGAACCATTAAAATCTGAACATTATTAGCTTTTATTCATTATTTTGTGGTTAAATAATAATTTACTTTTCAAAAATATTGCATACCGAAATATTATTGAACTAAAACTATCTTTGATAAAATAAATACTAGTCTTCTGTTTTATCAACACTTATTTTCCATTCACACGCTTTTTTTTTCTTTCGCTTTTGCTTTTCTTCCTTTTGACTACTCATTCAAAATTGCATTAATGCTTCATAATACATTAGAAGTTATTGTGTAAGCTTGTCACATGGCAGGGTAACCAAGCCAACACTCATTTTATTTATTTTGAATTTTTCAACACCTACATGAACCTTTTTATTTTTTGAAGAGGAATGCCTGAATGTAAATTATACAGTTATACACAGTTAATTACTTCTTTTTTCTCTGTCAGTGGGCATTTATTAGTTCAGCTACTTGGTATTAAGATTAGAAACCGGTTGCCAATAATTTTGTCCTAACGCGTTTGAAAATGAAAAACAAAGAAAATGATTTTTTTTCTCATTCATCTTTCTTTTATCAGTACATTGTTAATTTTTTATTATAATGAGTCCTCTTCTCGTAATTTTCTTCGTTCCATTGAAGAGAGAAAATTCGTATGCAAGTTTCATAAACTTTTTCTTCTTCTATTTCTGCATTTCTCATTAATTTCATACGGTAAATTTTTTTTTTTTGGAAAAGCGATTATTTTTCTCAAATTTTTATATACCTCACTTTTCATAGTTAGAAAGAGACCCTCTTTCCCCCCCGATAATTCCTGATTTTTATTTTAACATATAGCCAAATATGATCATGAAAAGTACATGTTAACTAAGCTTATAAAAAAACAAAAAGGGCAAAAGACTGAGCTTATTGATGTTCAGAAGGAGCAAAAGATTGTTTTGTGGCCTTTAGGGGTATAATAATAAAATAATAAAATGAAACATTGGAACTGTCACTTCGTTAACACTTAAGATGGATGCAATACTTTTCGACAGCTTAAACACCAGATGTTACTTGAGCTTTTTTATGCAAGCAAAGAGACAATGCAGCGGGAAAGAGATTCAAGGTTTCAGAAATTGAAAGGGTGAATCCAAAACTTCAATGTTTTCTATTATGATTAATTAATTCAACTATTTAATTATTATTTAATTCAATTTGATTCCTTCTAAAGTTAAGTTTCTCAGGTTCCCTCCAATAATATTATATATTGGTAATTCGGTGTCGTCGATTACATATCTTGAAATGATCGATGCTGTTATTCTATTCCTATACTTGGCGTGTTTGGAGAGAACTGCCAATGGAATCTGGTTGTGGATAGCATTAGTTGCAGTGAAAATATTTCGACTTTAGATTAATTAAGTTTATTTCCATTTGAATGTTGAAGTTATCACTTTCAATCGGATTTTCTCTAATTATTAGTTTTGATCCAAAAGTTAGTAGACAATAGTATGTTTATGAAAATATTTACATTTTGTTTGGTTTGAAAAAATTAAAAAGAGAAAATAAAAATAAAAAAAGGAATTACATAGAAAGAAAATTATGAGAAATTTAGTAAATTTCAAATTATTTGGTGTGAAATATTGCACCAGTTTGTTTAATCTTATTTTTTAGAAATAATGTTTTTCTTAAATAAAACAAGTAATTTTATAATTTTTTGAAGTGTTTATCTAAACTGTTTTTATTTAAAATAAGTAATTTTTTTACTTTTTATATAAAAAACCATTTTTTTCTTTAAAAAAACATTTATTTTAAAATTATTTTTTTTAGTTTAAACAAATTGGTTCTTTGACAATTAGTCTTGTGAAAAGAAAGATTTTGTTGGAAAAAAAAAGGAAAGGATAATTTTTTAAATCAAATATGTTTTTTCCTTATTTTTTTAAAAATAAATTTAGTCATAAAAATATGTTAATTGGTTATAGATCTTAAAAAATGTGTCAACGCTTTTAGTTCCTTTGTGAACTGAATTCTACGTGTTTTACCATATGAACTATTAATCTAACATAGCATGAAATGTGACAAGGTGTGTTTTCAATCTTTGAAATATTCTCAACTTTCAATTTTAGTCCTCATAAAGTTTACAACTTTAATTTAATCCTTAATTATTTTTGTCTAGCTTTAGATTCTTTAAAATCTCTAGTTACTTCCTTTGTCTACTTTCACTTTCATCTTACTGAAACAATCACATAATATCGCTAAAACTACTATTAGGTATTATAATTTATTTAGCAACAAGGCTGGAAGTAGAACCATCCATATGTGCACTGGTTTGACAATAAATAAATGACATGAATCTTCATCACATTTAATTATTTTGTTGATATTCGTGAACCAGATATATAAAAACGTTAAACGTGTCAAAGAAGTTGGCGCCAACTGACTTAGCTAACTGCTTACATATACGAAACTTACTGGAAGAAACGTTAAGTCGGCATGTACGATCGCCCTATATCATGCCTTCCCCAGACCATCAAAACATGCCTAAGCGTGTCTTATTCAGCATTGATTACTTTACTTTTATGATTTGTTCCACAAAGAGGAGAAAAATAATATTAAAGAAAGATTTTGTATTTTTTTTAATTTACATTTTTTATTCTCCATTTTAATTTTAAAAAAATACTTTTATTTTTATTTTTTATCTTCTAAATCAAACATATCCTTAATTTCTGGAGAGTTTGTGTGTGTGCCCCTTAGCGTGTGCGTGTCATGAACAGATAGAGTATTGTAGTACATACTTTCACACTATATATATATATATTGGCTTATAATTATGTGAATAATAATTTAGGAATGGACTCCTTTAAAGTGTAATTTGCACTTTCTCTAAAGTGCACATTACAGTTTAGTGGATAAAGTCCACATATTCAAACCCTTTCATTATATTCAATGGTTCATATCTTTACACTTCATCAAGTTTCGATCAAAAAAGAGAAAAAGTAACAGCATGAGATGAAGTAAATCATCTTTTCCGGGACCAATATCCTTTTTTCCTTTTCTTTATCTCTTTCCTTTACTACTTTGTATTTGTTCCAAAAAAGGAAAAATAGTTAACCCCGAATTTGCAACCAAATTTTCTGGGTTGAATCAAATTGGGATATCAAGAAATTAATTACTTCTTGATATGATATTATAACATTTTTCTTGACTTGAATATTTAATTGAAGCTCCTTTACCAAAAACAACCCTTGATACAACAAATTGGGCTTATGAATTGGTTATCTTCATACTATAATCTACGATAATCATATTGATCATTCCTTATCTCTCATAGTTATAAATCTTGATGGTCAAATGTGGAGATTTTGGCTACTTTTTATACATACAATAATCACTCATGAATATTGAGGCTTTTTGATCATCTGGGGGCAAAAAATTTTGGTATTTACGTTTTGGGGGTAAAAAATTATAAAATTCTCATTTAGGGGTAAGTCGTGACACGTAGCACGACTTTAAAATCAGAAGTCGGGACACGTGTCACGACTATAAAATTCGCATTTTAATTTTTTTGATATATCAAATAAGATATAAATAATTTGTTTATTATTATTTATTTTGGCAAATATCATTACGTTAAGTAATCATTTGATTTGG
>CM023960.1:23367034-23407456 GCA_013407115.1 Glycine latifolia | reverse complement strand
TTTGCATGCATAATTTAAAAACTTAAAAAATAAAGTTAAAGGAAAAAACAATAAAAACTAAAGTTGTAAATATTTGTGCGACTTTAAAGTCGTACAAATATTTACGACTTCTAAACTTAATTATTTAAAAAAAACAAAAATTTAAATTAAAGTCGAAAATATATTTACGACTTCAATGTCGTAAATATATTTCCGACTACTGGAAAAAAATGGAACTTGCATAGTAAAGTCGTAAAATATTACACGACTTTCATTTAAAAAAAAAAAAATTAAAGTCGTGACACGTGTCACGACTTCTGATTTTAAAGTCGTGTTACGTGTCACGACTTACCCCTAAATGAGAATTTTATAATTTTTTACCCCCAAAACGTAAATACCAAAATTTTTTACCCCCAGATGGTCAAAAAGCCTTTAATACCATGTTCTTCCTTTTAGCTACCTAAGTATCTATACTCATTACTCACTTTAATTAATAAGAAAATTTGATAAATAAATAATATTATCGATTAAAAATATAATAATAATTAAATTAACATTTTATTTAAAAATATCTGACAAAACATATCTTTTAGCAAATAAGAATCATGATATATTTTTTGGTTAAATTAAAGAACGTGATCTATTTATCTATTTATTATTATTATTATTTGGGTATAGATAGTGTTGGATATCAAGGTACTTGTGAGTAATTACTTGTAGCCGGTCTAATCAACGTGGATAATTTTTGTGGTCATCTACTACGTTTGATATCTATTGTCATTTAGTGTCACATACGTAAGTTAGGATAACAATATTTTAAAGAATAAGTTTTAAAATAATTTGTTTAAAATATTAGCTCATTGCTGTTTTTCTCATTCAGAGATTATATAATTCTCTAAATTAATTAATTTTAAAGAAAAAGACTAATTTAATACTTATTTTTTTATAATTAAATAAATGCTAGCCAGACAGGGGTAGGCAATCCCCATTATAAGGTCGAAATGGGATCCCATATTTAAACAGAAAAAAAATAAAAATCTCCCATTAACGTACCATCTATTAACATAATCTAATTCAGCGGAAAGAAGCCGCCATTTTTTTATTTTTTACAGTGGCAGTGCCACAATAATACTAATGCATGAACAAACAGAAGCTGCACAATTTGCTAAATCTAGTGGTTGCCGTGTAGAGAACCTCATAAGTATACACAAAAGTAAGGAACTAGCTAGCTAGGGAGAAGATTAGTGCAAGAGAAGAGTATTACTTCTGTCCCATTTCCATGGCTTCCAAGGTTGGGCTACGGTAAGAGTAAGGGGTAAAAGTATCACCATTTCTCCTTGGTTCTTGATTCGTAACCCGATCCTCCATGGCCTGCCCAACTGGTAATTCCCGATTAATGTTTGCATCCGCTCGTGATTCCTCCATTGCCCGGAAATATGCATATGGACCCCATCCTGAAAAAATTAATTAATTAATTAAAAGCAGCTCATTACTCAAAGGAATTTTCCCCCCCTATTTCAGAAATCAACCAATATCCCTCAATTCATTAGAGACTAATTTCAATTAGAATGTGTAGTTGTCACTGATAAAAAAAAAATTATATATGATGAAAATTAAACATAAATTCTCTCGTTAAATAAATCATCCACTCTAAAATATCATCCACACTCGTCATACACAATAAGATGTTTCAACCACTATATTAACATCGATTAGACACAAAGGAATATACTTCATATAGAAAAATATATATGATGCAATGTACTATATGTATTCTTTTTGGACGACATAAATTCTGATAAACATAAATAAATATGAAACAATTTCCGGTGGCCCAACCAGCTAGGCAGCCCACCTAGCATTACCTCAAGTAGTGAACCAAATCCACCTTAAATATTTTCAGTGTGTCATACATAGGAAAAGGAGTTATATGCCAAATTTAATTAAACTGCTCCAATACAACCAACTTAATTAAACTGTTCCAATACAACCAATTTCCACCTGACCTGGCTTTTTGTCTCGTAAAATCTGCTCTTGTTCTCAAATGAAATAATAATTTGGTGGTAAAAAGAGAATTAGTAACATATTTTTCAATATATTCTTTTTATTACATTTTAATTATTAAATGAAATTTATATTAGAATATATAAAATTATGAGTGATACTCACTACATTAAGAATAAGATTTACATTATTTCATAATTTAATAAATTTTAACTAACAATAAAGAATATACTTAAAAGAGTTGGGTTATATAACTAATACTTCTCTTAGAGAAAATGGTTTATAATTACAAAGAATTTGAGTTTATCAGAAATTAGATATCGGTATAATAGTCAAATACCCTTTACCATAAACATGTGACATGTATTATTTTCCTATAATATTTTAAATTTATATACTTATTAAGTTATTTAAAGGCTAAATTTTATCCAACTTAATCTAAGGATGCTTAAACTGGTTTATTACATCTCTATCATAATATTAAGTCCATTAGACTATTTAAAGATGCGTTTTGGATTTATTATAAAACAGACTTTTAAGTAAAAATAAAATAAAAATCAGGCCATAAAAAAGAATCTATATGAACAATGAAGTTCACAGATCAGATTCAGTTTTTAATTTAAGAAACAAATTAGCTCAAACTTTATAAGTTTAATTTAATCCAACTTATCTTTATCCCTAATTGTAAAGTACAATCTATAAATACGCATATATAGAAAGTAAGAGGGCACATTTAAACTTAATATGTAAATAGTCATATATGTTATATATAGATAGAACTTCAGAAGAAATCAAAACATTAATATTCCATTCCATCAATGATTGTTTTGCAAAATCAAAACCTTGGATAAATCAAGATATAAACATTTTACTTGCTGCTGGTGATAGTAATAAACGAGACAAGGGTGTTTACCTTCATCATTATAGGGCGCAGGGAAGAACTGCATATAACAAAAGGTTGCCACAACAAGCCCTGGAAGAAACATACAGTATAAGATGAGTTTCACTTTTATTTATTTTTTGCAAAATGAGTTTTGATAGTGCTCGGCTGTGGGCCGGATCCGTTTACTACATTTTGAAGTAAATAAAAAAACAAACCTAGAATGCCTCCGGCAAACACATCTTGCCAATGGTGCCAATAGTCATCCACTCGAGAGATTGCAACTAGGCAAGCAACAAGTAGAGGAAGAAACACAATGCATAATTTTGCCACGTGCCCTTTGCGATCAAAAGCTTTAATCTTCCCCGATAGGTACAGAGACAGAAAACCTAGACCTGCAAAGGACCCTACAGAACAAAATTTATCAAAGGTCTAGCCATAAACAATTTTCTGACAAATTAGCTAGTATAAGATGAATAAATTTATATATATATATATATAGCGGTACATATATCAAATCCGCATTAGATTTTCACATTTCACCGCAATAAAATTTAGCATTAAACTTGGAAATAATTCATTTCAGTGTGTCTGATAAATGATCCCACTAAAGCAAGCATGAAAAGAAGGGAACCACAGCAACAGAAATAGATAAAGAAACTTGGGTACACTTAGGTAGATGCTTGGTGTTATTCTGTAATCAAAATTAGTAGATTTTTATCTCGAAAACCGGCATTGTCTTTCAATATTGACTTTTACTATGTGAATTGTCAAAGTAAAGTTTTAACTTTTAACTAAAGTAAAACAAGTAAGCTATTGAATTTTTAAGTTCTGTATATACTATAATTGTTGCTCACATGATGTATGGCCGCTTGGGAAACTCTTGTGTCCTTCTTTTATATCGCTAGCATTGCCATGACATACCACACCTCCCCATCTATCATAATTCTGTAAGGTTTATCAAAGAGAAAACGATTAATAATGAGCATTTATCCATCTGTATAAAATGACAGGTATACTTTTCTAGAAACATCTGACAACTCTTATCCACATCACAGACAAAAACATCGTGTTATGACAATAAGAAAAAGAAAAACCAAGAATAATTGAAGAAACACAAAAGTGGATCTAGAATATTTTAATCCAAGGGTCTTATTATAGCTCTTATGGAACCCGTATACATAACTTAGCAGTATAGCACAAGCAGCTGAAGGAACAGAAACAGAATCCCCTGCTGTTGGTTTTTGAGTTGTGCAGTTATAAATCCAAGGGTCTAAAATTGTTAAAACTTTTTTCATTTTAAAATAAAAGCTGATTTTCAATGGTTAACATCGGTGCATCTTTTTATACCTGCAAATTCATTATTCCAAGAGTAAAAAAAATACCCTTGGATTAAAATATTCTAATCGTTCTCTTCCTTTAGTTATTTTCTTTTTCATTTTTTCTTTTTTTTTTCAACCTTTTTTGTTTTAGCTTATTTTTAAGCTCTTTTGTCTTATTTCTACTTTTTTCTTCTTCTCTTCATTTATTTTTATTTGTCTTGTTTTTAATCTATTATTTGATTCATCTATCATCGACTTCAATTAATTTGAGTTAAAAATGCTATTAAAAGTTATATTGATGTTAATTCCCCAGTCAAAAATTAAATATTAACCATTCATTAAAAAAATACTAAACCATTTATGTCACTAATTTTTAGTGTTTTTATTATGACTTTTAGCACATCATTATTGTAACTTTTAATACAAAAAAAATACTTATTAGTTCTTTAACCAATATTTATTAAAACCTCAATCATTTATAGAAAGTTATAAAATACATAATAAAAAAAAAGTTATAAAATACGCGTTTGTTCATCTATCTATACAAATTTCAAAGCTACATTAACAGATAAATAACAAAGTCATTATCTAACATTAAAACAAACACACTTTTGCCTTTTTAACAAACTCTGTTTCAATAGACATATAAACAATCACTGAGGATAGAGTCATAAAAACAGCAATGAATACTTGATTGTTATGTGAAATGTTAACAGATTCTTTTTCTTGATTAAACAATTTAAAATATTTTTTATAAAGAAATAAAATATTTAATGTTATTAATATATTTTTTATCGTAATTTTCAATAAAAGCTTTGTTTTTACCAAAACAACACATAACAAGAACCTGTAGTGTAGTGTATATTGAGAAATTATACAGTGGCACTTAATTTGCCTACCTCTACTCCATCGGGGAAGCAACGCCAATAGAAGTCTGGGCGAGGCCGGCCAACTGCATTTTTTATTGCATCGGTGAAGACCCCAGTTATCAGAACAGCAAATAACAAACCTGATAGCAATGAAGCACATTAACACCGATTCACCAATTTCTCAACTAAATACACACGCACATGCGTTTGTTAACCTTCAGAATTTCACGTTTTAGCAAGTTATATATTTTTATTTTCAACAAAACTACCAAAATCTATCTTAATGAAATAGCTTTACTCCAATAATATGAACTCAAATAGTTTTATTTAATAATGTAAGATTATCAAATTTAAAATATGAACTCTGTTTGTTTCCCTTCATTAATGTAAATTCAAGAAATTTAACTATCAAATGTTGGCCTAATATTAAAATGACTGAAATACTCTTCACATATACAAAAATGATGCATGTGCCAAAGGCAAAATGTTACCTAGAACACTGTGGTGCAAATCATAAACATCTCTCCTGCGCATATAGAAGATAAGGAAAACGGCCATTGGCAACAAAACCGCATATAACTGATCATTAGAACAAAAAGAAGAAAAAAATAATTATAATTACTTGCATCGAATAAAAAACAAGCCGTTAGCTCATAAAGAAGACGTGCGAGAAGCAAACAAAGTAGGCGCCTCTCAATATTTGCTATCATATATTTGAACGAATTTCCCAAGAACATGACAAAAAGATGTACATATTTTATAACGATACAATTGATTAATTGAATGTTGGGCAGGTATAAAAAATGATACCAGAAGCAAACAAAAAGACCCCTTAGACTAGGAAGCAACCTAGAGAACTTTAAATTAGAGTTATGCAGTAAAAAAAGAATAATAACACTTACAGGAACAGCCCATACGGGCACCGTGTTTTCTTTCATAGGATATCTAAGGTCCTCCATCATGTCCCTTCCCACAAAGCGTTTAAATGGATGAATGACAAAAAGGACAATCTCTATCACTATGAGAAGCAGCAATATAAACCAATCACGAACGTGTTTTCTTGCAAGTGATGCTCCATGGGACTTGATTGTGTGAGCTGAGGGATCAACCTGCTGCCTCATCCCTCCCTGTCCCTGCCGTAAAAAACAATCAAGGAAACGTCTGACTAAATGTCTAAATTTAGAGGGTAAAATTGAGAACGAAATTGGTACTATATATCTATAATCTATAATATTTATTCCATTTGGTGTAATCTTTCTTCTAATTATTTTTATTCTCAATTACTATAAACTACTACAATATTTATTTTAATTTTCAAGAACAGTTACATCATTAAAAAATAACTATTATAGGAAGAAATAATTTTATTTGATGTCACTTCTTTCTTATCATTTTTATCCTCAACTATTATAAATTACTAAAACATTTATTTTAACTTTCAAGAACATTTATATCTTTAAAAAATAAGTTACACCAAATTATATATATATAGGTAACTTTTAAAATCAAGAAAAAAGTATTTTTTTTACACTAGTATAATATATATATATATATATATATATACCTGAGTTTTTTTTAAAAAAAGACAAATACTAATTGTTAAAAATATTGGTTTTATTAATAGAAGAATCCAACTTGTGATTTTTTCCGATTTTCTGTTTCTGTAACCATTCAACCTACCTTATAACTCTATACATATACTCTAATTGACAAGTCAGGAATACATAATTACCACGTGGAATTGAAACATTTCCAGCCACACCACAATTTAGTTTTTTCAAACTTATCATATGGGGACCCCAACAGGGTGAGTACAAATCTGGCTGGCAAAAATAATGGTTTTAAATTATGGGTTCACAATCATAATGACCACCATAACGATAAGGTTTTTTGAAATTGCAATTCATTTATCTATAATTTGTATATCAAGGTTTTTGAAGTCAACATAGACCTTGCAGAAAACAAATTCTCAAATGGCTTTGAGAAACAAAAAATTTGGTGAATGTATTAATAGATTGAAAATGAGTAATGCAACACAAAATTTACCAGAATTTTTATATAAAAAATGAAATGCTACAGTGTGAGATGAAGAATTTATAAAATTGACAAAAAAAAGTTATGAAATTGTGAATTTTATACTTCTGTGGACATTTGATTTGATTTTCAGAGTATGCTCTGCCGGTCTCATCTCATTCGATTTTACTAATAGACTAATATCTTTTTTGTTTCAGGAATTTGTGGATGAAAAATAAACAAATAAACAGAGTGCTACTACCACTAGATAGGAGAAAAGGAAACGATAGAAAGCGGAATCAGAGAGAAGTTAAATTAAGAAGTACCTGAAACGGTAGCCAAAATCTTCGGAATGAAAAGAAATTACCACGCGACTCCATGTGTAGAGAAGCAGAGAATTTGCCGTCTCTAAACTGTGATCATCATGATGCACACACAGAAATGAAAGAAAGTATGAAATTGAGGCAATAATGGTGAGAGGATAGATATAGAGAAAGTGAGAAGTCTTACCCGAAACAGAAACGGGGAAAATAAAATATAAATGGGAGTGTGTAAGTGGACAAATATCAACTTCCTCTGTCTGTTGTGCTGTTACCCTTTTTAAAAGTCTCCAATTCTTAGAATGAGAGAAAAAAAATTTATCTGAAATATTATAGGATAATAAAACTGTTGTGATTGTGAAGAAGAAAACAGAATCTACTCAACTCTCCGCTTTGAAATGAAATGGTTTGGCGCGGGGCCAGATGAAGCGGTTCGTGCTTCGTGCTTCAACCAATTCTAGAACCGTTAACCAACTCCTATTCCTTTTCTCTATAAAAAATATGAACATTTTAATAAATTTAATTAAAAATACTGACTATAATATTTTTTACCCTTCAATATCTATAAAAAAAAATACACTTTTATTCTATCGTTTGTCTTGTATGTACACACTAAGGGGACGTTTGTTAGGGAAAAGTTTTTTTATTAATTATATTAATTTAATTAGAATATCATAATGTTTTTTCTTGAAAGAAAAATTAACTTAGGAAAGTAAGATTTTTACCTCTCCCATAAATTTCTTTTTGTGAAAAACTAATTAAGAAACTTTCCTAAAAATATCATTTCACACAACAATGTTATTTTTTAAAAAATAGATACCAAATATAAACTAGGATTCCTAACCTACTATTCTCACAAAAAAGTTATTTCCAATATATGATAATAGTTAATACTATTAACTTATCTTTTTATCTATAAATGTAGTTTATTAAAATATTAATTTTATTAATAGAGAAAATTAAACTGTCTTTTTTATTTTTTATTTCTCTTCCTTAACCATTCAACTCATTATTTATACTATTGACTTATTTGTATTATCAATTAATTCAAAAATATATTAAATGTATTTTTTAAAACTACTATTATAGAGTCAAAAATTATTTTGTTGTCGAAAATTTAAGATAGGAGGACAGGATAGGAAAAAACACTATTAAATCATTTTAATTATATTTTTGGAATAATTATTTAAAAGTTAGTATCTAAGGTAATGATAAAACATTTTTAGCATTGTAAAATCTGAAATTATATTCATGTGTAAAAAAATTGTTTTCTCTGTGAAAAAAAATGTCTTTTTTCTATACACTGGAGAAACTTAAAAGAAGTGTCAAAATAACACTATTAAAACAATGTTTTAAACATAATTAAAAATAATTATTTAAATATCAAATAGTAACTATTTAATATTAAAAATAATGAGTTACATCACTGTTATACTTACACTACTTACATGTTTTTTATAGCTAAATTCAATCTAACTCATAATATTTTTTTATTTTAATTATCCAATTTATCAGGATAAAATTGTGTTTGAATGATTTGTTAATTATATGTTCGAATTTGAAAATAGCATATATATAATGGTAAAATTGTATATAATATTTTTTCCCTTATATTCGCATAATAAAAAATCTCTAGTTTAATAATCTGGTTTGCCAAAGGAAATGAACACACAAACCTTTTAAAAATAAACTATTAATAATACTTTTTTTTGTTAAACAAATTCAACGAATTAAATAATGGAACATGTTGCAATTTTAGTTATGATAAATTACCATAGAAAGGTGTTATCTAAAATTTCAAAAAAGAAACAATTAAATTAATTTATTCAATGTATTTAATTATAATAGACATCTGTTCAAGTGCAATACATTATAGTTGGATAAATTAAAGTAACCTTAATTTCTACTCCTGATCAAGAGATTTTGATTTATTCATAAAATGTTCGAATTCTTGATTATATATGGTAGATAAGACGTCCGCATCACCCATTTGCAAGACGGGGTCCGTCCAAGTTAATCTGGCTATTAAATTTAAAGGTCGCACAACCTTTCCATATGGGACCAAGTGTTGCATATGCATTAATGTCAACTTTAAGAGTACATGACAAAATCAAAATAATATCAGTCATAAGGATTTATGCATACTCAATTTCTTTTTATGTTATATATGCAGCTATGTCCTCCTCTTTTAATAAAATTTAAATATAAACAAGAAGAATAGTTTGATTTCGAGGTCATGGTTGTGTAAAAAAAAACTTACACTTAGAATTATTTGATTATATACTTGTAGTAATGTTTAGTTAGTTTTTTTAAAATTTACTTCATCTTATAATCGAGACGGAAAGAGTACATGTTAGATTATGTATACTGACCTATTATTTTTGCGTATTTCACATGCTATGGCAAGTTAGGTTGATTCGTCCTTTTTTTTCGTTTTATTTATATTCCCTAATCTCAAACTTAATCCAATTCCAAATTTTATTATTCACATATCCTTTTTCCTATTCATATATTTACATCTTGTCTCATTTACCTTTTTAATTCAATATACTAGTACGTACATATATTACCCCACTTATTTTTTAGTAAATTTATATTTTTATTATTTAGATGAGTTGCCTTACCCACTTATTTTTCAAAGTAAAAAATGTTTGATGGCGATTGTTATAGTATCTTTTAATTTTAAAGGGTTTCGGTGTTTTCTTTTAATTAGTCATTGAATTATAACTTACGTGTCTCCATTATTCAAATATGATACTAATACAATATTAACATTTCAAATACTTAAACTTGAATGTAAAGCTGTATAACAATACTATACTATTTATATATATAAAAAAAAAAACTATGCAAATAAGACTTTTTTTTCTTTTGGTAAGAATGCAAATAAGACTTTGTGACTGAAGTACAACGTTTTTTTTATAAAAAAAATATCAGTTACCGATCTGACGTGACAATAAAGCATACAAGACATAATTTTATTGATCAAAACAAGTAAAGAGACACCAATAAAACTCTCTAAAACTAAGCAGCACTGGAAAAATGAACATATATTGTCATTTGATAATGTCTCAAGCAAAAAAATTCAGAATACACGTAAAGAAAAAGTAGAGAGAAAGAGCAGCAATCTGAAGAATCCAAAGAATAGGGCAATAGGCAATAGGAGCGGGTCAAATAATCTCTGTCATGTCATTATAGCATAGGGTTTCAATGAAGTTTTTGTACAAGCGTAAGGAGTAGGGAGCTTTGAAATGGTTTACACGCTTCTGAAACGCCCTCAGAAGAAAATTGTTACACACACACATATTATTCCATGCCTACTAATATGAATGGTTTCACCAAATACCAAAATCAGCAGCAATTGGGCCAATTCAATGGAGACAAAAATGTGCAGGAAACGGTCAACAAGTTTGAAATGACAGCTTCCTCGTCACAAAATGGAGGCTTAGTGGTCACCCTTTTTCTCTGCCAGTCCACTTGCTCTAGATTAGCCTTGGCTTTCGGCTTTAAGAATGCCTTTGATTTTGAAGATGAAAATAAAAATAAAAAAAACTAAAAACTATAAATTATAAATTATGTATCTAATTATCTAAAGATTTTTTTATATAAAAATAAGGAAGAGCTATATTGTATGTAATTACTATTACATATACAAATAAGTTATTTTTAAATTTAAATTTATGATCAACTTATTAAGACGACACAATTTTAATGTAATAAAAATAAAATAAATTATATTTAAATTAAAATAAAATATTAAAATATAAAATTTACATCATACTCACGTTATTTATTCTCTATATTTCTCCTTCCTAATTTCCCACTACCAAACAGTCAAACACTTTAAGGCAAGTTGATTGTGGGAGCTGTCTATATCTTGTGGCATTTTTCTCTATAACCGTTCATGGTTTAGTGGTTTATCGTATATACATTTAGTTCTAGTTGCCAATAATTGGTCACACTAATTGATTTTCATTACATCTTTCAATTATCAACTTGTAAATGATTAATAATGTAATGAAAAAAATAATTAACTAGTTAGTTTTTACTTCTAATGTGAGTGTTCAAACTCACTAGCGGTGTGTTTAAAAATGCGATTGAACCGTAAGAAAGTTAAGATGTGAAAGGTATAATGAATCCTTTCAATTTGGATTTTAAAAAAATCATGTTAAATGTAACTGTTAACGCGTGTTCAAACACGCTATAAATCTTTTGAAGAATTTTGAGTGAAAATAAAACTAAGGACGAAATTAGAATCAGTCCTGTATGCTACCGAAGGTCTTAACCCAAAGTAAAATCCTCCCTTAAATGTATTTTTACAACTAGGGAAAAAAAGGTTTGAAATTCTGATTTTACTTATACTCTCAAAAAATTAAATTGGTACGAATCAAAATTAACTGATTAAGTTTTTAAAGAAATTGAAAATTGTAAGATTTTATTGATGTGGCGTCGATAGTCACGTTCCACTGTAAGTTTTTTTTAAGTAATACGGATTCAATCCGTATGGACCATATAGATTGAGGGGTCATATGGCCCATGCGGATTGCCCAATCCATAAGTAGTTTTTTTTTTAAGTTAAAATATATTTTTTCAAATAATTTAAAATAATGGCGCATGCAGATCTCGAACCTGTGACCTTCATGTTATTAACACAACGCTCCAACCAACTGAACTAATATGTCAATTATGTTAAAAAATAATTAATGTTGATACATATAATGCTAATTTTTTTAATGTATATTTAATACAGATATCTAAATCTTTAATTCTTTAGTTTATCTAATTTCTTTATCTTTTCTTATTTCAGATTCTTATTTTATTAATTAGGGATATTATGTTCATTTTATCAATTAGGATAATTGATAGTTATGATCCTATCAAATAGGATTCTCCTTTATTTTAATTTTATCAATTAATGAGTTATATATAATTAATTTTATTTTTATTTTATTTTGATTATTGAATTATTTCTCATACTATTACTTTAATAAAATTAAAATTAAATTAATTATATATAACTCATTAATTGATAAAATTAAAATAAAAGAGAATCTTATTTGATAGGATCATAACTAACAATTATTTTAATTAATAAAATGAACATAATATCCCTAATTAATAAAATAAGAATCTGAAATAAAAAAAGATAAAGAAATTAGATAAACTAAACATTTAAAGATTTAGATATGTGTATTAAATATACATTAAAAATTTAGTATTATATGTATTAACATTAATTATTTTTTAACATAATTGACGTATTAGCTCTGTTGGTTGGAGCGTCGCGTTAATAACATGAAGGCCCATACGGATTGGACAATCTGTATTACTTAAAAAAAACTTATGGATTGTCGAATCCGTAAGATTCTTACGGATTCGACAATCCATAATCCGTATGAAGGTTACGAAATTCGTAACCTTCAAATCACAAAGGACATTTTCGTTCGTGCACTGTTCACATATAGTGTATTTGTATTTAGTAAACCCCAAGATACTTATGAGCTACAAGTCCAAATAACTTATGGAATATGGATTAAAATTTAGCAACTTTAGTGGATTGGGTAAGTATCATTCTTTTTCTTCTTTTAATTGTAAAGTTATTTCCACTTGTAGATATGTGTTCTCAAAATCAGGTTTTATCAACAACATACTTAATATATATGAGTTCAATTGTTTATATTTGTTTGGAAATAATTGTTTCATCCCTATTTACTAAACAAAAACACAATTACATTGTAATAGTGAACAACTGAATCATGTTTTTGTGAGAAAAGTATTTATGGAAATTAGTAAAAATTGCTCATGTTGATAGTGAAATTTTTTTTGGTAGTGTGAATAATAGCTCCATATAGATTATGAGCTACAAGCCCAAGTAAGTTATGGATTAAAATTTAGCAACTTCAGTGGATTGGGTAAGTATCATTTTTTTTACCTCTTTTATTTGTACGTTATTTCCACTTGTTGATGTGTTCTCAAAAACAGATTCTACCAACAACATAGGTAATATATGAGTTCAATTGTATATATTTGTTTAGAAATAATAGTTTCATCCCTATCTACTAAAATAAAACAAGATTTCATTGTATAAATAAACAACAAATTTGTATTTTTGTGGGAAAAACATTTTTGAAAATTAGTAAAAACTACCCACGTGGATAATGAAAACAATATTGATAGTGTAAATAGTAGCTCCCTATAGATTATGAACTACAAGCCCAAGAAAGTTTTAGATTAAAATTTAGCAACTTCAGTGGATTGGGTAAGTATCAATTTTTTTTGTTGACTTGGACACCACTGCGATATGATTCTTTTCTTTTTCTGTTAACGTAGAAATAAAATAAAATAAAAATAGAAACGACATTTGCTGAATTACAATTGGCAAGACCGAAAACCGAAAAGACAAGCAAGACGAAAACAAAACAGGGGACAAGAACCAACTGCTATTTGAATTCAGTTTTTTCTTTTACTTTTTACTCTTTTTAAATAATAAATATGAATGATGGATTGTGAACAGATCTGACCTTGGATTTCTGTTTGAAAGTTTTTTCTTTATTATTTGGATTTACGTTGGTCTAGTTTTTATGGGTTTTTCTTTTCAAAAGTAGAAGTCTCTCTAATTAGTTTTTATAGAAAATTTATGTTTTTGACCTTCACCTACGTTTATTAAAAAGAATACTTTTATTTTTAAGATTTCTTTCCAAAATTATAGTCCTATTTTTCAAACTGTTTGAAGCAGACAAAGACCTTGTAATTCGTAGAATTGGGGGATTGAGGAGGTTGAACTAGAAAATCCAAATCATAGTAAAAAGGTTTGAAAGGCCAATTGAAAAATTGAAGGTCATTCCATTATGCACTGGTCATGATCTTGCAGATGTTATATTTAGTCAATAGATGCTAAAGCATATTTAGCAAAACCATAAGACAACACGGATTGTGATTTTGTGAAAATCTCGTTTCATTGGTTTGCAAAATTATTTTTTCTTTATCTATTCCTTGCAATAATTTAGCCCTGTGTTGGGATAATCATCACTATCTGATCCAATGAATCTTACGAATATTGGCACATACACGGAGTTATGATTGTAATTGATGTTTTCTAACCCGTTCCTTTTTGCTACATTAGTCAAACAAGTTGCTCTTAAAAAAGGTTGATATCAGTATGAGATCTTAAGAAAGTGCTACTTCCAAAATATTGTCATCGAAATTATCTTTAATGTTTATTTTTAACTTTTTATACATCATTCTATTTTATAAAATATATAAAATATTACAATGCAATTAACATAAAATACATTTACACATGATAAATGTTAAAAATATTATATCCTGGGATGCTCCTATATATAAAAATTATACTAACTCAAAAAAATATGATAGTCTGATAGATAGTAAGATAACATGTTACTTTAAAAAAAAAACATATTCATATCCTATCAATATACCAAACAATTCATTAAAATAAAAAAATAAAAGAATATTTATCTTATCGTTGTTGGCTGATGCTCTTGGCATAACTGCTACTAAGCTCTCTTAGCTTCCTTGTGTTTTAATTTTCTGAATGATAAAAAATTAATCATCTTATCTTATTTTGTCATAATTATTTTATTTTACCATTATTGGAGCATCTGCAATGTAACGGTTGAGGATTAGTTGGCGACAACCTGGGCCTCTTAAAAAGGTTAAAACGAGACCGGGGTCTCCTTAAGGTTCGATTTGTGTGCTTGGTAAAGTGAAGCCCAATCCACCCTAAAACTTGATGGCTGTCCCTTAAAGAACACACACTCCGTCTTCTACTGCTTCGAACACATTGCACTCTTACCTTTATGTTCTCAGTACCCTTCTTGAAACACCAACATTGAAGGCTCAATCGGATACAGGACCTTTTTGTGATTAGATTATTTTTATAAACATTTGTAAATTTCAATAAATAATCAGTTTTAGCTTTAAATAAACTAATTATAGTATGTTGTGAATTGATAGTAAGAGTCATACTACCCTCAATTCCTATATTATAAATTCAAGATTAAATTGCTCCCATTTAAAAAAATGTTTAAATTGATCTCTTTTAATATTTAAAAATATAGTTTCCTTTTATAAAAAAGAGAGAATACGAGTCATAATTTAGGAGGCGTTTGTTTAAAAGAATATATTATAAATTCAACATTAAATTGCTCCCATTATTTTCAGGAATGTATATATGGAAATGTAATATATATTTCTAGATTATTATTGATTCCTACAAATGTTATAATTTCTTTTTATCATATTTTTCGATATTTCTATTCTCATGAGGAGGGATGGAAAAGTGATATTTTCATGAGAATATGAGAATTCATTGTCTAATATACATGTAAGTTTCTATTAAAGTTATAAAATTAGCTTTATGGTAAAAGGAGAAAAAAATGAGAAAAAAGTCAAGGATGTAATTTATTCGACTAACAAAATATTAATAATTAACAAGTTGATAAAAAAATTATAAATTTCTCTTTCATTTATTTTTAATTTAAATTATTTTAATTTAAAAAAAACTATTTCAGTGAATATTAAAATTTGATGAAACTTATTTTTAAAACATCTAAAATGATATTCTCATATTATATTATTGAAAACCATAAAACAAACATCTTCTTAACTTTTCGTTATAAGTTTAATTTATAGTGATAAATAATTATGAATGTGTTTCTTAGATAATATTTTGTCTGTTTGTACACTTCCAATGTCATTGATAATCAATTTTAAATATTGCTAATCAAGCTTTTTTACAAAAATTATCATCGATAAAATTAATAAATATTTTGCACTTATAATATAATATTGAAAAAGTTAAAAATTTATATAGTCATAATAAAATAAGAACCCCAAACATTATATTACGATGTGCTAATTCGCTCATAAATTAGCAGTTATTCATTTTATGTCCCAAGCATCCCTTCAAGTTATTGAAGTGCTTCTTATAAAGTTTTACACAGAAGCAAGAAGAATATAGTAGTGTCATCATTGGCCACCTACACATACACCATATAGTAGATTAGGCACTATATTAAGCCTTAAAAAGTAGTAAATTAGTCATAATGGACCCATAGAAATATTTCAGACCCACCTCATTTTTCATGCTATTTGAACAGAAGTTCCATACGACGTTGGGATAGTGGGGCTATTTCATCCTCCTTTTATGAAAAGACTAGTGTTTGTCTTAGAGCAGCATTATTAGGGCGAATATTCAATTTTAGTAGGCTTTAATAGCCTCAACACACATCACACTACAAATTCAATCAACATCTTTCTTTATTTCGGCTAGTAAATTAAGATCATTACTATGATTTAAATATTGATTATGATTAAGGTTGTGTAAAAAAATCTAAATTTATATTTAATTTAATCTAATATACTTTAAATTCATTTAAATGGATTGATTTCATATCCAAATCTACTTTTTTGGATTTTAAATCCAATCCAATTAATTGGATATGAATTGAATATTTGTTTGGATTTTTAAATTCAATATAATTTTTTGGACAACAATGACTAATTTATTTTGGCCAACTTTGCTAGGAACCATTTTCTTATCGATGTCGTCTAAAGTTATTTTGGTCGACGTCAACTAATGATGTTTTTAAGTCGTTATCGGTTGAGATTATCTGTCGGTTAATGTTGGTAAGGGTTTTTTCGACCAACTTTGGTTGGAACTTTTTATTTGTCGATGTAGTCCAAAGTACTTTTTGTCGCCATTAGCTAGGATTTTTTTGCCGATGTCTGTCGAGATTATTTTTTGATTGAAATCAAACAAGTTTTTTTCTCGACATCAACTAGGATTTTTTAGGTCGACATCATTTGAGACTATTTTTTGGCCAACATGGATTGAAAAACATCATCAACCTACCTCGACCAAAAAAACCTAGCTAATGTCGGCCAAAATATTCCTCCAATTGACGTCGTTCTAAAAAATCTTAGTTGATATAAACAAAAAATATCTCTAGCTAACGTCGGCCAAAATAAATAGTAATGGTTAATGTTGGCCAACAAATCCTACATAATGTCAACAAAAATAGTTTTTCAACCAGCTTCAGCAAAAAAAACATAGCCAACGTTGACAAAAATATAGTTCTAACGAATGTTTGCAAAATAATATCAACAATCGGCATTGACAAAAAAAAACCTTATTGATGTTCGCCACAAACACCCTAATCAACGTCAGCCAAAAACAAGTCACGATCGATGCTGATTTGAAAACCCCTAGTTGATGTCTGCCAAAAAATATCACCGACCAATATTGATTAAAAACCTTAGTCGACCTCAACCAAAAAGTGACCCTACTTAAGATCAACAAAAAACATTTTTGACCAATGTCAACCAAAAATGCACCGATTGATGTCAACAAAAAAATAGTCATGGTTGATGTCGTTTTAAAAATGTCTGAACCAATGTCTGCCAAAATTGTTCTGGTTAAGATAAGTTAAAAATACACTAACCAATATTGATTGAAAATAATATTGATCAATGTCAATTGAAAATAACTCTTAAATGGATACATGCTAAGTTTTCACTTTTTTGCATTTAATTACTAAAATTTATAAAAAAAATTATAACACTTAAATAGATATAAATTAGATAGGACCAAATTCATATTAACTTAAATGAATTTAATGTTAAATCTAAATTATTTTTAAAATATATAAATATAAATTTAAAATCTAATATATTTAAATAAATATGAATTGAAATATATTGAATTTTTAAAAATCCAATCCATTCAAGACTACCCCTAACTACAACCCTTCAATGATGGTAAACCATACTTTCTTCTTTTACATTTTGTCGCTAATATTATATTATATTCTTCAAGATTGATCGTGTCCCCAAGTAAAGACAGTTTCCAATTAGTGTCTTTAAGCCAGACTATGCTTTTACCCTCCTGAAGATGCTGTTTTGTTTTCAGTAAAATATTAACTTGAACTTAAACTTATTACCATTAATTAATTAATTAAGTTTCTAATATTATAAAAAAAATTAACTACAACATTTATGAATTAATAATTATTTTTATCCATGAAACGATACTAGTAGATAATTTAATCATTAAAATTAGGAATAAAATAAACTCAATTCGTAATTTTAATAATTTATGAATCAATTTGGCCTTTCATGCACATGTTAGAGATTAAATTGACAAATGTACACCACTATGAAGTTGACTTTTACTCAATTCATGGATCAAGTTTATTTGTTTATTTATGTGATAATAACTATGAAACATTAAATTGACTAAAAGTGTTGGCTAATTTCAAGACCAAATTATTGTATTTCTGTAATGTCAGTAATTACATTGTTTAATTTATAAATTTTGAGTAACGAATTAATGTTTTACTTGTTTGTTTTACTTCTACTATTTTATGGTATATTTATATGCCAAACCAAAAAAAAATATGATTTTTCAAGTCAAAGTATTATTTTTTATGAGAGTTTGACTATGTGAGTAGTTAACCGTACTTGTCCAAAACCAAAAACAAAATATTAGCCCTACTTTGTTAAATCTTATATGGTTTTGTTGTCAGTGAAATTTCTTTTGAGAATTGATGTTCATTTAAATTTTTGAAATTTTACTTGAATTCTTAATATAGTGTTTTTAATTCGACTAAAAAATAAATGGGAATAAGCAATATTAATTTGGTCGTCAAAAATCAAATGTAATATTTAAGTGGTTTATTATTTCGATTAAGGGCGTGGATAAAAAACCCAATAGTTAAAAAAATACCAATAGGATGATAATGTTTACATATTAACTCCAATAAGATCATAGTATTTAAGTGATTTATTATTTTGATTAAGGGCATGGATAAAAAAAGAAACACTATTATTTGAATATACATTGAAATATCCTTTTTAAATTTTGATTCTCATTCCAATTCTAATTCATTTACTAGACTTAAAAAATTAAAATAAAAATAAAACTGCGTTTGCCGGGAGTCGAACCCGGGTCTATTGCTTGGAAGGCAATTATCCTAACCGTTGGACTACAAACGCTGTTGTAAGATACAATTTACACATTTAAAAATAAAAATTATTTTTTCTTCACAAACTCGATTTTAATATTAAGCTAATACTTATTTCTTTAAATGCAGCTGGCAACAATATACCATTGAAATCACTTGAAAAGGGGGATATTGTAACTTGTAATAATCGAGGCTAAAACTAATTTAGAAAAAGGGAGACAACAAGAGGGTGGAGAGGAGAGGGAGAGAGAAGAAAAACAAATTTCTTCTAAAAAGTTATTTTACTTAATTCTTTTAAAAAAATTTCGTATTTTTCTTTTTCCTTAAAAAATTAAGTTATTTATTTTTTAAGAACTTTTAAAAAATGTATTTCACTTAATTATTTCTTTTAAAAACAAATCAAATATTACCTTATCACGATCTTATATGTTTGGCATCTATATCCATTAAAATGCAACTGAAAAACGTGTGCTTTGTTTTAGAATAATGCTCAATGCGTATTTTTCATTTTGGAGTACCCTTTTTTTTATTTATCAAATACCCACCATATTAACTGATATTTTACTTGCTTTAAAACAAAACTATCAGTTTACTTATTATTATCCGTTAAACTACGTGTAATTAATCATATTTTCTATCACAGAGTATTTAATTAAATACAACAAGTTTTTATTTTAATTTATCGAATAGCTGTTTCATTAAAATTGAATATCTAGTTAATGAGAAGAGATATAATATAAGACTGGTGATTTCAATCCAATTAATATAGGTCTATTTTAAAGAGGTTTAAGATGACAATTCTGATATAGTCTTATTTGAAGTTTGCACTAGTTGGTACTTTGAGATTATAGAATTTAAGTTGTTGACTCATACCTTCCATGCAAATGTTTTTATATTCAGGAATTGTTGTACCCACTCACGCTATTTCACGACTATATTTAGATGATAGAATTATAAGTTATAAATCACTCAAATCTAAGCCTAAGCCTTATAAACAGAAATAAAAATACGTATCATAGACTCATACTACTAAATAGAATCTCTTTTCAAGTAATATTACTCTGTTAATTCATATACTAACTAAAATGTTAGACTGTCTTGGCATGTATCACCTATGCTATAGTATAGCTAGCATTCTCACCCTTTTCAGCTTGTTGAGTGCTAAAATTGGGATAGATCCTAAAGTTACCCTCCATTTAAATAAGTACTTTTAGTTTTAGTTTCTGCATCATTTTGCGATTCCCCAATGTGCAAGGCGTTCGCATTTCTTCCTCGCTCTTCCTGTGATGCTTCAAAGTGCAAACAATAGTTTGTTTTTTGGGGTCAAAGGAGGTGGCAACGGCATCTTCGAAAATTAGCTGGAGGTGGGTCATCCACCAATGTCATCTTTTGAGAAAATCATTATTAAATAAACTCGTTTTTTTATAAAAAATTCTATACATATTAAAATAAATGTAAAATTGCTTCATTTATAGGGCAACAATTTTATTTAACAATTGTTATAAAATCATTTTATCACAGGTAATAAGATATTTAATATAAAAAATTAGTTCATATATAATAATATTTATATATTAATTAAAATCTCTTTAATTTATGTGTAATAACTTTAGACATCAATAAATATAATTTGAAGCTAGCATTATTATATTTTAAAGATATAAAGTTGAATATATTAATTAATTTTTATGTACAAATAACAATAAAAATCAAATTTAAGACTTCGTGCATATATACTATTCAAAACTCTTATCGCTAAACTGACCCAACAACCCTATTGGTTTTTTACTTTATATATTAATTAGTAATTAATAATGTAATAATTCCTCAAAACATATTTTAAATATTTAATTTAGAATATGAAAAACGTTATATTCTCTCTCTTTTTTACAAATATATTTTCTATTACTATATGAAAAAAGTAATAAGTTAAAAGGTAAACATATTTATTATATTAAAAACATCAAATATATTACATATTTATTATATAAATAAAATAAAAAATTAGTGAAAAAAATGTTGTAAAAGAGTTTCAAATTATTCGTAGACATACTGTACATTTAAAAAGCTGTGTGAACAGTATTTTGACGTTAACGATGCGTAGTTATTTGAAAAGTAAAATTATTGTTATAATTTTTTAAGAGTTAGATTTTCATGTATTATTGGTGTAAATATTTTTAAATTATTTTAAGTATAAATTTCAAAATAATTATATATGATAGATAAATTTAATATATATATATATAACAAATAATAAATTTATTTAATAATTAAAAGAATAAAGAATGTTGTAAAAGAAGTTAAAAATTGAAATGTAAAATAACAGGATGAAGCAAAAGGGATAGACACATAAAATAAAATAATGTTACATAAATTATTATATGAATGGTTGTATGTGTATCACATCTCATTTTAATTTTTTTTTTCTTCTACATTTCAACTCATGATAACAAATCCATGATATAGTAATAAACTTATGTTAAGAAATGCTTAATCCAGTTTGTCAAAACTAATATCAAATTATAAGATAAACAAAAAAGACATGTACATGCAAAAACACATAGCATGGAATTAGCGATTCAACTTCTTTAAAATGCATAACATTTCATTTCATTTTTTTATACCAATGAAAATTAGAATATTTAGTGTTTCACAAAAAAATGAATAACTATAAAATTAAATTGACATCTTGAGTATTTTAGCCAATGTTGGTGTTGGTTTTGAGTCAATCGAAATAGCAACTAACACTAATAAAAAAAATATTTAACATCTATGAGTTTTTATATTTTAGATTGATTTCATTAGTAGAATTAAAATTAGTTAGTACTTTTTAGATTGATTTTGAAACGAACATAAAATGTTGTTGTGAAAATTAAACCAATATGAAAACTTTAATTTTCACATCAAATTGATGTTAGAACTTGTATATAACAGTTCATTTTCTGCATCAATTGACGCTACAACGAAGGTAGAAAATGATACATATAAAATTCTATTTTTTACATCCCTGTTAGAAACAACCAATTTAATAGTCTATTTTCTATTTAAAAAAAGCAATGCAGCTACATTACACCTCTTTCAATATATTTCAATTAAAAAAACTACAAATACAAAATTATAAATAGATATAGAATAAACATAAAACAATTTCATCTCATTATTTATATATGGTACATCTCAAATGTAAAACTGCAAGTGCAATTTTTTTCTCCTTCAAGTTACATGTGTCAAATGCAATAATTTAAGTATTTTTTTTGTTTTTATTTGATAAATAAGTATCCTATTTTTTTAATTTTCTAGTTCATCGAGAAAAAGAAACCATGACTAATTTATAATTTAACCCTAATTAAATGTGTCAAATGCAATGAATTTAAAAAAAATTGTTTTTATTTGATACAATAAGTATCTTATTTTTTTTTGTTTTAATCATCTTATTTATTGAAAAAAAAACTACAATTAATATGCAATTTGATCCTAATTACATGTGTCAAATGCAATAAATTTAACTATTTTTTTTTTGTTTTTATTTGATACAATGGCTATCCTAATTTTTTTGTCTTAATCATGGTTGATTGGTTCCTCAAAGGAAAAAGATAGTCTAATTAATCTAAAATTAGATCAAAAAATAAGTAAAATCTAATCAATAATTATTTTCATAAAAAATCAAATTTAAATAATATCTGAATAATTTAACTTTAACTTGAACACATTAACAATTTATTTTCAATAAGTTATTAAGTACCCTAATTCCTTTCTCTAAGTTAACTCATTTTTTTCATATTTTTTGTTCAACGTTTTTGCTACCATAAACTCCTGCTTGAGAATTTTTCATTCATATTAATTTAAACTTACACCCAATATCATGTTAAGCATCGAATACAAGATCCTCTTTCAACGAAAATTTAAATTTTGATTTACTATATTTTTTAGGACTAGCCCTTATAACTTCGTTAGTTTTAATGTATTTTTTGAATAATCTTCTCAATATATATTCATTAGAAAACAAAAAAAAAGTTAAAATAATTAAGCTTCTTTTTATAAGTCAATTAATTTATGCACTTTGACCTTATAAATATCCTATTATCTAATTTGTCCAAAAATTAAGATATATAAATTGATTTGAACTTATAAATTATTTCCTTCTTTTTATAAATGTTTATTAAAAACCTTTTATTTCTCAACGATAAAAACTGTTTATTAAAAAAAAAATTCATGGCTAAATAACTGGTAATTGCGTTTAGTATTTTTGTTGTAGTAAAAAAATGTTAATATTTATGCTTTTACTCTGTAGCATGTGATCATTTAAGTAATTTTTTAATAGATTAAATTTTTTTGTACTGAAAATACCTATGCTCGAATGGGATAAAACCACTTAATTAGTACGAGATAAAGATTTATTTTTTATGCTGGGATAAGTTAGCAGTTTTCGAAGGAATTTAAGAGCATTTTTATTGAATAGATCTTGTTTCTAAGCAAAGTTGCTTAACGTGATCCATTATTAAAAGCTAATAAGGTTCCAAAGAGAGAGTAAAAGAGTCACATAATTATTTTTTTAGGGAGTAAAAAAATTGTTTCTATAAAGTATAAACGAGAAAATCTTAGATAGATACACATCTAATGCAGCATAGACACATTTAATCAAAAGTTTACACGTCATTAAAAATAAATAAATAAATGATTTCTCTCTCCCAGTCATTCCTTATTTCTCGCTCTCTCACTTGCACCCTCTTCTCCTTCTTCCTCCGTGAACACAAAGAAGCCATAGCATCACCGCGAAACTCATCTGTGTTCACCTACAATGACAACCCTTCACGCATTAACCTTGTCTTCACTTGGCTGAGTTTCCATATTGTAAAAACAGAGATTTTACATTTACATTTAGAATTTAATTTCAATCCTCTGACAACATCATTTACACTGTCAACACGAAAAAGATTAAAACTTTCATGATCATTAATAATGTGCCACAGGACAGATCCAATTGATTGGAACCCAGTTTAAATTACTTCGACTATTATCAACCCAAAAAAAATCTACACAAAGAGTACTACAATAAAACCAAAACAAAGACTTCTAAACTAATGAAACCACAAATTTACACAAAATAAAAAAAATCCTACAATTATTACATCAATTAATAATAATGATTAAAAAAATATACTGATAAAAACATCCTTCAGTTTTGCGGTGACTTCGTTAGCTTCCTCAAAAGAGGCTTTTTTTATATAAAAAAAAGGGACAAAACCGAAGACCATCATTAGACGCCTAACTCACCGTCATCGGTGAAGTTCCAGATTGTCATGGTGGGTGAGGACTGGTGTGCAGTGATGCTCTGTGGCTTATTTGGTGTTCATGGAGGAAGAATGGGACGAGGGTGCAAGTGAGAGCGAGAAAAAATGGATGAATTGAAGAGAGAATTTTTTTTTTTTTTAATAACGTTTTCAAAGTAATATTTTGTATTTTTAAAAGAGATTTTGTGAAAAAAAGAAAAAGAAGAATAGATTTTAAGGTGTTTTAACACACAGTGCGTCTTCAGTCAAATGTAATTTCATTCCTTTTTTAAATTGTCCACCAAAAAAATGATATAAAGATTAAGAAAATATAATTAATATTTTTTTAGTATGGTCTCTACTATTTTTTCTTTCTCTTTTATAATAAATATGTAAATATTTTAAGAACTAGGTAGAAATTAAAATATAAATCAAAAATAATAATTAATATTATCTTCAACTTTTAAATAAAAATAAATAGATTTTAAAAAAAGTAATAAAAAAATGTAGTAATTAATTTTAAATTGGGTGCATGTGTAAATTAATTTAATCAATTAAATAAAACTACCAATTTTTATTAAAAAATATTTTTTTCACCTTCCAATTATTTAACATTATGTGTGCCATATTTTATTTTGTGCTAAATTATTAATATAATTTTTTTTGTCATTTTTTAATATCTCGAACATTTTAGAGATTCTGTTTCAACTTTTTATCTTTTTTTAATCTATTATTTGATCTTTATTTCTAAATTAAAATATAATATTTTTGAAAAATGTATCAATAGTTAAAAACAATCATGCATGATGATGTAAATTATTTATTATAATTTAAAAATATATTTTCTATGTTAAAATATTTAATTATTAAGAATTTTAATTCAATGCTATTAGACATAACTTGTGCTTAAGGCAGCCTTTTAATTATTTAATGGAATCTTTGCTTATTAAAAAATAATTTTAACCGTAATATTTTTTTATTACCAATAGTATCTATTTATTAATAATATGAGTAGTAATATAATTTATATATTAAAATATTTATTTATAATAAAATCTAGTTGTATAAAATTTTAAAAAATATTCGTCGTATTGACTAAAATATTACCATGATTAATTTATTTACACCCCTAATTATATCTATACTTGTCTAATGGTTGGTTAATAAGTTTTTTCTTGTTGTGTGGAGCTCTTTCCATTGAGAGTGAATATTTGCAAAGATATTCTTAAATTTAAGTTAGATATCATCTTAATATAATAAATGAGTTGATAAAAATACATAATTAAATTTATTCTAAAAAGTATAATGAGTTGTTGATATGTGAAAATAAAAAATTTAAAAATATATTTAAAAAAATATAACAAATTAAACGTGCAGACTAATAAATGATAAATAAATCATAAAAAATATAACTTATTTTTAAATTAATCTTAAAAAATATAATTTATTTTTAAATTAATTTTACAAATTTAACCATGAAACTAATTTGTATCATCACATCACATGTTTTGAACGAATTTCACGGTTGACCCTTCATTTTATTTAATGTGTGTGCTCTCTCTCTCAGTTTGCATGCACACCCAATCCTAGTGAGGCGTCAGGTGAAAACGTTACTGTGGCAGTTGTCAGTGTCACTTTACAGCGTTGCAGCTTATGGGCGCCGTTTACCCCCACGCGCCTTCTATGCTGAGGAACAAACACCCACGCGTTCATGCGCGTGGAAGCTACTTATGGCCTGGTAACGCCGTAACCCCGTTACTCTCATCTCATCCTCGTATATTTGTATCTTTCCGTTCTTTCGTATCGTATCATATCCGTTTTAACATAAAAACGGTATTACGTGGTTACGTTACGTCAGCTCGATATTTTTTGTTCTAGTTACCACCCCCACTTGCGGCTACGTACCAAATTTGTTTAATTATGGTTTAAGGTTCCACTGTTCCAGTGCTATAAGGTAAGCGCGTACGATAAAAACGACCTACTCAGACCCAAATATGCTAACTATTTATGCCTATACAGTATAAAACCTTACCATTTTTATTTTTACTAGTCTAATTTATGCTATTAGCATTTAACCGTATTCATTCTATTTAGCCATATATATATATATAATTTGTTTTTATATTCAGTTATAGCATAAACCGTTTAGTTATCTCTGCTTTTCTTTTAAGTACGTTTGATTGTGAGGAGAGAAGAAAATAAAATAAAAATATGTAAGAAATAGAATAAAAGATAAGTGATTTGGTTGTAAAAAAATAAAGAAGAAAAGAAGATAAATATTTAAATTAAGTTAATTTAATATGTATAAGAAAAAGTAGGATAAATATTAATTAAATAAAAATATTTTTTGATCCTTTATTAAAACTTCCTATCCATCAATAGCTCATAAGGAGTGTGAAAAGGGCATCACCGGTAAGTTTCATGAACAATCTGAATTTCTTCTCCGATCCGCTCATTGGGAGAGGATAAAAAAAACACGTGGATCCCACGATTTTTTTTTAAAAAACAAATTCTTGACCGCAATTAAATTGTCGTTAAATGTTAATTTTTGGGAAAAAAATATTTCTTTTATTGATATTTTTAAATATTAAATATTATTTTGTTAATTGTAATTTTATGTCTACTTTTTCTCATGAAATTAAAGAGAGCAAAAAAGAAGAATAATTAATGACAAAAATTAATTAATAAAACAATAAATGATAAAGTAGTGCATTTGGAAAAATAATAAAATAGTATATTTTATTAATGTTAAAAGTAATTAAAAAATACAAAATTAGAATGAATTTAATACTATTTATTAATTTCTTTAATTCTTATAAATTAATTAATTGAGTCTTATAAAAAATTCAACAAATAATATTTTAAAATTTGAAACGATAGATAATTTTTATCTACAAATTTAATTATTAATTTTTAATTTTTAATTAGTATAAAGATTCTATTCCACTATCTCTTAGCTTTTTCTTTTTTTCTTTTCTTCATTAAACCAACCTTGTAACACCTTCAAATAATAAATAAATAAAATTATCTTTCAAGTAAACATAGATACTAAATAGAAAATGTCAAAAAAATATTAAGAATATTAATGATTATTGAATCCACAATGAACAAAATGATCATAATATTTAAAATTTTATTTAAATAATATTCTGATTATTATTTTTTTTCAAAATTTTATTTATTTATTGCTTAAATTTCAAATTAGTCAAAGAATCTCTTTTATTTTATGAATGGTAAAGTTAAAAAAAATATTTAAATTTAGATAAAGATAGGCAAAGTTATTTGATTTGCATGGTTCATGGGGACACAATAAACCAAAACCAACTGGGTCCAATGAGTATAAACTAGCTGTCAAACTCGCACCCTCTCCTCCACATCATCACATTTTTTCCCCCCCTTTTTTCCGCTTCCCCTCCTTTCCCACAGTATTCCATCCCCAACTTCGCTTTTTCAAGAACCCACCCGCACAGAGAGAGCGAGAGAGAGATATCAACAAACAAAAATATTTATATTTAATTAAAAAAATCACTCAAATTAAAATATCTATTAAAAAAAAAAACGGGAGCAAGTTAAGTTAGTATAAGACCATCTCCTCAAGCGCGTTGCTCCCCCCTTTCTCTCTCTCTTTTTTTATTTCTCTCTCACTCTCACCATGGAGGCGCAACCGCCAACCCCCTCCACCGCGCCTCCGCCTCCGCCGCCGCACCTCAGCTACCCCGACTCCGTGGATTCCTCGCCGCGCTCCCGCAACACCGACTCCTGGGACGAGCCCTTCGCGCCGGCATCGACGAAGCTCCGCCTCATGTGCAGCTACGGCGGCCATATCGTCCCCCGCCCCCATGACAAGTCCCTCTGCTACGTCGGCGGCGACACGCGCATCATCGTCTCCGAACGCGCCACCTCACTCGCGGACCTCTCCACGCGCCTCTCGAAAACATTCCTGAACGGAAGACCCTTCACGCTCAAGTACCAGCTCCCCAACGAAGACCTCGATTCCCTCATCTCCGTCACCACCGACGAGGACCTCGAGAACATGATCGACGAGTACGACCGCACCGCCGCCGCCGCCGCTACCTCCGCCGTCAAACCCTCCCGCATCCGCCTCTTCCTCTTCCCCACCAAACCCGAATCCACTCACTCTATCCCTCCCCAAATTCTCGACACGTCAGCCAAATCGGACGATTGGTTTTTGAATGCCTTAAACGGCGCCGGATTGCTTAACCGCGGGTTTTCGGACTCTGCCTCTGTTAATTGCCTTCTTGGACTTGACGACGAGGTTGCCGGGAACAACCTTGAACCCGGTTCGAAGGACGGTGGGGATGGTGGTGTTGGCGGTGGTGGTGCTTCGCAGGGTGGATCTTTCGGGAACGGGAAGAATTTGAAGCAGGATGTTCACTCCGTTCCTGATTCGCCCATGCTCGAAACGACGTCGTCGTTTGGGTCCACTTCGTCGTCGCCTTCGCTCGCGAACTTGCCGCCGATTAGGGTTCATGTCGTGGAGGATCAGAAGGTGTTGGGGATTGAGGAGCAGTTCGCGCAGATGGGGTTTGGTGTGGGGCAGAAGCAGCAGCAGGATGAGGGTTTTGTTATGCTCTCTTCGCCGCCTCCGCCGCCGGTTCCCGCGACCCTCGCCGCCGTGGGTGTGCCGATTGGGCCCGCCACGGTGGTTGCTGGGGAGTATCATAACCGCGTTGTCTCCGATGATGAGAGATCGGATCATGGGGTTCCTGTTGGGTATAGAAAACCACCCACTCCTCAACCACAGGTTCAGTCACAGACACAAGCACAGTCACAGGCACAAACGCAAACACTTGCTCCTCAGTTTCAACAGAAGTCAACTGCTGGTGGTGCCGTTGTTGATTTGCCTTCTCCTGATTCAGTTTCAAGGTATTCTCAATTTCAATTTCTCTATCTGGTTTTGTCTTTGAATTGTTCTGATTGTAAATGTTAATATTAAGATTGGATTGCTTATTTCATTAGTATGTTGAATCGTGTTATTACTTATTGGGTTTGGTTATGAGTGTATGGGTTAGTAATTGATTTGGTTCTTGGTGATGGTTTCAATTGGCACTGCTTGAATTAGGTTTTTGGTGTTTTGTTTTGATCCTGCAGTGATAGTAGCCTTGCGAATGCAATCTCGCGCCCAAAACCTGCTGTATATCAAGAACAAGTTCAGATTCAACCTGGCACTACAAGGGTTCCTAGTAACCCTGTGGATTCGAAGCTTAATATGTCTGATCCGCATGGTCGGATCCAGATGCAGCAACATGTACAGGATCCTGGATATTTGTTGCAACAGCAATTTGAACAGCACCAGCAGCTGCAGTCACAACCGCCACAGCAATTTGAACAGCACCCGCACCAGCACCAACACCAACACCAACAGACGCTGCCGCAACAGCAGCAACAGTTTATTCATGGCGCACACTTTGTTCACCATAATCCTGCTATTCCTGCATATTATCCTGTATATCCTTCCCAGCAACATCCCCAGCATCCCCAGGTTTACTATGTGACCGCGAGACAGGCGCAGGCTTACAACCTGCCTGTGCAGCAGGCTAATATGGGCGAGTCTGCAGGGAACATCACTTCTAGCCGGCCACAAACTCCACCAAATCCTTCTACATTGGTTCAACAACCTGCTACTTACAACCCTATCAGAAATGCTCCCATGCCTAAAACTGAAATGAATGCTTACAGAGCTGCAACTGCAGGCAACCCTCAACTAGTTCAAGTTCCTACAACCCAGCATCAGCAGCAATATGTCACCTACTCACAGATTCACCATCCTTCTCAGTCCATGGCTCCCAATTCTGCTGCCCCTGCCAATTATGCTTTTGATTATGCGGATCCTGCTCATGCTCAAATATACTACTCTCAACCTATGGCACCCACAGTGCCTTCACAATACCAGACTATGACTGCTGCTGCTTTGATGATGCAGGAAGGTTCAGCTCAGCATCCCTCTGACAGCGTGAAGCAGCAGCAGCAGCAGATAAGAACCTCACAACCATTATAAAACCAGTCCTTAAAAAAAAAACAATTTTGAAAAAAATGGGTTTGGTTTCCCTTTTAAGTTTTTATATGCAGTTCCTGTCGTCATGTTTGATAAACTGTTTGTGGTATGTATTTGGATAGAAAAAAAAAATAAGAAACTGTGATCATCTTGTACTTTTTCTTGTATGTCATAATTTATAATTTATATAGGAAATGAAATTGGTCCAAGGTTATACTGTAAAAGGTCAAGTCTGAAACATTGTACTGTGAAGTTTAAATATCAATTCCTGAAATTATTGTCATATAAATTACTAAAATTAGCGGGTATTCTTTCTTGCTCTGGTCTTGTGATCCATGGTTCATGATAAACTATTCATTTCTGTTGATAAGTGCGATGGATGTGGCCATTTTGGACTACTAGCAGTTTGTCCTTGGTCCCTTATATAATGAAAGCCATGCATGAAGGACCACAAGTTTGCACTTTTGCGTGTAGTCATAAATCATACATCAGTCTGGCCGCATTTTCAATCCTCTTGTTCGTTTATATATATATATATATAGGAAAATCACGTATCTGCTGATTGACTTCAGGTTTTGCTGCGCATGACCCATCAATAATGTCCTTGCGAGTTTTAGTTTGAATTTGATTCTCCTTGGTGAAACCTACGCCTTGAATTATCATTTACATGTCAGCTTTTAAATGCAATAACAAAAAGAAAAATACTGCCCCTTTTTCTTCTGGATTATCAAGTGGGATTCTTTATGATCGTTTCAAGCTGCATAGTATGACTTTATACAGAGATTAGGTAGTCCTATAAAAATTGACCACGCTTGACAACACACTGTACTTATATCCTTCTTTGGCCTAATGGCTTACTTTTCATGTTATGCAAGAATACTGTCTCAAGCAAATCTCTCTTTCAAGATAACTTAAGGATCCGAATTCAAATGCTCAGTATGCTTACGAGAGCTACTATGTAAAAGGCTGGCACTTACGGGAACAGACCAATTTCTTGAGCAAGACAAAAATGTATGATGACAACAATTTGAAGCCGAAGTGTTCGACTGATGTGAAATTTTAACGTACAGTGGATTTGAAGATTAATATAAACCCTCACAACAGAGTGCACGATACATATGTTGATTTTGCTGAATTTCATGTGACTTTAGTGGCAAGGTACATATAAGATTCGATGTTTTAATGCATTAAAGTATGCACTAAGTAATAGTTAGTGGTCAATATAAGAATACTTTAACTGCACGAGATTTAAAAGTTAGGATTAGGCGTAAGATTGAGCTGGTTACATGCTTAGGAGTACAATTTTGCTAGTCTCGAACCAAATAGAAATAATATCCGATTCAGAATAAATAAGACTATGGACATGTTTTGGTAAGTTTATGTGCTTCTAAAAGAAGAAAATAAGAAAAAAATTAGATAAACTTTTTTATAAGCAAAAATAAACTCTCAATTAGCTAATTTTTAAAAGTTCAACAATATAATTTCTCTAAAAGATAAGTTAACATCTATAAATGAGCTAATAGAAAACTCATTTTAGTTTACAGAAAAGTTCATTTCATTTTTTTTTTCTTATTTTCTTCTTCTAGAAGTGTTTCTAAAAAAGTTTAAATCTAAACAGATCCTATGTCTCAATATTATTCAACTGTACGCTTGCACGATTAAGCCGCTGCCTACACTCAAAATGTTGTCATCCGTGCCTGGGGACTAGTGGTTGATGCTGACTCTGCTTCAAACAACTATATTGTATACTTGTGATGTATTATTAGCATTATCATCCACATTAATGATGTTGCTAGCAATTGTCAAATGACTTATGGTCCCTACCTGTTCAATGTCAACGTAGGTCAGGGTCCCTCACCATCCCATAAACTGGTTTTTGCATAGAAGAATGCTACCGATTCAATGCACATAATTGGTGCATTATTGCCGACCGAGGTCTGAGGCAGCCATAGCCCAAAGTGGGAAGTTGGGCTGGTCATGGAAACCCATATAACTATGAGAAAAGAATGGAAGAACAGAGTGTATGTGCACGCCTCCGAAATTAATGCAATATTCCAATGCGTATTACCTTTACCTTACCCTTTGCTTCCAAGAACTGAATTCCTTAATGATGGAAAAGGGAATCATGAGCCATTTGCTCAAAATTTGATTCTCTGCCTCCGAAGATTTTAGTGGATCGATGGTGGAGTGTCAAAGGCACCAAGTAAAAAGCTGTCTATCAAGGGCCCCACTTAAGATGATCATAAAGTCCCTAACAACGCTGTTTATTTCTCTTAAATTCTGATCACCAAAAACATTGAGCTTCTCAGGGCTCCACAATTTTTAAACGAAAAGAGAAGCTATGCCTATAACAGATAAGAGTCATCCGCGTGAACAATATTTCTATCATAATGAACACCACGTTTACATATTCTTACTGGAATATTCGAAAGCTTTTGCCTTTGTTTAGTAGTGGGAAAGGATGAACAGAACATTTATTAATTCATAACAACAGTGTAATACTAGAAGAGAGAATAAAGATTGCAACTCTACAAATCCTTTCTTCTTTTTAGTATATCTGTATGTGTATCTTTTTCTTCCATTCATAAAGAACAAGATGTGATATAATCTTCCTATATTTCCCCAAACTTTATTCCAATCAATCGAATAACATATCATTTAGGCTTGAATTCACATCCAACTCAATGAACAACTTCTAGTTGATGCAGGTTGGCAAGCTTGTGCCGGTTTTGCCTATTTATACACAAAACAATATTTTTGGACTGCTGTTCACTTAAATCACTTTCAAGCTTTTGATTTTCACCTTCACCCTAATTTCACGAGACAGTGACAAGTGATCAACCGATGACCGTTATTGGAGAAATTTTTGGAGGGTATGATTACAATCACAATTCACATGATAATGATATTACACGTCTCGTGACTACGGATAATTTTTTTTGGATAATGAAGATAATATCGCACTTTACATAAAAAAATGATAAAAGTTATTTCAATAATAATGTGACACCGAATTATTGTTACAAAAATCGACCATACAACTTTTAACTTTTTATATTAAAATACCCTCCTTTTTAAAGCACCACAAGAAACTCTGCTTATTTAGCCAAAAAAAGACATTGCTAACAATAATAATAATTCGTATTTCTGGAGAAGAACAATGCAAGCAGGGACAAATTTTCTTAGCCATAGCTATGAGGATCAAAAAATCATTCTACAAATATATAAAAAAAAAAGAAGGGGTACAATAATTACTCAACAGATACATCAAACACTCTTACACAATTATCAGCTCCACATGAAGCAAGTTGCATACTCGTGTGATCATCCTCAGTTTTCTTCCATGCTAGACGGTTTACAGTAGACGCATGGCATATAAAAGAATCTATACGTACAGCAAGAGAAGCAGCCAAACCTGGTGCTGCTATGCTCCCATCATCTGCTCTGTTATAAGACAGATTCCACAACTCTATTTGGCCATTTTCCATTCCAACAGCTAGAAGTCCATTATTCTTCTGATGATGGAGACCAACCCAAGATAATACTGTCACACTACTCGTAAATTGAGGTAAAGGCATAAGCTGCTTGACAGACTCCCTCTCTATGGCCCAGATTTTCACTGTCTTATCCCTTGAACCTGTCGCAAATTCGTGACCATGTGGATTCCAAGAACATGACCAGATAATCCGCTTGTGCCCCTCTTGTCTCACAAGAAGACTATAACTAATTTCACCAGTGCCTGTAAACCACAACTACGTGATTAGGATATATGCTGAGTTGCAGTAGCCAATAAGAAACTCTTGCAAGTTGCAACTATTACAGTACTAAAAGAGTCCAGTTAATAACTATGTCAAAATTACTTTTACTCATTCAGCAATTATATTGCTAAACAGGGATGCCAACCAGTTAGATAACGGTTAGATCAGTTTCATTAGTTTTCTGCAGGTTTGAGACTTGGACATTCCATCTCAAACACTGTCGGGTGTCAACCAAGGACAGTTACCAAATAATAATAATAATGGAGAGGTGCAAACTCATATGCCTAAACAATGATGACACATCTACCTGTTCTTGTGATTGAAAAAACAGAGAACTGGCGATCCCTTGAGACAGTCAAAAGAAAGTTGTCATCATGTGAGAACTCCATCTGTGTCACTGTTAAGCTGTGGGATTGCAGGCGGCCGACTGCTTTCCATGAACCCACCTGCCAAAGCCATACCTCTGCAACTGCTGCAGATTGAGCCTGCAATGCATAAAACATATGTGCAATAGCAATATCAGTGATAAAGCAGAAAATGAACAAGGTAGAGAACTAGAGACTGACAAACAACAATCTAAACCAGCTTGGTTGAATGAAGATTAACACAATAAGCAGTGTCTATCCATCAAGTTATGAGAGATGCAAGCAACAAGGATTTCCATACAAGCAGGAATTACATATTCTGTCTAATAACAATAATACAGGTGCACAGCTAAGACTAACACCACATACCTTACATGAAGAAGCAACAAGCTCACCCTTATGATCACAACATAAAGAAAATAGTTCGTTTCCATGACCGTAGAGTTTGTGTGATTCAGGCCAAAGTGTATGCCAAGCCAGTTGATCTTCAATTGGTGGTTCAGTGAACACAGTTGGAACTGCGTCAGGAATAGTTTCAAGGGTGTCAAGACCATTGATCGCACTTCTTTCAGGGGCTTCGTGTACAGCTGCAATGTAGAATTGCCATCAAAATTATTAATTTTTGAAAGACAAACACGCCAAATAACATTTATAACTGTTTCAAAAATTAAGTTTCACATAGGAAAATGAAACAAGGGGTTTTAGACTTTTAGCATACTAGTTTCCCATTCTATGATATCAGTCAACTCTTGGGTTGGACCCATATACTCAATGAGAGATGGACGAGCAAATGCGTAGCTAATATGGTATGGGTTTAAGAGACATAAAACACAAAATTTTTGGATTTTAGTAACTACATCTAAGTTAATCTTTAAAGATTAAAAAAGTTAACATGTAAATTACATTGAAGTATGAATTAGCTTAGTTTGGGTGCAATTTTACCTGACTATCATGTATCAAGACTAATAAACCACCTGTTTATAATTTCCTTAACTAATTGCATCCTTTTTTTTAGCTTCCACCATTGGCTCTATCTTAGAACCAGATGTTGTTGCTATAAAAGTTAACACCAGTAGATAATGATGAGAAAGGCTGAAAGAGCACCAAAATTTGACAATATGATTATGATCTCTGAATCTGTTTGTTACGCATCACATTATCAATTTCAACTTTCAATGAAATGACTAACCTTGAGCATAAATAGGTTTCTGTGATAGTCCAAGAGCTGACATATTTGCACCCAAAATCTGAACATCTCCCATGATATCATTGGAAGAACAGGACTTCTGCAAAGTGGCATTGTTTAATGTCTTCAAAAATGATAACGGGGCTTCAAACACTCTGGCAACTTTTTCTTCAGCTCCACAGACAAAACGATGATTCCCCTTACTATGAATAACTGCCATACAATTTATATCATGTCCATGAACTTGAGGGCGAGCTATTTCATGCCAAAACTCTCCATCTTGGAGAGAAGCCTCAACTTTCCACGGAGCATATATTCTAGTTGTCTGCAAAATTTAGCATAGCAACAACAATTTTCAGAGCCAATACAAATTCAAGAAAAATATTCAGAGTTATTATTTGAAATACCAATAGCAGAAACTGAAACAATTACACAAGCAGCTAGAATTTCATTATTCTACTCTTCAAAAGCACAAAATTCACATAGCCAGTGTTCATATACTAATTAATAAATTAGACAACGGAGTGCAAGCTATTTTTGAAATTCAAGTTCATATGAAATCATAATAGATAAAATAATAGACATGATTGATCAATAGTATATAGCTTTTGTGGACAGAATGTGTTTTAAATAACTACCTGGTCATGACTGACGGACATGATATAATCACCAGATCTAGCCCATGCTATATCAGTCACTGATGCAAAATGACCAGAGGGGACCTTTTGTGGCAACCAATTATCATTACCAACATTTTTCCAAAGATGGAAAGATCCACCATATCCATGTGCTAAAATTGAATCTCCATTTGGGCTCCAATGACCACCATAAAACCCAAGAGCACAGTGGCTTAGTTCCCCAACAGTGACCACATTCATCCAGACACCAGAAGTCTTTTCAGGTTGCCAGATCATCATAGTCTTGTCCATAGATGCAGATAAGATACTTTGGGGTTGATAATAGGCATCCCCTTCCATGGATGCAACCAAAGGGGGTTGCCACATTACTGAATATACCCAATCCTCATGTCCCATTAAAAGAGATTCTAAGGATATCTGAAAAGAAGATGAACCAGCCACAAGCACAGGACCTTCAATATAGGATGATAAGCTTATTTCTCCTTTCCTGGCTATGCCGTGTCCATTGGACATAGAGCTACGTAATGCCATCTTCCAAATTCGTATGCCTTTATCCTGAGATGAACTAACCAGAAAAATATTGTTTACTTCCCCATTGATGCTTATAGGTAATGAGAAGTCCAAACTCCGGATCCAATCTGTATGCCCTTTTAGCTCACATGCATGTACAAACTGGGTTCATATGTAAAAGAAAAGTAAAATAACTTAAAACACAAGCCGTCAGATAAAACTACAAGAAACCAAAAGTTCAAGTTAATAATATACAACTTAGGGGATAAAGATACCTTTCCTGTCCTTCCACCACAATGAAGGTGAATCTTGTTATCCAATCCTCCCATTGCAAGGACAATTTGCCCACTATCTCCAGGCAATTCAGCTAATGCTAGAGCTACCATAGATTTAGAACCAACAGAGAAAGAATCCAGGCACGATAATTTACAGTCACCTAAAATGATGAAGCAAGTCTCAAACAATGTAGATTATAAAATTACTAACATGGTACTAAACGGATTGGGAGTTATGGCTTACCGCTTCCAGTTATTGGAAATACAAGTTCCCATACACAAGCAGTGCCATCTGAAGAAGTAGATGCAAACATTGCCTCAGTTTGAGAAACCATAATTCCACTAATGCATGTAACACCTTTCTTGTGTGATTGTGGCAGCTGTAACACTTGCCTCCACTACAAACAATTCAGAAGACAAACATGCAAGGAACAATAATTTATAATTCCATCTAAGTTCCCAACTGACAAGTGTCTCTCATAATTTATTTGTACAAAAATTGAAGAAAAAAAGAACAAACTGTACCTTCCCATCAGCAAGGGAAAGTTCCCACAAAATAATAGCACCATCTGCATCTCCAGATAGCAAATAGTGCTGCTCCAATTGTTTTGCTGCACATCAAAGGGAAAAGGCATATTAACAGTTCATAATATTTTTTGAACCTTGATCCATATCCCAGTAAAACTTTATGGTAGTAAAAAAAATGAACTTGTAGAGTTCAAGTTGATAAGAGATGGAGAAAGAGAGTACCTTTAAATAGAAACCTGCTAGATGGGAGCCAGTGAGTGCAATTCACAACTGCCTTGTGACCCGGGAGAGTAGTCAAAATTTGAGCACTCTGCGAACACCCCAAAAAAAAAGAGAATGAAAAGATAAGAAAATCAAAGATAAAGGGTGAGTGAAAAAGTAGAAAAGAGTGGAAAGGGGGAACCTTGGGGCAGAAAATAGCAACGGCGTTGTGAGCTCCAAAAGAGAGCAAACCATAAGCACCCCATGAAACGTTGTTCACTATTCTGTTGCATCCCGCTCCAATAAACACCCTTTTCACTTCGACTTCACGCATTCTCACGCACTGTGCACGGAGGGAGAAAAACTTTGAAGGCGCCGAAAGCTTTTGATTTTCGTTTCTCAGGCGAGAAGGGCGACGTCGCCGCGATCGTTGGAATGAAGAAAGAGCATTGGGCCACCAAGTGGACTTCGAGCTTGTATTTGCAACCCAATGAAATTGCTCTTTGGCGCCTACCGGCAAGGGCAATTACCACCCCACCCTTCCCAAATCCCTTATTTTCATTCTCTTTTTCCTGTTTTGTCTTTTGTCTTCTGTCTTTTCCTTCTCTTCCCTCTATGCACTCACACACTACCAAGTGTTTCTTTTTTTTTTTTTCACGGTCAAATGAAATCGTGATTCCATTGTAAAATTTCGCACAACAGAATTGTGATTTCATTTTGCAACATAATCTGTTACACAATAAAATTGTGATTCTGCTGTGATTTATTTTTACAAATAACTATATTTTATGTGTTGATTATGTAGGTTAATGGATTGAGATATGTTTTATTTTGACGAGGTTACAATGTCAGTTGGATGGAGAAATATGGATAATTGAAGCCAATTCTTTTACCAGTCAACCTTTTATATGGAGTCGAGCCTAATGATGATATGGGGGATAATAATGAAAAAAATGTAGGTGGTGAAGGCACTGATATGTAGGCGCAACCTAGGTATCCTGACTTTTCTAGTTATTTCATGACTAATAGAATATATTTTCATTAGACTTTTATTTGTATGTGTTTAGTGTTTTGTTAGTGAATAATTTTTTCGATTCTTTTAGATTTTTCAAGAGCTCAATGATTTGTTAAATTGGGCTCGACGTGTGGGAAAGAAGCAAAAGTTTGTGATTGTCATTCATAAGTCAGAAGAAGTAAAAAAACATATATTATAATGGGTTGTGAAAAGGGGGGGAAAAGTACAAATAGTACAAAGATAAGTTTGTACACAAGTCCACTGAAACCAAAAAATTTAGGTGTTCTTTTAAATTAAAAGGAAGGCTTATGAGAACTATAGGGTGGAAACTTACTGTTGAATGTGTTTTCCATAACCATAAAAGTGATGGAAACATTGTTTGGTCATTCATATGTTAGTCGTTTAAGCAGTGATTTAACCAATTGATGAAAAACATTGTAAAGCCAAGTCAAATTTTGTTGACAATCAATGTTCAAGACCAGACAAATCTTAATACCATAAAAACTATATACAATGAACATCAAAGACATCGTCTCCTAGAAAGGGGTCCAAGGACAAAAATACAACATCTGATAAAGTTGATAGAACACGACCAATATATTTATTAGTTTAGATGGTTAGACAATGAAGATTCATCAGAGATATAATGTGGGCACACTCTGTAACGCCCCGTATGCATCTGGTGCATTAACATTGATTTATGGTTATTAAGCGCAGTAATTATCACAGATAATTAATTCGGAAGCGATAAACAAAATGACGTCATCAAATGTCATTAACAACACCCACTGTACATCATATATGGTGAATTCTCATAATATACAATGTATATCTCAAAACTATACAAATCCCTCTCAGGGTACAAAACAATAGGCATAAACAAAAGTAGAGCCAACATGCTCTCCAACACTACGCCTAAGGTTCTCATAGAACCTATCCCTGCTCGGATCTCTTGCCTTGGGATCTCTCAGCAGCTCCCTGAGTATCACCTGCAAAACATAACCCCCAACAGGGGTGAGATAACAATCTCAGTAAACTCAAGGTCCTTGGAGGTCTTTCCTCCCCCTGGTTCACTTCTATGCATATAATATCAAAATTGGCATTACAACTAGCCATCACAGCTCTCAAGCCATATCAACACATATACATATGTCTCAAGGGTTTATCAACACCCTTTTTATAAAACACATCAATATCATTTAGCCATCACGGCCCTCAGCAGTTCACAACATATCACATGTATATTTCAACTCAGATACAACATATACAAAGATAGATATATT
>CM023960.1:23192860-23367024 GCA_013407115.1 Glycine latifolia | reverse complement strand
ATATTCCTTGAGAAATATCATTTGCAACAGGTACATTCTCCAAGGATTTACTCACATATATAAATATATCTATACTGTATTGCCTGGGAAAAGATCATCTGCGACAGGTATCTTATTCCAAGACGCACTCAGACATATATGGCACTTCCGAGAGAAGCTCATCTGCAACAGGTGCATTCTCTCAGGTTTTATCACATACACAATATTGACCACTTAGAGTTGTTCCACGTAACTCTGGCTCTAAGGGAAGTCCATATTTAGTCCATTCTACTGGCCAGAGAATCTCAATAACCCACAACACACATAGCCTCAATCCATGTATATCAAGTACATGTTTTCAATCAAAATAGTAATACACAATTTCAATATACATGCATCACTTCATACAGTAACCATCACTCCCTCTGGAGTATGGTGGAACACAATCAAGGGGAAACACTCCCAAGAACAAAGAGCTTACCTGCTCTCAGCGCTACACCGGCTCTCCCGGCTTCATGGTCACAATCACCAGCAATGTCTGTATCACGCCCTACACAAGGCATACAAACAATCAATCAATAACGGCCCTCAACCGTTAGAATGAAAAGAAACGTCATTCCTTCCCATTTAAACCGTTTTGTTCTCTATCTTAAGGTTATCAGAACTAACCACCTTATAGGCGACTCACAGACCCTCAGCAGGATCTATCTCAGCCTAACCAAGGCACTAGAGTCCCTTGAAGACTCTGCATAAGCTAGTTCAAAGCATACAATCGCTTAACCATTCTAGATTTCAAGAATAACCAAATTATTCAAAACAATCAATCCAACACTTAATCACATTCTATACGGTCTCCTGAATACTTTTAGTAAAAGCCCCAAGGCTCATACCTATCAGAATACCTTCCATTTAATCAACATTCTTCATACTCATCCATATCTCAGAGTCAAAACCAAACTTCATCAATAATCATGATTTAAAGTTCAATATTCATCAGAACAACCTTCTGAGCATACTTTTCTAAAGAACCCAAGTCTAATTCCAGCCCTATCACAAATGGGTCACTATTCATCCCAAGAACAAATTCCCAAATCAATCGGTAAAACTTGAGTTTCTTACCTCTAAACAGTCGAGGAAGGCTGGAGGATCACTTCTCCAAGCTTTAGCGTCCTTGAATCGCTTTCTTTCCCCTCCAAACTCAGTTTTACAAAGTTCCCTAGAGAACGAGATTTCTCCGATTGATGATTCTCTCGAGAAATTGAAGCTGGAATCTAGCTCATGGAGAAGTTCTAATCAACTTTCTAGTTGGGTAGGAAGTGTTTAGATGAAGAATGAAGAAGATATGAAGTTTTTCTAGTTGTTAATGGCAGAAAACGTAAGGAGGAAGAAGAAGAAACGTTTTCCTCTGTCCAAAACGCGAAAATGGCCTTTTATAGGCCCCCAATACGTGGTCCCGCGCTACTGGCGCCATTTTGGCGCTATCAGCGCCACATTCCAGAGAAAATTGGCTTCCTAGAGCACTTTTGGCGCTACCAGCGCCTCTTTAGCGCTACTGGCGCCAGATTCCAGTGCATCTGGCGCTGATGGCGCCACTTTGGCGCTACTGACGCCAGATTCCAGTGAGAAATGACTTTCTGCTGCAATCTCACGCTATCAGTGCCAATCTCACGCTATCAGCGCCAGTCTTATGCTATCAGCGCCAGACTCCAGCCGTCGCTAATTCCGTCACTAATGCTTTTGCGACAGAAATATAGTATTAAATTTTTCTTTCTTTTTCTTTTATTTATTTAACCTTGGTTATTATACACTCAAATTCCATCGAACTCATTAATTCATTTCCAACAATGTTGATTAATGATACAACTTAATGGGACAAACAAATATTGTCTTCTGTTATTGGAAATTGTTGTATCACTTCAACAAGCATGACTTTCGTTGTTGCATTTGCTTATTTAAGTTATGAGAGAACGGATAATTTTGAATGAGCTTTAAGCAATGTGAAAGGATTGTTTGTGAAAGATAATGTGTTCTTAGGTTATTGTCAATGACAGAGATCTTGCTTTCATGAATGCATAGGAAACTGTGTTTCTTTCTTCAACCAACTTGCTATGTATGTTTCACATTACAAAGAATGTCAGTGCAAAATACAAAATCCTCATGGATAAGGGTGAAGAGTGACAACATATCATGGATGCTTGGGAACTATTGTTGTAGTCTCAGGATAAAGTATCATATATTGCACACTTTAAGAGCTTTACAACCCAGTGCACACATTATTAAACAATTGTTGACTATGTCCAACAAACATGATTGATGCCTTTCAAGGATAAGTTTGTACAAGCATGGGTTGATCAGGTTATGCATCTTGGAAACACAACAACAAATAGGTACATAAATTATTTGACATTAATTTTTTTGGCTTAAGTTTTATTTTATTAAATTAAGAGAATTATTCACAAGGTTGAAGGTGCACATGGTAGATTGAAGAGGTTGCTTCATGATAGCATGAAAGATTTGTGTAGTTGTTGGGATGCAAAGAACAGCATGCTTGTTTGCAGCACACAACGATTAAGGCTTCGTTTCAGAAAAAACATAAATGTTGTTGAGCACAAATTTAATACCTCGTGTAAAAGAAGTTGCACGACTTTGTATCAAGAGAAGCACAAGACTTGATTTCCATGAGTTGCAACAGGTTGACAACGTAGTTGTGATTTTCTAAATACCACTCCGATATGTCCCTCTGCAACAAAAATAAAAACAAAGGGTGCACCAAAGTCTGTGAAATCTACCAAGCGTCAACCTTCAATGTGGGAGTGTGTCGATGAAATGAACACGATGGTTGGTAGTTCGGGAACTCCAACTGTCGCTCGCAAGGGTGAACATGACAACAAGAAAAAATAGACAATTATATGGATGAATTACCTAATGAATTGCAATAATACATTTTGAACATTGTTGATGTCTAAGCGAATGGAAATTGTGGTTACATGACAATCGCAGTTGCGCTAGCCCAAGGTCAGAAGTCTTCCTCTCTTGTTCGCCAAGATTTGATTCGAAAACTTCAAACATGACACTTTGTCTATGTTCAATTATTGGGCTTAGAAGAGAGATTGTTGGAATTAATAACCTCTTTGTATATCTTATCAAATGTGGTTTAGTGCCTTATGAGAGGTGGATGACCATTCCCCACATAGGTTATGCCATTATTAGTCGATATTATGTTGTATTGGTCCACTTTTCTAGGCTGCAGAGTTCGACCTTCTTTCCACTTAAGGGTCCCGTGCCAGCAAAGCCCAATCTCATTTCCATTGGACTTGTCAATGGAAATCACTTTGTGCACTATATAATATCTACTAAACATATCATTTACCTTTGTAAGGTATATTGATTTTTCTCTAACTTTGTCTTTTGTATGTATGATAATGAAGTTTTTCTAAAGGATTGTTGTCCCTTGCCCCTTGTTGTACGACAATGGAGAATCTAGTGCACACCAGAAGTCCGCTCATGGGAAAGGCCTTACAATCAACACATACAAGATTTCAACACAATACAATTTCAATCAGTTAAAAGATCTCAATACGTAGTAGACCTTTCTAAGGATTGAAATATGCAGTAGACCTTTCTTTAAATATGTAGTAGACATTTTGTTCATGGCAAACATTAAATGTGTATTCCATTATTTTTATGGATGTGAACCTTTATATGTAATTGACATTTCTATGAAATTGTATGCAATACATGTCATTTTCCTAGACTTTTAAAAATTATGGAAAAGTAGTAAACGAAAGTGTGATTCCATTGTGCACGTTGTACAACAAAATCACACTTCCATAGCTCTGTCATGTTTTAACCCTTTGCAAAATGGAATAATGATTCTGTTAAGTATTTTTTTGATCCCTGCAAAATATTACGACATCATGTTTTCAACCCCAAAGAAAATTACATCATATTTCCACTACACAATAAAGGTGTGAATTTTTTGCACACAAAATCGTACCCATTTTTGTCAAGTGAAAATTCAATGATATAATGCTTTTTGGAGAGGGATAATCTTAGAATTTTGAGGGATGTTAGAGATGAATAACAACTCCCTTTTTACAACCCGTGATGGACTTTTTTGAGGAAAAATAAGGCCCAATTAAATAAACTATACAAAAGTTTTTATAATAATTAAAAATATTAAATTCAACTAAAAAATTAAATATGTTAATATATTATTTTTAATATAAAGTTATTGATTATTTTTAATTATAAAATGTAAAAAATAATAATACCACACACCCACTTTAGAAATATTTTTAATATGTAGGACAAGAGAAACTTAATATCTATAATAGTAAAAAGTTCACATTTCTCTCATTTTCTTGTCACTATTTACGCTAAAACAAATAAAGGGATTAGTTTAAAAAAAATGCACAGTACATAACAGAAGTATCTATGTTAGTTTATATTCTTTTAAAGAGTAGTATCCTTAAATTATTCTAACATTTTTTTCAATTCCTAATAAGCAAAATAATCATGTAGAAAAAAAAAATTAATAATTTTCTCACTAAGTAATCATGAAAACTATTAAATTCAATTGACACATTGGATACCCATTTTCCCAGTAAAAAAGTCACCTATTTGATGCGAAAATTCAAAATTGTAAAAGCTAAGAACTAGTTTAGTTTTTGAAACGAATTTATATTTGTGGTGGATACAATTCCAAATTTCCAACGTAGAAGCCATATGTTTGGAGCCAATAAAGATTGATAACATCTCAAAAGAATTTGAGTTCAATTTTGGGTACCGATATCAGAATTTTGTTAATGAACAGGTCGGTCCTCCGAGTCTGATCAGCATGTAGAAAAAAAAAAATCATAATTTTGGATAAAGCGTCAACCGCCATAACAATTTGACTGAGACAACCAACCGATTGAAAACGTCAGTGACAGAAACGAGAAACTAGATACGGATTAGCGCATAAAGTAATGAGATAGATAGATCACAGAAGCGAAGCGAAGCGTTATGTTACCCAAAATGTCAACCATGTCCATGTCCATGTCCTTGTCCTTGTCCTTGTCCTTCCAATCTGACATGCTCTCTACTCTGTGCAAAAGCTCTTCCACATTCTGCTCCTTCCCACGCGCCAACGCACCCTTCCGCCTCAGGGCTTTCTCCAACGCCGTCGCTGACAAGCCCTCCGTCTGCACCGCCGACGAACTCCACTATGTCTCCCTCTCCAGTTCCGATTGGAAACTCGCTCTCTGGCGCTACCACCCTTCGCCTCTCGTTAGTTTTTGTTTCTTCATTCGAATCGCACCTATTTCTGTTCTCTCTTTATAATTTTGTTTCATTTTCTTAGGATACTATGTTTGTTTCGTAGGCACCTCCGAGGAATCATCCTCTGTTGCTATTGTCGGGAGTGGGAACTAACGCCGTTGGATATGACCTTTCCCCTGAGGTATTCTACCTTTTTTTTTGTTTTAGATCCCTCCATCGTAATTGTGAAATTGTGTGTGTTTCTGTTCTCTGTTTAGTTTGCCTTTTAAGTCTACTTGTTGTGTTCTCTGTTTGTTTTCTTTGGTTTTTATTTTCGCATCTTGGAATTTTTTGTCGATGCTTGTATATTTATCATCGTCGGAATATGGTTTACTTGTGCTAGTAGACTTGTTATGAAATTTAGTGGGGCAATTCGATGATTCTACACAAGCAAGTTTCATGGTTATGGCATTCATATTTGGATGTAGTAATGACCAATTCCTCAAGTACTGAGATCCATAGTATATCACTGTGATAAGACTAATAAAAATTAAGGCGATACTTCTTGGACAATGCTAAAATCAAAACAGAAATTATAAATCATTGACATCATAAATCATGGTCCATTGTCTACAAACAAGAATAGTACCTATCCCATTTCCATTCCCTCCCTGAGAATCATCAATAAAGAAGATTGCCTTCATGTCTAGTTCACCAAGCAAAAATGCTTCTAAGCTTATTTCTTATACATGCATGTATGTCTTGTATCTGGCTGTATAAGATTTCCATAACTTATTTTGCCTAAAAATACTTTGATGCTTCACAGATAATAATAGTGAAGTATCCAAAAGTATCAATATTAGATATGTATTGAATATGGATATGTGAAACAAAATCTTTTGAGTTTTGACACTAATGTACTCTTTTAAATTGCAGTTTGATTGCAAAATTCTGAATGCCTCTTCCCTTAAAGAATGCACCAAAGCTACTTCTTTTGATTCTATATTATTATTATTATTTCCTCCATAGTGTTCTGGTTTAAGTTTTATTTTTCCTCTGTACTATTCTTTGCGATCAACCTGTGTTTTAGTAATTAATGGTTCTGTTTGCCTAATTATAGTTGGTCAGTGGTATTTTCTTTTCTGATTTTATGTATCAGGCTTCCCACTAACACATGGTATGTACTGCAGTCATCATTTGCACGTTACATGTCTGGTCAGGGATTTGAAACTTGGATTCTTGAAGTACGAGGAGCTGGGTTGAGTGTTCAGGGTTCAAAGTCCAAAGATATTGAACAGTCTGCCAATGCAATGTCGGAGAAGATGGAAGCTGCTTCAGAAAGTGCTATTGCTACCAATGGAGCTGTGGCTTCAAACAAAGAATTGAATAACATCTCTTTTTGTGCGGTATCTGAACCTGAGAGTTCTGCCCCTAATGGAGTAGAAACTGAAAATGTGGCAATCGAAGGTGATCTAACTAGCTTAGGTACTGTTTGGGACGAATCAAAGTTGGTGGCAAGATTGACCGAGACATTAATGTTTTTGTCAGAAAGAGTCTCTGGGTTTCTGAGCGAAAGTCAGTCAAGGGTGATGTTTACCAAATTTCTAGATCAGATTTCAAAACTTTTGGTGGATTCTCCATTATATGAACAATTCAACGAGGTAAGGGGAAAGCTTTCAACTTTGTTCGAAACAAAGCAAAACACTGGTATTACTAGTCAAATAACTGATCTGAGTCAAAAACTAGTAAATATTATCGAGGAAGGTCAGCTATCCGTTTCTCCTCCATTATTTGATCTACAAGCTCGCTTTACTTCTACAATCGAAGATTTTCAGAAGCAACTTGACTTGATGGTGAAGTATGATTGGGACTTTGATCATTACTTGGAAGAAGATGTTCCTGCAGCGGTGAGGTGACATCTTATTGTTTTGGAAAGCTACAAATCAAACATCCATTAATATTATTGACAATAATTAACAATCATATCATCAGCAATACCTTTTTTTTTTTACTTGCTATTTACAGGAAACTCTCTGGCTGCATATCCCTTACAAGACTTTTTTTGTTTTACCTGTACAGATAGAATACATAATGAAACAAAGCATGCCTAAAGATGGAAAATTGCTTGCAATTGGACACTCCATGGGTGGTATCCTGCTTTACTCCATGCTGTCACGGTTTGGTAAGTTTTATGCTTTTGGTAGTATCAATTGATCATTAGCCATTTTGCCTTTATTTGTTATTATATTCTTATTGTTGTCTGTTTGACATTTGTCATTGTCTAAACTAAAATGTCCAATCATTGTTTAATGGGGTGGCGGGAGGTATAATATTTGGATTTGGAAATTCCTGTAGTAGCCTGATATTATATTATCATGATATTCATCTATTGAAGGTAGCTTTTTTCTATTCTGATGTTGAATTGGCCAAATATTAGGTTAGTCATTAGATATCAAGACTTTGAATCAATCTTCAGTCAATGGTTTTACTTTGGGAGGAAATTCTATGCAATAACATGTCTATGTAAATCATTAGCCTACTATCTATTTTTTCAGTTTTGATTGAGTCACTGACAATAATCCATATCAATTACGGAGCCCAACTTGAATATTCCTCATTCACTATTAACTTATTTGAAACATAAGCAACTATAAATCTTGACGAATCACAATAAGATCAACCTTAGAACTTTATGAAATTTCATCGTTATATTGATTGAATATATGATCAAGTGACAAGTGTAATCCTATAAAGATAGATTACATATTAAAGTCTTTATTCATGATTAGTCTTCTGAATAAGAGGTGGCAAAAAAGTCAAACAAAGGAATTTATGTTTTTTTTTTTAAATGAAAGTAGGATTCAATCTGTATTATATCTGCTGGCTGATGGATTCTTACATAGAGTGATCTTACTCCCAAAATCACTTCTACCCTTCTATTTTGCCATAGCACATTATTTTGTATTGCAACTTTGGTAGCCACTTAAAAAACTAATACACAGTAACACATGAGTAAGCATAGATAGAAGTGTGAATCTGGGACAAGCAGGGCATCACCTCTTTACATATACCGACACATCTGTATTTTCGTCTGCTTAGACATGTATTAAATAAATATGTAAGTTATTTACTTATTATTTGTTTTAATTTCATGTAAGGTTTTGAAGGAAAAGAACCCAACTTGGCTGCAGTAGTTACACTGGCATCATCTCTGGACTACACATCATCCAATTCAACTCTGAAGTTACTCTTACCGCTAGTAAGTGAATGGTTTAGTTGTTTCTGGTTACTTCCTACATAGATTTAATGATTAACTTGCCCTAATATCTGTTGAGGTACTAAATTTAGCCACTTTTTGAACAGGCAGATCCTGCACAGGCTCTGAATGTCCCTGTTGTTCCTTTAGGGGCAATGTTAGCAGCAGCTTATCCTCTTTCATCTCGTCCACCATATGTATTCTCATGGTTAAATACTTTGATTTCTGCTGAGGACATGATGGATCCAGATTTATTAAAAAGACTTGTTTTGAATAACTTTTGTAAGTATTTTTATACATTACAAATCTAAAATTATTCATGAGCCTACACCTAATAGTTTAAGGTTTTAGGAGGATTGGTTGTGAACATGGTATCAGAGCTGCTTTGAGCAAGTGGTTAGGAGTTTGATTCTTTTCCACATTCTTTTGAATTTAGGTACAAAGTGAAATGAGCTAGTGCATAGGATTATTTGTGACATAGCATGGGATATAGTTTCTTTGAACTGCTGGGTAGTGCCCTTCAGATAGTAAACTTCATTTTCGAACCAGTAGTGATAAGTCAATATCTGGGTTGTCATGTCACAACTCTGTTGTTAAATTGCAAACTATTGATTCTTATCTTCCGTAATTGCGAAATTCAATTCATTTCCAAAGTGCAGTTGATAGTTTAAATAATGGTGGAGTCAGCAGCTTGATTGTTGGATTAATACTATCAGGCAAAAATTGAATAATTCCTGGCCTTTCGTAAAGTTTGAAAGAGCATCCATTCTTCTAATGTGTATTTTAAGTGTCAAATCTTGTGGAATACATTCTTTGTGGACTTAACAGTTTGGTTTCTCATGTTTTGGATTCTTACAGAACCTCTGGTTGGCATGCCTTCTTTCTAATGCTTATTTAGTTATTTCAGTATTTATAAACTATCCTGGTGGCTCCATTTGAGAGATATTAAGAATTGTGTTATACATTATTATTTTACAGAATCTTAACAAATAGGATATTTGGGGTTGGAACTTATTTAGTCTGGAATAACACTGTTACATTCAGTGCAGTGCACATAAATTTTTATTCTTTAGTTAAGCAAATTATATATTTGACTAATCAATATTATTAATACCCGACCTTCATATGATACAATTACAACTGGTAGGCACCATACCCGCAAAACTTGTCTTGCAGCTCACAACAGCATTTCGAGAGCGTGGTTTATGTAACAGGAATGGGACCTTTTTTTACAAGGATCATCTACACAAAAGCAATACCCCTATCTTAGCTATTGCTGGAGACCAGGATCTGATTTGCCCACCTGAAGCTGTGGAAGGTATTTTTTTATCACAATTATTTCCCTGTTTTGCTATTTCAAGAAGTGAATATTCTTAAAGGTATTTTGTGAACAGAAACCGTTAAGCTAATTCCTGAGCACCTAGTTACCTATAAAGTTTTTGGAGAACCTGGAGGCTCACATTATGCTCATTATGATTTGGTTGGAGGAAGGCTGGTATGAACTTATTCCTTTGGTTGTTGATGTTCATGTTATTTTAGATTAGGAAATTGTCAAGAAGGAAAGAATAACATGCTCAATTTTATATTGTAATTAATTGGTTATGGCCTTGTTGGTTGTCCCACACGAATTTTCTCAGAGCTTTCTGTTCCTTAATTTCTAGATTCTTCTCCAATTAATATACTCTTACCATGTTTTTTTCTCCCTTCTGCTTCGTTCTTAATTTTTTTCCATTTTAAATTATCTTATTTAAGCATTGCTTGTTTCTTTCGTATAATTTGATTTGACATAAATAATTAGTCTATATTTTTTTTATCCCTACTGCTACTGCTGCTTTCTTTGTGATCTCTTTTCTATGATTATTTTGAGCACAGGCGGTGGAGCAGGTGTATCCATGCATAATTGAATTTCTTAGCTGTCACGACAAGTGATGTACACCGTCAATTTTCATCAAATACATTCTTCTTGGATCATGCTTGATAACTACATTCCAAACAGGTGTGAGATGTCTTTCTCATGTTGCCTTTTGTACATTTCGTTAGATCTTATGCAACACTTGCCTATGTTGTTGTTGATGGTACAGACACCTGAGACAATATTAACTGTTTGGTTATTTTACTAGGTACTTTAAATTAAATTATGAAGAATAGTTGAAAGAATTGATCAGAGACCTTTTGTGCATTGGAGTAAGGGGGTTCAGCATTTTTGTTTCCTAACCATAGCCGCAAAAGGTAGGACTCTGAAATACAATCAAGGATATAGAAATAGGAATTATAAGGAGTCTAATTGTTTTTTTCAGCATTGCCTCTGAATTTCTGTAAAATATATGTACAGAATTTCTTACACGATACTTTTCATTATGACTATAACCTGCCTGAGTTTCTTAAATTTGTTTCACCAAGTTGGGTTTGTGTGCTTGACAAGACTCCTCCGGTCTGGGTTCCTACACAATATGATACACGGATACTTCAAAATTAGAGACAGAATTGTATCATATCCATTTAGGTATTAGAGGTGTTCGCAGTTAGTTTTGATTCGATTCTTAAAAAAAATTATTCTTACCATTACTAATGAAAATAATATGTAGTTCAATTTATATGTCACTTAAATGTAATTAAATATGATTGAACTTTGGATTGATTATTTTGATTTTAATTTTTCTTATGACTTTTGAATTTATTTTTAATATGATAACCAATAAATTATAAAACAAATTGATATAATAAAAAATCTAACAACCAGTTAAGTTCTAGTTAGTGCTTAAAAATTACATTTATTTAATCATAAGTAATAGGACAACAAAAAAATTACATGTGATATTAATGATATATATAAAAATTATGTACAGTTGAATTATTCCCTCACGTACGTAGCCAAAGTCGGAGGCTTGATTCAATTGTTAGGTTAAAAATAGATTTTATGAAGGGATAGTAAAGAAGTAATTTTATTACATTAAAGTTGTGGTTTGATTTTGATACTAGGAATAAAAAATTAAACTGAATTCAAAATTTCAAATAAAAATACACATTTTTTTCAGTTATTGATTTCGTTCAGTTTTGAACATCCCCTTGAATTTTGATTCACATTATATGGCTGTCTTATATTTCAACCTTTTATATATGTTTTTCTCTTTTGTTAGAGATGTAATTATTATCATAGCTTAAATTATAACATGAGAGACATGGTGAGAAGCTCTTAAATTATAAGAGTTTGGGACAATCTTTGGAGAGCTTCTTATTAAGATTTTTGAGAGAATCTCATCACATAACTCAGATTGTAATTGAAAAAGTTTAAGTTGTTAAGTTTTATAATTTTAACGTGGGACTCAAGTCTTGAGAGAGACAAACATGACTAGATCAATAATAGGCCAAGAGCATGAAGTTGATGAACTGTTCAACACACCAAGTTTATTGCATTTCAATGAGACATTGAAGTACACGACCATCAATATATCTTTAATAATGGTCAAATACAAATCAATTAAGTAAACAAAACATTCATCTCAAAATCTTAATACATCAAGTTTATGAGTTATTACTACTTATATATAGTTCAATTAATACATTTTCATCTAATTCGAAACTTCTTTTTTACACTCGACACTTGCAATTATTTCATGCATCTATTTTGATCTTGATACCACCAAGAATTATATCTAAACCAACCCTTGGTTTTACTTGAAACAATCGTTATAGAGGGAGGTTAGTACTCGAGAAGTTGATGTGTCAAATCTTTTTGACAAAATTGTAATTTTAATTATCTTAATTTGCAAAAAATTCAATTTTTATATCCTTATTTTTTAATGACAAAATTAGGTCCTTCTAGTATGTAAAATTCACGAATTTGCTGCCTTCATTCATTTTACCGCTAGAAACTTGTTAGTCAAATTTTATTTTCATTGTTCTATTTTCTTTTTCCCCATTAGCCCTATTTTGTCTCACTACATCTGGGCACCAGCACACAACGCCATTGACGATACCATCGACGTCGACGAGTTCAACACCACCATCAGTAGTGGCAGAAGCAGGAATTTTATTGAGAGGGGACGAACATAAAAAAAATCATATCATAAATAAAAGTATTCCGAATGGATCAAATTTTATTGAGAGGATAATTTTGAAGCTTGCACAGAAATGGACCAAATTTAAGATAAGCACGACGAATTCCATCTTGTCGATTTATAGGATATTTCCATATTGAAGGGCGTAGTGCAAGATCTCTTTCCAATAAAGCAAGATCAACTTTTTTAACTACTTCTTTATTTTCAATTCTAGGAGACTTTGAAGAAGGAGTCTCGGTATTCAACAATTCAACATTAGGAGTAGACAATGGTAAATACTCACTATTTTTTCTCTTAAAATAAGCATCAATGATAGTAGCACCATTTTCCATAATTTTTCTGCGTGTCAATCACAAACAATATCAAGTATCAATGACAATCGTGTAAAGTAAATCACTGTTACATTTTGAATGAGATGCACACAACACATTGCACAACATTAACAACCGAAACAGTAATTTATTTTTTTTTATTTCGTTTCAGATTTAACAAAATCGGGTTCAGCCCAACATGGTAGGGAGTGCATGTGTAAAAACAAGGGGCGCAAATAACAGTTTATTTTATTTTAGAAAATAACAACATGAAGAAGAAAGAGAAAAAGAGGAAAAAAAGAAAGGAATGAGGGGATACCTGAAACTCTTCTCTTTTCCTAGTTTATTAAATGAAATAAACTTTTTGACTCCTTCTGTTCTCTTGGGATTTGTGTTTCCTTTTTCTTCTTTGTGTCCAAACCTCTCCTTTTTATAGTGTTTTTTCTCTTTCTTTCTCTTTGTTCTTTTCCTTTTTATTATTATTTTTTTCCGTTTTATCATCTTCCTTTCTTTTTTTTTCTTTTTCTATTATCTCTCTTTTCCATTTTATTTTTATTACATTTTTTTTCTTTTTTATATATTTTTTTCCTTTTTTATGTTTTCTTTTCTTTTTATTATTTTAATATTTTTTATTTTTCTTTTCTTTTTTTTACTATGTTTTTTTTACCTTTTTTTCTTTCCCCTTTTACCTTTTTTTCTTTTATTTTCATTTTTTTATTAATTTTTTTAGGGGGAGGGGTGACCGACCTTAAGCCCATAGTTCTGCCTCTCACCACCAACCTTCGCGAGATAGTGACCTTTGATCTCCCACTCTACAACCCAAATCCAGATCTAAATCAAACTCACGAATGCACAGGTCAACGTAAGTTTCTAATAGTCAATGAGACCTTTTGGACGGATGCACCAAATTCACGAATTTTGCAAATCAAAAGGATCCAAATTTGCCATTAAAAAGTAGAAGGATGGAAATCGAAAAAAGTATAATTTGATCAATTTTCTTTTGCTAATAATTAAGCCTGCAAAGTGCACATTTTGAATCTAGTGTGCATTTTAAATACTGATATCTTTCTTATCAGTATTAAAATATCAGATACCATATGCCTCCACTATTATCCGGGACTGCTAATATTTTACCCAGATACATAGGTACAGAAACTCGTTTTCTATATAGTTCCAATCTATGCAGCTTGTTGAGATCAATATTAAACTTAATCTATTTTAATTTAGTACCGCTAGAATTTGTTCTCTCTACTTGTAACACTTTTTTTTTATAAAAAAAAAAATGAAGAACAAGAAACGACATTTCCTGCTAAAGCATAGTGGCATGGGATGCTGTGATCTGACCAGATCTTTGTTCCCTTGAAAAGTGGTACTCCTGTCATATGTGGATAACTCAACAAATATTCAAATGTTTCAAATGTGAACTTTATACCTATATCGCCACGTTGCTTAGATAAGCTCAAGGACTTGTAGAATTAAAAAAATTCAAGCCCTAAACCCTAATAATCAGTACACTTATATACTAATTTTTAATATAAACTTCAACTTGTATGCAAGTTAATGAATTCCTATAAGCATGTTATATTGGATTAAAGTATTTCATTAATCTCTGCAAATGGGCATGGATTTTCTTCTGACAGAAAATGCTAAATATTTAAAAGCATTGCTTATTTGGGACATGTATAACATATTGAAATTATTTCTGCACATGCTTCTTCATTTGCATAAGTACATCACTTGTTGACATCAAAGTATTGCATAATAATTGATTTCTTTACATGTCCTAAACACGTGGATCACTGGAACGGATGCAAGAATTGGAGTGATGTATAAAATGATTCACAGAAATGTTGTGCAAATATTAGTATCCATTGTGCATTTAGCTTATGAATAACAAAAAGGATTCACTGTATAGGTTTCAAGGTTATGATAATACTTCTAAAATAGACGCGCCATCTCTGCCTGTATCAGATACTATTACACTAAACCAACTGGAGTCAGCTAATTAATGAGGAATTTAAATAGTATACATGAGATCATGGGTACTATCCTCCGTACGACTATTACACTAGATGCTGCTAGTAGATTATCAAGACTGAACTCACAAATATAACCCCAAAGTGATGTAACTACAACTTATTGGTACTACTGGTACCGTTTTCCTTAATAATATTTCTCTTTGCTGATTTAAAAAAATAGAAGAAGTATTAGCTTTTCCTGTATAATTAGCCTACCATTTTTTACTCTAAATGAATTTATATATTGGTATGAGCCAGTTTAATGTTCATTAGTATTTTCCATTTGCTGTCCTCGGGTTTCTATCACCATGGAATATTTTCATAAAAAAGAGTCTGAGCATTTGTAGCAATGTCAGGAAGCAGAATCCAGAATAACTTCTGTTAGGATCAATTTGGCCATCCTTTGTTCTTGTGGTGTCTTATTTTTACCTTGTGTTCCATGTTGACAGTAACAGAAGATAAGCTTTGTGCATTTAATGATTGATAATGGAGGACGCTTCCTTGTCTTCCATGTGCTCTTTCATGTCTCATTTAGATACTCTAAATTTTCACTATAAATAGGTAAAGTCTACAAATGCAACTCACTAGACCTTGACTAACAATACCTACATTGTGAAGTTAAGTCCAGCAGTTCCCAAATGGAATCAAACACATCAAGCTTTCTTTTGAACCCTTCAACTTTGCACTCAGTTTTCTGCCAAGACAAACAAGATGACGACATAATTGATCTGGGTCTTAGTCTCGGAACTGTTCAACATGAAGCTTACCATTCTTCTGCCAACTGTATGGGTTCACCCCCTCCTTCATTCTTTTAATTCTTCATCTCTTCTAATTTCTCATTAGTGAGATATTTTTTATTAAAAAAAAAGAGAGTAAATAGTATATAAACCAAAATTACAAGAGATTTTTACACTATTGATTTTTTTATAAGTTGATGGTATAAAAATTGTTACTCTAACATTGCATAGAAATTAAACTCTGAAAAAATTTATAATTCAACTCAGTTCAGTCATGTGTAATTAATGTCTTTTGTATGTTGATGATTCATCTGAGACTGAATTATATTACTAACATTGTTAGCTGGAAATCAACTAATAATTAACTTTGAAGTTGTAACATTAACAATTTGAATTTAATTAATTTCCCCCTCTCTTTCTAGAGCTGTCCTCATATAGTCTAATGAAATTATATTTGGAATCAGTATATGATGAAGGCCTTATGGATTGGCCTCACTCCAATCTCAAGAATTCAAGCACAACGCATTCTAGATCTGTCCACCAAAATTTTGATGAAGAGATAGAGGGGGTCCAGAGCAATGAGAGGTGGGCTTATGTGAAGGTTAACATGGATGGGGTTACCATTGGTAGGAAAATTTGTGTACTTGATCATGGTGGATACTCAAGTCTAGCACTCCAATTAGAAGACATGTTTGGTAGGCAGAATCAATAATGCACACTTCCAAGATATTTTTAATTTTTAGTATAATATTATTTAAACTAGTAACATGTTTTTAACTTATTGTACCATTCAGGAAGCCAATCTGTTTCTGGATTACGATTGTTCCAATCGGGATCAGAGTACTCATTGTTCTACAAGGACAGACAAGATAATTGGAGGCCTGTCGGTGATGTACCATGGAAGTAGGTCCCATTTTACTTGCCAAATTTCTACATTCTATTATAGGTCATTTTATCAATAATTCTAACTTGTTTTTTTCTCTCTTTCACTTCTTTTATTTTCGTTGCAGAGAGTTTATAGAATGTGTGAAGCGGTTGAGGATTGCAAGAAAAAATTCGGGCATTGTTTCCTATTCATCAAGATACACCTAAATTCTCTGTCTCTTACTTTAGTAGAAATTAAATTAATCAAAGTTGTTTTGATGTCCTTCTGTTAAGTTGTTTTGGCCATGTAATAGTTGATGGATTTATTCAAACTAGTGCACATGGTATCTTAGAAGTTAGAAAGCAAGTCCTTGATGGAAACGTACCGTACGTGACATGTAATGATTAAAATGGAACACCATTAATCACTTCCAAAATTCAATCAAGGACTTTTAAGGCTTCATTTGGGTGACTATGGGTCCATCGCTATAATGTAGTAGCTCAGTACAACATTGTTGCATTAAATTAATACCTAGTAAATAGCAATCACTACCGAGACAACTGTTCTCCGCTATTTCTCTCAAACTTCATGCTACTAATTTGGAAAATACAGTTGTCTTTCAAGTTGCTTTCACTGTGACAATTAAATGTTTTCCGTCAATATCAGAGTTCTTCATTCATACTCATCTTAGTTATTGACTGTAAATTACTAAATTATAATTAAGTTACTTTAGATAATAGATTATCTTTTGAAAGGATCTAACTCAATTAATTAAATAGTATGTGAGTAATTATAATTTTTTTGTATTTAATTCTCATGAATTAAAAAAAGATAATAGATTATTTAAAGTTATGGAAGAGAGTTTGATCTAGTTAAAAGATATTAATCATTCATGATGCAGTAAATCAACATTTGAACCATGAGATATGTGTCAATGTTTAGTATTTAACAATGACTTGAATATGATTATCTCTAAAAGAAAATACCTATATTTTACTAGTTATATAAAATTTTTTAATTAAAATAAAATTGTATGATTATCAATTTTCGCACCACTTGAATTTATAGTTTATAACTTATTATATTCTTTTTTTATTTCTCGCTATTTTTTCTACAAAATAAAAGTTATATGAAAAAAATCATACCAACTTCTCCTTCTGTTATTTTAGTTATTATCTTAATTTATTGGTTAGTTCAATGATAAATTTTATCAAATATTTCTAATTCAATAACTTTACAATTTTCAATGTTTAACTAATTTATCAGTTATTTTACTGTTTTTAAGCAAGAAGATGAAAAGGCCTTAGACTTTTGTTTATTTTCTCATATTATGTGGGCTTTCTTTGTCAATAGGAAGAAAATAGATACCATATATATAGCTTCCAACTTATTACAAATATAGCAAACGTGATACAAAAGTTTTTGTTTTTAATATTCTAGCTCTGGCACTAAATTCACAGCAAACCATGTGAAACTGAAACTGGGAAAAATGCTGCGTGTCAAAGTCAAAAGAATGATGAGACTAATTAGCAGTTAAATACAACTGACAGCCACCATTTTTTCCCGGAGGGTTGGAGTCCATTTCATAGGCGTGTAAGCGAATGATTGACAAATTTAAATTAATCCAAATCAATTTAAAGTTTTAAATTGTTTGAATTGAATAATTTTTATATTTAAATTAAACCAATCAAATATGTTAAATTTTTTATTGGAATAGGAATTTTAATATCTAAATTTGTTAGTTCATTAATTTATATTAAATTATTATTATTAATATATATGTAATATATAATATATTTTTAAATTTTAAAAAAATTACTTGAATTAAATAAGCATTAACTTGTTTTTAACCTTCATTATCAAAGCAACGAGGAATTTTATTGATTAAACCTAAGTAAGATGGACTTCTAAAAATATTTTGAATCTATTTATAAAATATATATCTCGTAATATTTTATTGATTTTAGTAGAAAAAAGTGTTTGAAACTTATCATCATTATATTTATTGAAATTCTTTATATTGAATATGATATATTTAATTTCTCATTCTCCATAAATAGATAAATATATAGGAATAAGTGGAGTGAAATGAAGTATGATAACATCACAATTTTTTTTATAATAAAAATCTAACATGTTTGATTCATTTAATAAAAATTTAATTTATAAAAAATAATGTGTTTTAAAAATGCAAGCATCTTCAATAAATTCCTTCAATAATTTTTGTGGTCTCCGCATATCCTCTTACATTCCTACCATTTCACCTCAATTTGCGCCACATGGTTAAGCGATCCCAAGCCCAATGTCATCTTTATCAACGTAAAAAATGTGTGTAGTCAGCAAAATCTTATGGAATATACATGCATCTTAGACTTAGAACGCAACAGGAGGAATACTTATAACTGATAATGAAAAAATCATTTAATTACTAAAATTTGTGAAATGCAAGCAACTTAACATAATTTGTAAAAATCAACTCTTTTAATTTCTCGTTTTAAATCTTAGAATAATCAAATTTTAGAAAATTGGACTTTTTTTAACATATATTGGTCAAAAGATAAGTCTCTTTTATTTTCCTTCGTACCAAATAGCACAGCGGTGGGTTTATGATTAGTTACAGATTCTTACAATAGTCACAATGAAGAACTATCATTTTGAGTCGTGAACGTTTTTAGTTTGGAACTTTAAACAATTTGCATGTAATAATCAACTAAAAACTAAGAAAAATTGCATATCGAAGCAACTTTCAGCACTGCCATATCACAATAGCTTTATATTATATTTGTTAATAATTTCAATATATTTATCATGTGCATAAAACTCAAAACACTAAACTCGTTATAAAAAATGTACTATTTATCTTTTTCCTCCCACCATTCATCCATAGTTATCCACTTATCCTAGACCTGCAGACAGCTCTGTTAAGCTATGTAGTTGCCAATGAAACAACCCTTGAAGCAAAATGTGAGGAATTTGACTTTAAAGCTCGTTACTTTTGTCTTTTATTATTCTTTTCTTCGCTTAATCACAAAGTTTGAGAAACAAGGGTACAATTAGATAAATATATACATACTACCTGTTCCTAAAAATATAAAAGATAAATACATACTACAGTCAGTCGTGTCATTCAGGCATATATAAAGTAGAGTTAAAAATCAATGAAAAAATTATCAGTAAAACTAATGTTTTTAAACTGTACTAACCATTGAACAAATATAAACACCGGTTCACAAATGAATCACATGTAATTGAATTGATAATATTTAAAATACATTTTAATTTATAATATATTTAATAACATAATAATATAAAATCATAAGGAAAAAAGTTATATAAAGTCATATAAAGAGATTTTAAAAAAACAATAATAAGAGTGAAGTTGATAAACAAATATAAATTTAGTTAATATTATTAATAAAAAGTATATATGGTAACTTCAATATACTGTATTAATGAACTTACAATAATGTTTGTAAGGGATGACCGTGGAGCACCGGTAAATGTTTAAGTAACCTAAAGGGGCCACCATTAAGGGTCACCGACAATTTTACTGATTCTTACCCAACATCGATTCGATCAGTGACGCAGATAGTTAGACTTAAATAAAAATCTAACGTTAGATTTGGGTACATACACACCAATTTCTTAGTAATAAATTAAATACTGAATCTTCTCAACAACAAAAAAATTGTAACAATACAATAGTAATCAAAAATAAATAAATGCAATTATGGACGTATTTTATTCAATACGTAATTTTGGTCCCTTTTATTTCAAAATTAAAATATTTGATTCTCCTAATTTTTTTTAAATATACAATTTTAGTCTTCATATTTTAAAATAGAGATATTTAGTTTTTATATTTTAAAAATTTTATAATTTTAATCAAATTTTTAATTTTATCTATGTTTTATTTCTTTTTTTTGTCCAATTGAACCCTAAATCTAACATTTTTTAAAGTATCATTAAGAAATGATTTACTTAATTATAAAATATAAAATATAAAATAAAACATAGGCAAAATTAAATATTAAATCAAATTTGTAGATTTTCTAATATGCGAGAATCAAAATTGTGTTTTTCTAAAATATGGAGACCAAATGTTTGTATTTTGAAACAGTGGATCAAAATTGTGGATTTTTTAAAATAGGGAAACCAAATCTCTTAATTTTAAAATAGAGAGATCAAAATTATATATTAAATAAAAGGGTTGTGGTGTGAGATTCCAATGCATTTACATGAGTGAAAATGATCTATTTAGTTGGAGAATCTGTGTTTGATTTCATCGTGTGCAAAATTTTCTTGAATCAACGATATTCACACACAGTAAGTGAGATTAATCTTTGATATAGTGGGTTGAGAAACATATATGATTTTTGACCTATGGAAAAAAAAAACTGACAATAATTAATGATTTATTGATTTAGGTTGAATTTTTATTTTAAACTTTTAACTCACCTATCAACATTTACTTAAGTAATAAATATCCCATGTTAAATTTTTATTTTAGACATTATTGGTATAAAGTATTCACCATCATTAAAGCTCAAATTTATAAATATTTAATGTTAATTTTTTTTTCATGTTATTAATATAAAATTCACCATTCACAAAACTTATATTTAAGACCTTGTTTAAAAAGGACCAAATTTAATACTACTCATACTAATAACTTATTATTCAATATTAAGTTGAAAATACTACCTGCATAATTAATAAAAGTTAAGAAATAAGACAAGAGATATCTTACCTCATAACTTTTGTATATGTATCACATGTAAATGAATGTTCTCCCCCATTATCTATGTGATACTTGTAAACTTGGCTATTATTTTAACTTCGTGTTGCTTTTTAATATCTTATAAGTTATATAATACATATCTTTTTTATCAAAATATTGTTATTTATAAATATTCATCATTTATTAAATTAAAATAATAACCATATAATATAATTATTTTATTTGATAAATATATGATTTTGAAAAGAATAGTATTAATAATTATGTATCTTTTACTTATTTTTCTCTCTTTCTCCCTATTTTTTTATACATTATTTACTTTATAAGTGCTTTTTCTTAACATATTTAATTTAATTGCTTTCGTAAGTTAATTTATTATTGTCTAAGTAAGCTACCATTATATTACTAATACTATGTCTCTTACAAAAATTTCTTATATATTATCTCTTCCAATTAGTATTTTATAAGGATAATATTAAATAAAAATATATATATATTTTGTATCCTAAAAATATATTAAAAAATTATTATTTTATTTAATAATAATAATGCACAAAAATTTAGAGATATAATTTATGATTTACGTGTTTGTTTTGGCACTGAAGTAGTTCACTTGACGCACATCCACTAGACGCTATACACTTTTGCAGTTTTGCGTATGTGTAAAATCAATTTTTGATGTGATTTATTCCTTACGTGCATGTTGCATATTTGACGTGTGTCCAAAAATAAATTTAGTATATGTTTGAATAAACGTTTGGACTTTGGAGAGTTGAAGTCTGAGTAAAGGACATCCACCATTGCAACATTTCCAATGGCAAAACAAGCATGCTCTTATAGTGTGTTAAAATTCAAGTCAAACCTTAAATTAGGTTACAAGTACCTGATAAAAAAAATAGGGTAAATAGTTATTTTTGTTCGTAAATGTGTAGAATGCTAATAAATTTATTTTTAAAATATGAAAATTCAAATTTTAGTCTCCAAAAATAAAAAAAGTGTAGTAAATACATTCATTTGTTAACTTCTGTCTGTAATTACATTAAAATGACTATTTACCCAAAATATAATTTAATATTTTTCTTCTCCCCTTTTTTAATCATTGCAATAATAAAATTATAATAAATATTTAAAAAATTAGGAAAACAAACATAAATTAGAACAAACATAATAATAAATATAATATTGATTAATAAGCATAATTTATTTATTATTTTGAAATTTCTATTGTAACAACATTAGGTTGTAACAAAATTAAGTTGGACTTCATTTTTTTGTAAGGATTAATTTAATGGATGTGTATTTTTGTTTGAGTCTCATATTTTGCGTAAGGTAGTGTCACATTAGAAATTTCAAAGCAAAAATATGAAATAGTACTTTACCCAAAATATGAGACTTAAACAAATTAAAATGCAAAGTCATTAAGTTAATCCTTACAAAAAAATGAGATCCAATTTGATTTTGTCATTACCTAATGTTGTCATAATAAAAATTTCAGAGCAATAGACAGATTATGTTTATTAATCAATATTATGCTTATTATTATGTTTATTCTAACTTATGTTTACTTTCATATTTTTTAAGTGTTAATTGTAATATTATGTTTGCAATGATTAAAAAAAAGAGAGAAGATAAAGATTAAATTATATTTTGGGTAGAGCGCTGACAAATTTATCCCTAAATGTGTAAAACACTAACAAAAATTTGTATGTGAATGTACCATGTAGACTAACTAACGAAAGTTAATGGATTAATGAATTTGTTGCATTTTTTTTTACTTTAGAAGACAAAATTTTGAATTTTCATCTTTTAACGACGAATTTGTCATCACACTACATATTCAGGACAAAATGACTATTTACCCAAAAAATTATTGTATACACTTGCTATTATTATGGGCAATCTTCAAATAATTAAATTTTATTAACTCGTGAAGACAAAAAAAAAACAAAAAAAGCTTAACTACATATCTTATGAAAATGAGCTGAAATAATGAACACGCACTACTCCCAAACCATACAAAAATTATTCAACCCAATAAGAGTATCTCCAACGCGGAGTTCTCTAAGTGTTCCTTCAATTGAAGAATTGGTTTTGTGAAGAAATTTTATTGTGCTTGCGTGGCAGAACCGTTCCTTTAAGAGAGATATGGGCTTCTTATATAAGGAACCCAGACTTAACAATAAAATATCATTTTCAGATCAACTACCCAACAAAAGGAAGGGGAAAAATAACAAACTAGATGGAGCGAGGAAGAGCCCGCGACGACGGACGGTGGTTGCTCAAGGAAGAGGTCGCGACGGCCAACAGTGGTGGCTGAAGAAGACCCTGTGCGTGAGTGAAGGGATCGTGACGACTGTGGCGTAAGGAACATGTCGCGTCAGCCGATGGTGATGACTGGAGAAGACCCCGCACGCGAGTGAAGGGACCGTGACGACAATGACGGTGGTGTGAGGAAGCTAGCTTGAGGAACAAGCAGCGCTTGAGTGGAGAAGACAGAAGGATGAGGTGCGGAGAAGAGAGAAAGAAGTGGGATGCGCTTCGTTTGAGAAAAATGATGAGAAAAAAGAAAGAAATATGAAAGTGAAGAATTGAAGAAGGGACATACGTGGATAAGGAGAAGACAAAAGGCCGCGAAAGCTTATGTAGAATGTGGACGCGTGTGTGGACAGAGAATGGACTTAATGGCTTATGTTGGGTTTTAGTTATAAAAAAATTGCAATACACATTTAAGAGATAGCAATTTGAATGTTCTCATACAAAATATAATTATTTTTAATTTATATTTTATTTTCCTTCAATTATTCATATGTTTTATTTGTATTTATAAAAACTAAAAAATGTTAAATTTTAATAAAAAATATAAATATGTGAATTTTTTAAAATTTTGTGAGGTTTCTTGCATTGGAACAAAAATTTGTGAGTTTCATAAAATGATATGGGACAAAAAAATAATGCAAAAACCTCAACAAGAAATTCAATAAACCCAATTAAGCATGCTCTAAGATTTCAAACACACCCTTTAATGGTGCAAAAAGGCGAATGATGAGTCAACCCCATTACGGTACTGATTAGAGTGGCTAAGAATAAAACGTCCAGTCAGTTGAATGGTGATGCGATAAGATCACCAATCAGGAACCCAAACCCAACCAAGTCTTTCCACCGTCCTCATCAAGACTCAGACATGACAATAATAAAACAACAACACTGTTCTTTTGACACCCAAGGCATTATTCATAACCCATTAAGTCCACCTAGTTACGTGGAACCTTAAGTTATAATTAACTCCATTGTCGTGTGAGAAAAAAAAGGCATTATTCTTGATTTCATGTACAATGATCATGACACATTTTAACAGTAAACTGATGACTTAGATTAAATAAAACTAATTTGGATCGTATGGATGGTAAATTAAATTATATATATTCGGGTTAAAAGAAAGGATAAAAAAATAATGAGTCCCCAAAGCATGCCATGTCTTGTAGGTTGTAGCAGAAAAATTGATGATTTTTGCTCAAAAAAAGTTGAATTTCTCTTCCAGTGATTCAACCAATTACAAGGATTCATGAGCTTGAAGAAGACATTGTTAAAAAGTGACCAAGACAAGAGTAAAAGGCAAAAGCTACACAAATGAGCTGGACTCACAGTGCACAGCTCCCTGAAATTTCTCAATCAGAGGAAATAGTCAGTCTATCCAAAGCATCAAGCACGTGCCTCATAGTAGGTCTCTTTTCAGGGCTGCTATGGACACAAGCCATTGCAATCTTCAAAACTCCAATAATCTCCTCCTCCTTATCTGCATCTTCACCCAAGTACGGGTCTAACACCTCCAACAGTGGCTTCTTTTCCTCAATGCACAACTGAATCCACTGAACAAGGTCTATTTCTGAGTTCCCCACTAGGATAATGGATGATCTTCCTGTGATCATTTCCAATAATATCACACCATATGAGTACACATCCCACTTCTGTGATGGCTTCACCACTTTCAGTGCTTCTGGTGCCATATAACCATTTCCCAACACATTGGTTGTGACTTCAGTGGACATGCTCTTTTGCCTTCCCTGTAGTTGCTCCGCAGCCACTCGGTTCGATTGCAAGGTCGGAGACCCTCCAGCAATGTTTGCAAGGCGCCCAACTCCGAAGTCAGAAATGTGGGGTTCCATATTGTGTCCAAGAAGTATGTTACTTGGCTTGAGGTCTCCATGGACATATTTTTTGGGACTAAATTCATGAAGATAGAGCAATCCCTTTGCAGTTCCTTTCATGATTTTCAATCTATAGGACCAAGATAGTGGTGCGAATGTGTCAAGTCCAGCCTTCCCTGAAGTTATAAAATGGAACCAAACAATCAAATGAACAAAAACAAAGTGTTAGGTTAGGCCAAAAGATCAGTAATTGCCAATAAGAAAATAAAGGCTTGTGCTTACAAAACTTACCATGAATTGCTGTAGCAAGGCTTCCATTGGGTATATAATCATATATGAGAAGCTTCTCATCAACAGACCAGTAATAGGCTCTCAGAGTTGCAATATTTGGATGCCTTAATTTCCCTATTGCTTCAACCTCTGTTTGGAACTCTTTAAACCTTTGAGAACCTCCCTCTCCCAATCTTCTCACAGCCAAAGCAAGTCCATCTTCAAGCACCACTTTGTACATAATCCCTATTGCACTCTTACCCAGAACAAAAGCTGAAGCCTTGAGAAGCTCATCCAAATCAAAGTTCACATGGGAATCCAATGGGACAAGATCAAACTGCTCAACATGATTATCAGATAGAACCTCAGAGTCATCCTTTCTGAAGCAGAAGCACTCTTTCCTCCCTTTCCTTCCCTTGCTAACATCATTCTCATCCAGATCCTGGTTAAAACCACAAACCCTTGAGTAGCAAAAAGAGAACAATAAACCTAAAAGGCAAATTCCAATTATATCACCCACAACAATGCCAACCACAGCTCCCTTACTTAGCCCTTTGTTTTTCTCACTACCCCTTGAACCATTACCATCCTGAGGTGAGTAGTTATCAGGAATAAATGGAAATGAAGAAGGTGAACTAGCAGATGGAGTGTCAGAGCCACATGAATTCTTCAAAGGAGGACCACATAGACCAGGATTGCCAATAAACGCAGTTGGCCCTCTATTCATCAAAGCACCATTTTGGGGTATTGGACCATTTAAACTGTTATAGGTAAGATCAATGTAAACCTTCTCAGGCAGATTACCAAGGCTAGCTGGAATTGAACCACTAAAATGATTATGAGACAAACCAACAGTTCCTTGCAGGCTTGACAGATTTCCCAAGTCACTGGGAATTGACCCATTGAACTTATTGAAAGAAAGGTCTAGTTTTTCCAGGGAAGACAAACCAGTACCAAACCCATCTGGCAAAGGGCCAGTGAAATTGTTCTGACTGAGAACAAGGGTTTTGAGTCTCTTGCATTGGACAATTCCAGCTGGCAACGACCCATTGAAGAAATTTTGTGACAAATCTAGAGCTTGAAGGTACCTGAGGTTCTGAATCTCACTTGGTACAGACCCAGAAAGTGAATTGCCATAAAGCACCAAGCTTTGAAGTCCCTGAGCCTGAAAGAGCTGTGGAGGCAAGTTTCCAAAGAGCTTGTTGTTCCTAAAGTTGACATGGCGGAGCTGGGAGAGAGATCCCAGAGAAGAAGGAAGAAAGCCATATAGTTTCCTCTTAGGGATGCTAATGGACACAACAGTTTGGTCCTTGCAAGTGATCCCATTCCATGAACAAGGGTTTTCATCGGAGGAATTCCAGTTACTCATGGACCCTAGTGGGTCTGTGAGGGACTGCTTTAGTGTCAAAAGCACAGAACCTTCGGCATTCAGAGAATGCACCACAGGTGCAAGAGAGTTGCAGCAAAGAAGAAAAAACAACAAAGCAAAAGGGAGCATTTCTTCTTCCTCCAACAAAGTGACCGTTGGAGCAAATCCAAAAATGCAAGGGAAAGAAGAAGAAGAAGAAGAAGAAGAAGAAGAAGAAGAAGGGTCAGTAGTGAGGTTAGCTTAAGCTTAAGCTGGTTTGAGTTACGGAAAAGAAAAGAGAAGAAAAAAGAGGTGGAAAGACAGAGAGAAAGAGAACGCAGGCTAGGCTGTGTGAGAGAAAAGCTTAAACAGAATAGTGATAAAAGGAAGTGTTGAAGAATGGGAAAGCAAGACCAAAGCCTCGGGGAAAGTTGCAAGGTTGTTGGTGAGAGACAGTGAAGAGAGAGAAACAACAACTCACTACACGAGTACTATTCTCAAATTCTCGCGATATTTCTTTTATCAAAGTTAGACTATGTTTGGAAAAAAAAAGTCGTAAAAGAGTTAGCTAAAAACTGACCCAAAAACTATCTGTAATTCAAAATTGTTAACTCTTTTTCTTAATCTTTCGGTTTATTATTAGGGGAAGAAGTTTTAATTAATTCGGAATTCAATCAAAAGATAAGTAAATTTGATGAATAATTATTTTTATTAAAATCGAATTTAGATTGTAATTGAACAATTTAATCTTAAATTCAATACATAAATTATATGTGTTTAATCATTTAGTTCAAAATTGTTAGCTAAAAGCGAACAAGTTAATTTATTGATTAAAAGTGTTTAATAAAATATTTATGAAATGATAAATATTTACTGAAAAAAGAATAAATATGAAATGATAAACATATATATATATATATATATATATATGTTTAAATAATAAATTTAATTTTATAGATAAATTATTTTTTGTAATTATAATTTTAAATTTTTAGTTAATTTTAAACTCTTACACTTTTTATATAGAAAATAAATTATTTTAAATATATCCTATTATTAATTTTATGTTATATCTTAAAATATTTTCAACTAAATTTAAAATAAGATAAAAATAACAGATACTTAACTTAAGTATGCTAAAAAGATTGTGAAAATAATAAATAAAAAAGCAAAATAAAATTCTATGTTATGTAAAAAAGGGTAAAAATAAATAAATATTTTAAGAATAAAAAATAAAACATAAGAAATTGGAATTGAGAAACTAAAATATTGCTTAAACTAAAATCTAAAAAAATTATAGTTAATATTTACTAAACATATACTAAACATTATTAATATTATCAAACAAACTTTTTAATTAATAAAAAAATAGAAATTACTTGAAAAATGCTGGTACTGTCAAACATACACTAAAGAGGACAATGTTTTTATTCTCCTTTTGATTTTTTAACAAGGACATATTTTGCTAATGATACATTCTAATTAGTTTTAATTTTCATTATTTATTTTAATTATATTATTGAATTTTTTTTCTTATTATCTATATATAAATAAATTTAACTTACATTTTTATAACTTATATCTATTCTTACATTATTCAATATTTTATTTTAAAGTTCTTATCATATAAATCATATTTATAAAAGATTGTGTTGATATGTGTTTTTAAAATATATAAAAATGAGAATCTTTATATCATATATTTATAGTTATTCAATTTTAATATATAATTATTATTAATATCAAATTCTGAATTGAAATTATCAATTATATATATATATATATATATATATATATATATATATATATATACCTTTTAAAAGTATTACAAGATTTATGTTAATAAAATGAACAAAATATATTAAACTGCACATTTTGTATGCCTGCTTACCTGGTGTTGGTCAGACAAGGATGGATCCCGATATTTAGTTGCCAACGATCATGATATTGAATTATTGATTGTTAATACACACAGTAATAAATATATATATATATATATATATATATATATATATATATATATAAAAACACACACACAACCGTGAAATTTGAATAGAGGAATGAACGCTTAAGAGGACACAACAATGGACAGCGATGATTGTTCTCTGCTGGGCATATGCTTCGTCCGTCAGCGCCTCTTTAGTTTAATTCAATTTGAGATAATTTTAAAGCTTAAATATATTAAAGATCCCTTGTCATTTTCAGTAATAACTATACATTTTTCTTCTCTTTTGCCTCCATCTTCTTTCTTATCTTTCGTAACTTCATCCCACCTTTCTCTCATCTCTTTCAAATACTCTTTCATCCTTCTCAGCAATTACACACCTATAGAAAAACAAACAAAATTCATTATTCCAAATCTAAAAAGATCAAAATTTTAATTTCACGTTTCAATTTCTCAACCCTCTATATCATCGAATCAGGTAGAGTATAGAGCCTTATTCAATGAAGAAACAAAGAGATTCGACATGTTCTATCGAAATCTTGATGACAGGGGAGGCAGCCCAAAGTCCTTCTCCGGCAACAAGGATTGCTCCAACTCCGATGCCTACGCCAGAAGGGTGTAGGGGTTGGAGATGCAACGACAAAGGACATGGAAAGAGCCACGTTTGTTGATGAAGGAGTTGATATTGATAGGAATGAGAACAACAGACAAACTGTAATGAGTGGAAAAAATGAAGCATGTCATTGTTAGTTGCACATATTTAACTTTATTTATTTTTCAAAAAAATAGTTTATTAAATTAAATATAAAAATAAAAAAATCCAGATGGTATGCCATGTCATTGATACCTCTAACGTGGTTCCGCATGTGTATCGCTGATGTATCCAACTAACAAACACGTTATCACATTTTGGATGGAGACTAATGACAATGATCTCCCATAAAAACTTTTGAAGTTTCAAGGATTCAGCGAGAAATAAATTTTTTTTCAGGGATTAGTTGCAAAATTCGAGTATATTTTAGGGATTTCCAACATATTTAAACCTAATTTTAATTGGTTCAAATTTTACAAATTAGATCTCACCTGTTTCACAAATAACACTATTTTTGTACACCCAAAATTCATTCTACGTGTATTAAAAAATTGATTGATGTAATAAGTCGAGATGCAAAAATGAACCAAGCATGAAAAATGGACTAGGTAAGACCATTATATATTTATATGTACCTTATTTTTTGAGGTCTAATCAGGCCTAATCATACTAGGCATTTTATCATTTTTAGTCTAAATTTATACAAATTTAAAAGAAAAAAGACCAAAATAAGTTTAATTGAATTCAGATCTATGTTTATTGAGTATAATATGACTCGATGGATATATTGGATTAGTCTAAATAAACCTAGTTCTATTTTGGCCAACAATTTCTCAATTCAGCTTGACGAACCAACATGTCAATCCAATCCATTTTTCTAATTCTAGTAATAAGTAAATTTTGAAAAGGAAGATAAAAAATAGAAAATTTGTTGGTACACTTGGTTTGACAATTAGATCCCTTAATTAAGGTTTAGTGTTCGATCTCTGACTTGAACATGAAGTAACAACTGAAGATATCTAATTATATCAAAATGAGAAATGTTAATGAAAATATAAATGAATTATATTTTGAATAATTTTAATTTGATAATATGTTATATATTAGTTGTCATTATTTAATATTTTATATTTTAGTCTCTAGAATTTGTATTTCAAAATTATTTTAAAATATTAAAAATTTAAAAAAAAATTCAAAATTCAAATATTATTTTAAAAAAAATTCAAACTCCAAAAAAACACATTTCCAAATTTAAGGATTAAAATAATGATTCAGTTTTTTTTTTGTCAAATTAAGAAGACATGAAGAATCATGTATCTTTGCCGTTTGTATAGGGTGATTTGGATCATTGAGCCTCTACTCGATCATACACGAGATGATATAAATATTTAAAATGATGATGTTAAAATAATCACCATAATCTATCAACTATCTTGTACAAATCTAACCTTTTTGCTGTTGATTAAGAATATTATTTCCATTCTTAAGTATATAAGATGAATTAGATGGTTTAAAAATATGAATTTGATTTTTTTCTATTAATAAAAATTAATCATATTAACTATTAACATTTGTCAATAAAAGAAAAATGTTCTCATCCTTAAAAAAGAAAAAAAAACTATTCCCACCTCTATAACTTGACAAAAGAAAACATTGTGCTATATAAAAATGTTTTATGTATTGCTATTATGCAATAAGATACTTAGAGAAAAAATTATTACTATTATAAGATTTATTATATGATAAGAAATGAAAAATTATAAATGTCTATAAAATATTTAAAATAAATAAGAATTTGTAAATAATTGTTCATGTGTTATCACTTATCAGTCTGATGCAACACAACAGCGACAAACAATAATATTACTGTTGGTGAAAAGAAAATACTTATAATTAATTTTTTCTGCCACAATAGGTATTTTATTTTACAATAAAATTAATAAAAACATGCTGTATCTTAAAAAGACTCAGAAGTCAGAAATAGGATGAGTGGTAAAAGAGCCATTGTAAATTTGTAATGTTCCTGTTAAGGGGGTCCGCTGCTACGAGGCGTTGTGAATGCAGGCCACGTGTCAGTGCACCCTCAAGATGAAGTAATAATAAAATGAGTAAATTAGATTTATATTCTCATTGTTATACTTTATATTTTTTCTTTTTTTATGTATTATTTTTACTCTTTTTATTAACATAATTACTTAATATTAATTAAAATATATGAGTAGATAAAATTATCCTAACAATTTAATTATAAAATCAAAATTATTTTTTCTAATTATTCTTTAACAATTAGGATTCACAATAAATCGTCTCCTAACTCACCAAATCCCCCTCCACCAATCTCAAACCAAATTTGATGATTTCCAAAACCTCGTTGAAGGAAAGTTTGTTTAGTTCACCATTGATTATGACTCAGATAGATGCGTAAGGCTATTGATATCATTAACTCCAACGACATCAGCATCCAAGGAACCAAACACAATGATGTTGGTGATCAAAGCTACGATGGAGGACATGGAGGTGAATATGATAGTGGCGATGACAAAGGTTATGGTGGTGGGGTGGCTACGGTGGAGGCGGTGGTTACGATAGTGATGGTTGCTCCAGCAAGAGTGGATGCACTCGAACTCTGTGTTGGTGGCGAGGACGATGATGAAGAGGAAGAAATAATATTATCGTGGGAGAAGGAGGAAGAGGAGAAGAAAGTGGTGGTAAGTGAAGATGAATTATTGAAAAAAAAAAGAGTTAGTAAAACTTGATATGTGATTTTGAAGGGGAAAAAAGATGATATTTTAGATATAAATTTGTATTAAAAGTCATGTGACTATATACATGCGTTTTGTTATTAGATGATATTTAGGAAAAAAATGAATCTAAATGTAACATGAGCTAAATAATTAAAGAAATTTTCTAGTATAAAAAATAAAAAATATTGGGTACAATTTTAAAAAATATAGGAAAATGCAACTGTAATTTATTTGTGAAAATACCACATTCCGAATAGGAGAAGGGGCGATAAAATAACGATAAATTGGCATGTGATCGTGATGCGCGCAAGTAACCGTTCCTGTCGCAAGACGATGCGGGGTGAGTGGCCCCGTGTTAACGTTGGTGTTCACACTATTCTACATTTTTTTTTTTGCTGAGACTACACTATTCTACATTGACTAATGTTTATATTTATTTAATGATTTAATGATTCAAAAATAATTTTATTAAATTATCCAACAGAATTGGTAGATTGCAGTAGGCCTCGCGCTACACTCATGCAAGTTAATACTGTCAGTTATAACGAGAAAAAAAAAAACCACACTTATTAACTTTGTTAGATTGTGTTAATCCCCATTAAAAAAATATTATTTTCCTAAACTATCCTTCGTTTAAATTAGACATCAAACATAAAAAATTACTAAAAAACATCTTAAAAATAGATTTATTAAATAAGATAAAATTAATTAGTTTTTTATATTTGAAAAAAAAGAAATTTTGTTTATTTATACTGATAAATTATTAATCTCATTTTGAAAAAGTAAGATTCAAGACTCCTTGGATAATAATTGCGATAAGAGACATATTTTTTAATTAATTGATAATATAAAAACTTTTATAATATTATTTTCGGTTTGAAATATAAGCGAAAAAATTAAATGTGTGTTAGATTGAAACATAAGTAAATTTTAACTGATTCTTACTTATTTAATGATAGTATTTTCAAGATATCATTCGTTTAATAAAGTTTTACAATATTTTTTATAACCATTTTTTGTCTTAGGATACTTTAGAAAACAAATTAACTTTGTATTGAGACTATCAAAATTAGATAGTTTAAGAGTGATTATCTTGTTTTCTAATGAATCAATAAATACACTTACTTTCATGAAATAAGTGTAATCATTGCTAATTTTGTTGTTATTTATAAGACTCAATTAATTAAGCATATTTACTATTAGATCTTGAGTTCAATATTTCATTAGATCTTCCAATAAAGAAGATAAAAAGATTTCTGCATATTGTTCAAAAAGAATAATTTTTTTCCTCTTTCTTTCCCTAAAATCTCAAAATGAAATCTACCACTAAAGAAAAAAATTAGAGAGACCTTCAATCCTTTGTGTCATTATGAGGTCCACAAAAAAGTTATCAAAGATCACAATTTGAGATCTACCACCTCTAATTCAGATTAAGAAAAGTACTTAAATTAGTTGATAACAATAAATTTGTTTTAAATTTATATACTTTTCAAAAATACCATTATCATTAATGTTTATCTCTCTTTTTGAATGTATATTAATGTAATCTTAGGAAAATTTTAAGTCTAAAAATAATTAATTCATGAGACAATATAAATTGGATCTTATATAACCGAATAAATAAGTTTAAATAGTTAGATCTTATAAATAATAATAAAGGTAATGGTAGACATCACAATTAATTAGGCGTTAAAAAGAAATTTAATAATAAAATAATCCTATATTTCTTATAATTAGAACCAATAAAATGTTGTTTTTTGTTTCTTACATATAGGACCATAAATAATGATACTCTCTTCGTTTTAAAATAAGTGTTGTCCTAAGTTATTTTATACAAATGAAAAAAATTATAAATATATAAAAATAAAGTATCAGTTTTACAAAACTAATCTTATTACGTAAATGAAAGAGAGGAATATTAATACTAGATTCAAAAATTAAAATGACATTTATTAGGATACTGGTATGAAAGAATAATTAATATTATATTGATTCGTTCAATTAATATTATATTGATATCTGTAAACTCTATGATAAATATTTTATTTTTTAATCAATATCCTAAGAATAATAGTTAATAAAATATTTTTCTTAATATTAAGATACTGGTTAGCAATATCCTTTTCTTAATCAACGATGTGAATTACTTTTATTTTGCTTATATAGATGTCTATTGTTTATTCTTGTGTTCTTATAATAATAATAGGTTATAAAGTTGAGGCAAAATGGATGTGGTCCACGTGGATATAGGATAGAGAAAAGTAGTAACGGCAACAAGAGCGTGACCGTTTCGCTCCACTGAGCCCAGCCCGCCCACCATCCCATCACAAAGCTCCATAATCCATACCTCACCCAGCTCCTACCTGGCTAATAATGGCTATAAAACCTTTTTTGTACTTTTCATCCTAGTCTAGATAATTAACAACAATAATAACAATTATTATATTAAATTAAATGAAAATATTCAAAAACTCAATTTATTTTATTATTAACTGAAATGCATTAGTTCTCACATGTAACATCTATTAATATAAGAAATGTTAACCACATATTTTCTAACACATTTTTAAAATATTTTTTATTTGTTAAAGTTCATTAAAATCATAATTTCATAGATCATATATTTTATTTAATGAACATATTTTATGTTTTATTTTCTAGTAGATTTAGCCTGATAATAAGGCGCGTGTAAAAAAAATATAATAGAATTGAGTGCATGTTTAAATTGAAGTTAAAAACATTGTAAATGTAAATTCAACAGATTGGAAAATGAAAAAAAAAAAGTCTCAGATTCTTTGATAAAAGTAATTTTACCTCAAAAGTATTTTTTCATCCAAAACCAAACATGTATCGAGTGTTAGGAGAATGTAGTAATCACATAATTACTTTCACACGAGTGTGAGAAGAACATTGATGCCATTTGTTGTGCTGGCTTGCTTCTTCGCAATAGCCATAGATGCTCTTGCATGCAAATAGCAATGATGGTAGACACTCACAAGACACAACATAATAAAAGTGTGATAATGTATGTCACTTACTTTGTCCATCGGATGATGGAGCTCAACAAGATGTGATTAATTATAAGAAAATGAAAGATGAATTTTTCAGATTTTAATTGGGCCCTGTTGGTACAGAGGCCTTTGCTTCCTGCACCTCCCAAAAGACTCAAAACGTGGTGAGATGGCAATAGGGGTGGTCGTTTGACCGAAACGACATGAGAGGGGCGTTAAAATCGGGGAAGAGGAGAGGAACAAGAGGTGAAGGAAGAAGAGAAGGAGAATGACGGAAAGTTGCATTCGATCCGTCGTAGAAGCCATTCACTCCTCTCCTTTCCAAGCTGTTCTCCATCTCGCCGGTGGAGCTTCTCAGGTTCATTTCTCTCTCCTATTTGGTTGCACGCAGAGTGTTGAATTGAACGAATCAATAGTAATTGGACGTTATCAGGTGGTGGGTTCGTTGCTATCAGTTCCCGGTGCTTCGAATACTGTGCTCGAAGTTGTGGTTCCTTACTCTAAGATGTCTCTCATTCAGTTACTCGGAAAGGTCCCTTCCTTTCATCTTTTATACCAATCAGCTTTTCTGTTTCTTCTTCTCACTGTTTTTGTTCGTGCAGATTCCATCCCAATTTTGTGGCCAACAGACTGCTGAAGACATGGCTTTATTGGCGTATAATCGCGCTCTTAAGCTCTCCAAGCCAGGTTCACTAATAGAATGCACCTATGCCACTCAATTTTGTTTTTGTTATTGCCTTGTAATCATAATAATAATAATAATAATAATAATAATATGTAAAAGTTTATGTGTTGTGTAAAACATGGTAAAAGTGTTTTTACAATTTGGATGGATTGCAAATTTTGTGTGTGCGTGTGTGTGTTGTGCCAAAGGCAACAACATGAACTAATAGGGTTTGCATTTGCCTATTAATTAGGATCCCCAGTTGTTGGTGTGGGTTTCACTGGTTCTTTGGCCAGCAGTCGTCCAAAACTCGGGGAACACAGGTATTGTCTAAATTTGCCTTATCTACAAAAATGGTTCGTGAAACCTCACTATATTCAGTTGCAGCCTGCTAATTAAGCTTTTCAATGGGTATCTTATATGCTTAACTTCTGAAAAGGTTACCATTGGCCTGTACATTGCGTAATTGCATTGGTATATACTGGTTTCAATCTCTCAGGCTTACTGCCAATGGGTTTTGGGATTTCCAATTTTGTTTGAACCTGTTATACCTCTGGTCCAGAGTTGTTTACTTATTTCCTATTTGTGCCAAGAAATTCACATTTGCAAGGCAGTCTTGTGTGATTAACCTGGAACCACCTTGTAAAACTACCCCGAGGATTGCTATAGCTGAATCCTACTTCGATGAGAACATGGGTGGGTTAAATGATAATGTGCTCAAGTTTGTAATTCAATTTTGTTGAAAAACAGAGAAGTTGGATGGGAATTTAAGGAATTAGAAAACAAGCTGCTGGAACCTTTTTGGACAGCAATTAAAATTGATAACTAGCTTATTATCAACATGAGCTTATTATTGGAGCTCCTATGATGTTCTTTTTAATGTTCTCTTGCTATTACATGTCCATGACTTCCTATGAAGATATATTTTTCCTAAAGTTGTATTAGTAGTAGAGGCCTGAGGGCAAGCCTTGGCACAACAGCAGGGTTGCTGCCTTGTGTGACTTGGATATCATGTACTAAGAAAGCAGTCTTTCTGCATGTGGTTGTAAGATTGTGTACATTAACCCTCCCCAAACCGCACCAGGTGGGAGCCTTGTGCATTGGGCAGCAATTTGTATCAATCGTTGGTTTATATAAAGATACATGAAACAAGCTAAGCTCAACAACACATATGTGCATTACTTTTGCTTTTCAAGTTACCTCTGGATTTATTTTTGTCAATCTGAGTGCATCACTCTCTGGATCTCGTTAATTTTTCAAATTTTCTTTGAAGAGGATCTTTCCATATTGCACAATAGTACTCCGCCTCTTCTCCTAAGTGTGATTTTTGGGGAAGAGTAATCCCATGTGAACTTCTTTTACTTTTATGTTTATTTGCAGATTTTATATGTCAACAAGGACAGCCGACCAACTTTGGATATCAAGTGTGACCTTGACTAAGGTACTGCTATCCTATTATTTTTTCCATGTGTTACCATGAACTTGATGCTAATCAAGTGATAATAGTATATATATGTGTGTGTGTGTGTGTCGTTTTGTTTATGTAACAAATTATATTTATTTATTCTGCAAACTGTTAAATTTTAGGGGCTTCGTACTCGAGAAGAAGAGGATAGAGTTTCTAGTCATCTTTTGATCAAGGTGTGTGGCAGGCATGAAAAAAATTGTGAATACTTTCGCTCTGGTATTTATTTGCACTCGAGTTTTTTCATCTGTTTTTTTTTCCTTTTGTAAGATTATGTATAAGAACATTGGAGATCTTCTAAAGTGACAACAGGAATATTTGGAAGCAAAAATTTTGTGTATTCCTTACTACATAAAAAAACTAACGTATTCCTTACGACATATTTGTTTTAAAATCTTACTTTGCTTTGGCTTTCTTTTTGCTCCATTTTCTGTTCTGGTTCTAGGCAATTGGAAATGCATGCAAAGTTCCAGGAGCATCTGTTTCGTTCTTGAGTGAATCAGATGTATCTGATGAATGTGAAACACAATTCAATGAAGATCAACAGTTAGAACAACTTATAAATGGTCAAATATGCTTTAAAATTTACCCATTTGAAAATGGTATGGTTAAAGTTTTGAGCAGAAGCAATAACAATTATTAATTCAGTGATGTTTACATTATACTTTCTTATTGACAAATTTTTATCTTTTGGTTGCAGAGATACCATCCGAAAGGAAAATAATAATGCCTGGTTCTTTCAATCCATTACATGATGGGCATCTGAAGCTTATGGAAGTTGCTACTCGGTACATAAACTTGTGTTATTTTGTAAAAAATGCTCAAATATTTTTTATAGGTCAATGACAATCTAATGGAATAGTCATAAAATGTATTTTTTTCTTCCAGGTTTTATTTTAATATGGTTGTTATATATTATATGCCTTCCAAGGGGCTACTCTATTAATTTGCTTTTAGAATTTAGTCTAAAATATTCGATGATATTTATATTTGTTGATAACATTAATGTTATTTATCAAAGTAGCTACTACTGGACTGGAGTAAAGAAATATTTTAACTTTGATATTGACAATGAAGTATTCTCTAGAGAAGTTGACATCGTGTCAACACCATAATAATCAAATATCATATCTGATTGGGTAGTGAGTTTAAAATTTACATTGTATCATAGAAATTTATAATTTTCTTTTATACCAGATCTATTTTGAGAATCTAATTAGGATCAGATATCTATACGCATGATGATTAATTTAAACTTTGTTTCTTTTGTTCATAATTCTATTTCAATATTTCTCTTATTAAGAATACATTTATGCAGCATTTGTGGTGATGGGTATCCTTGCTTTGAAATATCTGCAGTCAATGCAGACAAACCTCCATTATCAGTGTCTCAGATCAAAGATCGCATCAAGCAATTTGAAGAAGTTGGTGAGGTTCCTTTTCGCTATTCCAGATTCTATATTAAACATGCATTGGTCTTAAGTTCTAAATGCACGAGTTCATCTACCAATTTATGAAGCGGGATCTGCTTCCATTTTTATATCTAAGAATGGGTTCTTACCTTCCTATTTTCACAGTGAATACTGAACAGGATTAACATGTTTTGTTTTTACTTAAAAAATTTAGGATAAGCTCATATGACAATATCATACTTGGAGTTTAAAGCTATGTTTGGATTAATGCAAGATAAGGAGTTCCAATGTATTAAATGACGAAAGAAAAAAAATGTTGCTTCTAGAGTAAAAGTACTTTTGAGCTCTTCCAATTTTGATCCAAAAATTTACTAATACTGTTTCTGAGTACTTAGTATGCCATTGTTTAATGTACCATCTAAAGTAGTAAATGATTTCTTCAATGGCAGGAAAGACTGTAATTATATCCAATCAGCCTTATTTTTATAAGAAGGCCGAACTTTTCCCAGGCAGTGCTTTTGTAATTGGGGCCGACACGGCAGTGAGGCTTATTAACGTATGGAATTACTTACTTCTTGGATTAATTTTACATGATTTTCACCATGTCATGTACTGCACTTTTTTTAATACTTGTTGCTTCATTAGTTGTGTTTGGCATGTTTCTGAGTGTTAGAATTATATATTAGTCTCTTAATTATCATTAGAGAGCAACTAGGAATTTGTTCATTATTACTTAGATTAGATTGATTCTATGTAATTAATGTAGATCCTATTTGCTCATTATAAATAAAGGATTAGTGGGTCGTCCAAGAAACACAACATTATTCAGTAAAACACTGTTATACTGAGGATGCAACTTCAGTTTCATAAAATGTAAAGCAGCTGAATCCCTGGTTACTTCAGTTTCATTAGAATGTTATTTCAGTCTTTTCACAAAACATATTATGCCATTTTTTTTATAGCTGAATGGAGTAGAGCAATCTGACTGTTATATTTATATATTAAGTGGACTGGTTTTTGTGAAACAAAATTATGTATTTATTTTATGCTTGTTTCCCAATATGTGTGTAGCTTTTGTGTGGCATACTGAAATTGTTATTTCTTCTTAAAGATATGTCAAGTTAGATTGAGCCTATCATGATAGGGAACATTTCAGACAGATTGACTGATTTTGAATAAGGACCTATGTACCAGATTGGCCGCTTTAACTATAGCTTATTAGGTTGTAACTTGGAGGGAAAATACTCTACTAGAGAACAGAAACTTAGAAATGTTGTGAATATCCTTTTTGAAACAGTATAACTTCAGCAGTAAACATAATTATGTTTATATAAAATTGCTTTCATTTTATTTTGTTTCCAAATATATCTATAGAAAATAGTTAAAGCAGCTTGTTATTGTTTTCCGATGCAAACTTTTAAAAATGAGAAACAAAATAAAAAAATAAACTGTTTTTGCTATTAAAAGTGAAAACAAAAATATCATCTCAAATCTGGCCAATAAGAAGAAACAAGAAATGTCTCATTCTCTTTTTCCCGTTTCTGCTGCTCTATTGTGGATGTCAAGCCAAAAAGTCTGACCAGTTCAGTACCTAAAATTCCGACTTTGTATTTTCTTTGTAGTTAAGAATAAGTGTACTTTTTCTTTTTGTTGCTTCAATAGATTTTATTAATTAGTATCTTCAAATTCTTACATGTTACTCTTGCAGCCTAAATACTACGATGGTAACTACAAGAAGATGCTGAAGATACTTGTTGGTTGTAAAGAAACAGGGTGCACTTTCCTTGTGGGTGGTCGGAATGTTGATGGTGCTTTCAAGGTATTACTGCATAAGCAAAGAGCGTTTCTAATTGTGATATTCGTTTTCAAGTTCAGTGTTAGTGAGGCCGTTTTGTGGTTTGATGGCAGGTTCTTGACGATATTGATGTTCCAGTAGAACTAAAAGACATGTTCGTCTCCATTCCAGCTGAACAGTTCCGCATGGATATATCCTCCACCGAAATAAGAAATAGGAGTGGGATGTAAATAATTTTATGGCTAAAGGTCAATGTTTAATCTATAGGATGAAATCACCAAGACTTAAAAAAGGGGTTTATATTTTTTGAACTATCTTTGTGAATTGACTCATAGTATTTTGTTATACAATAAAAAAGAAAAATCAGGGTCATGATCACGGCAGTTTTGGAAGGAACTGTAGAGCATCATGTGATTCATTAAAGAGAAGTCCCCGTATGTGTCCGACACGTATTGAATAGTCATGCTCATGCATAAGACACGACACTTGAAATCCGAAGGCGAGATGTGTCTGTATAGTGTCCATCCTTCGTAGTTTTGGTTTTAGTGTAAAAGACAAATAATGTCTCTGCAACGTTGATGAAAAAGAGTGAAGGATGATTTACGACGCTTTTTAGTTAGTGGGGTTTGAGAACATACTTAGTGAGTGCTAATCCAAAAACGTACCTATGTAGATGAAGTGAGTGTTTAGACCAACAATGACAAAATTGTTTTTTAACAAAATTAATTTTGATTATTTTAAAATGATGTCATTTATGTTTAAAATGTTTTTATTATAAAAGTAAGTTAGTAGCAAAATTTAATATTATAATAAATTAATTTGTTTTAATGTAAAAGTTATTTAAAATTATTTTAATTCAATTAATTTTGAATTTATAATCAATTTCTTAATATAAAAGTAAAAATTTATTTAAAATTATGTTAGTTAATATTTTAATGTAATTTTAGAAAATTCAACTAAACATGTACAAAGAGCTGTCTATGCGAAAGTGAGTGTGAAACTGCATTTTGAAGGTAACACACGAATCAACGATTGTGTTTAGGGACGGAACCTTGGGTGGGAGAATGCAAAAGTTTACTTTAATTATATGGATTTGATGCTTAAGGCCCAAAATTAGAGGGGGGCAAATTTTAATTTTAAGTGTAAATGTTGGAGACTTTTCATATTCTGGGGGGAGCAGCTGCCTCCCCCTATATACTTCAGCTAGTTCCATCTTTGATTGTGCTCATGAGTTAGTTCTCAAAGGAAGACGAGTGAATGAAGCCGGGAATTGGCCTTGAGAAGTAGAAATATGACCTAAATAAATGAATATATAATTTATATTAATGAATAAATATAGACATAAATAAATACATAGTACGATAAATGAATAAATAAATAAAATTAATGTAATTGAAAACTCAACACCACTCCAAAAATCTTATTAGTTTATTCAACTTTAAATTTTGAATAAACTGATAAGATTTTTTTTATTATATCATATTAAATTAATAAGATGATACAATAACATATGGTTGCACAAGATTTGAGTTTGGTCCCTCTAAAATATACTCTTTGACAAAAGATGATGAACTTTAAATGTCATTAACAATCTAATTTTAACTTGTTAATTTAATTAGAACAAGTTAGAATGTAGGTTTTTGAAATAACCAACACAATACAACAGCTACTACTTTTTATTTTTTCATAAATGTGCTTTATGAGATGTGATGGGGATATAATGTAAGTATTTCTCTTCGTGAAAAATTTAAATTGCAATTATTCTCCTTGTAAGAAAATAATCCATTTAAATTGTAATTGAAAACTCAACTCCACCTTTTCCATTCCCCGAATCCAACTGTTTGTTCCGTTTTTGTTTGTCCATTCTCTAACTAAAGAATTATATATATATATATATATATATATATATATATATATATGTATATTTCTTTTAAATGATACGTATAATTTCTCTTTCGTTTGTTATTCTTAATGTTAAAAAATAAATATTTTTCAGTAAGGAATAAAGAAGGAATAAAAAAAAAAGCAAGGTGACTTGATTACACTTAGATTTCACGCATTTACTTAGGGTCGTACAATCAATCATTTAATTTCATAGCATCCTATACTATTTTGACTAGAACGAAAAAAACACAAGCTACCATGTGCCAAATAGATACTCTGGTCTAGTTAGTTAATTCCTTTCCTTCACACAAGATCACCGGTGTACGTGCCTCAACTCTCAACCACCGCAGCCTCCGCCACATGCTGCTCCGCACCCGGCGGTGCAGGTGGAACCACCATAGTTGTGGTCTTGGGAGGCTTTTTTGGAGTTCTTGGGCACTCCATCTGCACAGAAGAAGATGATGGTTGCAAGAAGAGAAAGTGTCACACATAATATAAAAACAAGACTTCCAATTCCAAGCTCTTCACCACTCTTCACTACTCCCATCTCTTTCAATTGCCTCGCCATCTTGTGGCTCTAAGCTTCTCATCTGTGGAAAAGATAAAGAGATGGTGTTAGCTACAAATGGTTACTGTCCTTTGGGGCCACGAAAAGGTGACGGGAACAGTGTCATGTTACAAGGAAATTAAAAACAACATGTGAATGTGAATGGTTCTAAGACTTTCAATAGTTTTAATTATCCTCACTTTGTCTTCTTTTTTAATTATACTATTTCTTTTATTTTCTCTTTAAACTTTTCTCTTCCTTTACCTCTATTCATCCAGAATAGAATAATTACTCTGAAATTCTATGTTACTAATTAACGTTTTCTCTAAAATATGGTGGATTGAAGTAGAAAAATGAGAGATAAAAATAAAAAAAATTAGAAAAATAAATATAGCAAGTGATATAGAGAAAAAAAAATATAAGTAGATGATTATAATTCTTCAAAACTTTACGCAGTCGTCTGATTAACTTGAATACTGATTGATTCCTTTGCTTTTTAAGGGCGGCGAATTAAAAAAATAATAATTATTTGTGAGCCAATTATGTGCACATTTGGTTGGCAGCGGCACAGCTCTGAATTGTTAATGAACTTAGTCCTAATCTTATTCTTAAAGTGGCAAATTAGGATGTCAATCCGAGAGAATTTTTTTGATCAGGAATCCAGAGAGAATTTAGTCTTTGCATTGAGGCCAAAATGTGATGTAAAAAATGGTAGATGATTGGATTCCTTATGTTAGATTAATTTTTTGATTGTGTGTATATAAAAAATATTTTATTAAGAGATAAATTTTATTTCGATTATTTAAGGTTAATCTTATAGTTTCTCGTTATGAAGATATAACTTACTTCCAGAATTTTTTTTTGACGCTTTACTTTTTCTATATTAAAATAATCGTAGTTTAATATTTTGAGAAATTTGCTATATTTTTAATTTCTGAAACAAGAGTTATTACATTCACATATCAATTTTTTAAAGAAGAACACATCAATATTTTAGTTGACACGTTTATGTCATATAAACATTTTAGTCGAGTTGTTACCTCTATACTTTCATCAAAGAGTTTCTTTATATTTGAAATAAGATTATTTTGTTTAAATTTATTTGTTGAAATAAATACTTATTTTAATAAAATAAGTAATCTTTTTAATTTTTTTTAGTGTGTTGTCTAAATTACTTTTGCTTAAAAAAGCAGTTTTGTGTTTATTTTAAGAAGCAAATTTTATTTGTTTCTTAAAAAATACTTATTTTAAAATTATTTTTTTAAGTTTAAAAAACTCACCCATAGTTTCAAAACTTCCTTTCCTTAATACTGCTATTTGTTTTTCATTTAAAAACGTTTTCCATCACTCTCTTTACTACTGTTATTTTTTTTTTAAATAGTAAAGTAATCTTTAAATATTTCCCCATTCTTTCTTAATAATTTTTTTGTATAGTATACTACTTTCATTCCTATGTATAATGCCACTCTGACTGATTCACAAAAATTAAAAAAAGTTTGTTAATTTTGTTAGGAGTGTTAAATTTGTTAACTCAACTCAAACTTTTCATTTTATCTTTAGCTGTATAATTGATCTTTTTAACTACTTGTACCTTTCAATTTACCTTTCTTTTATCTGTATACATAAATTAGTCTTTTAGCTTATGCAATGTACATGATAAAGATTTAGTTTTATATAATTTAAATTTGTAACAAATATATTTTTAAATATACTTTGTTTTACAGTTAAAATTCATAATAATATTTTTAACATATTGAAATTAATAAAATTCATATTGAAATTAATAAAATTTTAATTAATAACATTTATTAAAAAATATTGAAATTCAATTTAAAAATAAAATAAATAGAAAAAATTAAAACAAAAAAATGATTGAGAAAACTAACTATATGAATTTAATGAAGACAATGAAAATGGGTTGAGAAAGAAATATTTTGAGCTAATTATTAAATCAAATTAAATTAGAGAAATAAGTATATGAAAGGAATAAAAAAAGATAAATGCTTAATACATAGGATTCTGATAAGACATGATTCAATGAGAATCATAGTAATTCTTATAAACACTCATTTGAGAATAACTCCTAAAAATAGTTTTTTTCAAGAATGATTTCCAAAAATACTCTAATTCAAGTACGATGATTCAAATTGTTAGCATAGAAGTGAATTAAATTTCAATAGTTTTTTCTAAAAAATGTCAGTTAAAAATAATCATATCCCTATTTAAATTATTTATTATAAATCTAAAATGTAATTTATATATCAAATATTTATAAATTTTACTTGCAATATGATTCATATATTTAAAAGTATTTATTTATTATTAGTTTTAATTATATAAATATTTATCCTATAAAATGTAAAAGCTAAAAGTACTAGTATCAAACATTAATCTAATGATAAGCTACTAAGGAAGTTTAACTTAATTAACTGAATAAAACTGCATTAATTTTTATTAACTACTTAAAATTTATCTTCAATTTTTACAAATAAAAAAAAAATCTCATGAGAGGCTTATGGGTCTACTTGAACCAATGCAAAAGGGTGATGGTGTTTGGTGATCCCTAACCAACCTATTCCGATAGTCTTGGAGGTGGCCTGCATGGGGAGCCATCATTCATAGACTGTGGTGCTACCCTATCCTACCGACCAATCAATGCATGGATCTTTTACGGCTTCAGGTGAGTATATTAGCTGTAACTGTAATTTGCGTCCTAATAAGGCTTAAACGAATTTAATTTACATGCAAATTCATTTACTTATATAAATAAATAATATATATTTTAAAAACTTTTTCTATTTTAAAAAAAATATATACATTCTGAGCTAGCTGGTGAATTATTTTGGCCAAACTATAATAAAAAGATTTTACAAACGAACATAAAAAGTTTGCAAACCAATCCATGAGTTGGCCTATTTAACTGAGAGCTTCAATGAGTTTGTTAAAAAACATTGGGAAATTTAAATTTAGGCCTACAAAAATTGGTCCATTTAACTGCAATTTAGTGCAAATTGGGTAAATCTGCAAACTCAACGCTGTTATTTTGGTTTGAGACCACAAATATCTTCAACGAGAAACAATCATGCTTGAGTAAAGTTGAGTAAAGTAGAACTATTGTAAGTAATGGAGTCATGGCAGCTAATTGCCTAGTTTGAGGCTATTTAGCTATGGTAGGCCTAGGGCCTAAATCTTTGTTCAAAAAGAAGACACAAAAACAAAAAATTAGTAGTGTTTATTGTGAAAATCAGAAAGCACAACAAAAGTATATGGACTGCATAATTTTACAAATCCAATAAAACCTAAGGACACGCATTTTTGTCTTGCTATAATACTCTTGCATTAAAATCCGTATAGTTTCGTAACCGACTTCTTCGTAACCAACTAGCCCAACAATAATTAATTGCATTAAAAGTGAACTACCATCTCAGACCATTAAAAGTGACCTAAACAATCTGAGAGCAATCTATTGACACAAACTGAGACAAAACTTCTCTGCAACGTTTGGACTATAAATTCAGAAATCACCACCTCGGAAAAACATTTATATTACCACAGTCCACAGCTTTCGGCCCCCAGTTAATTGTATGAGCAATTGCTAAAAGAAAGAAAAGCACCACTCACAAAGTTTGTGTACATTATGAAGAAAGCTGACGAAAAAAACAGCAGCAGAATTCATGACCCTCAATGCCAACAAGAGATGTTACTTGATACAGTACATTCACAATCCTAGCGTTCATTCATTCCCAATCTTATCATACATCAAAATGGCCCGAACCAATCGTGAAGAAAAGAAACAATAAATACAATACCCCATGTAATTCATCTACTTTCGAAACAACCTATTGGTAGTTGCAACATCGTTGGGATATCAATAAATGAAGGCAAGTCAGCCAGAAAATAAAGATAGATCACGAAATCTAACAGAAGATAGATATCCCACTACAGTATAGAAAAATAGTACCACATTGTAGCCAAATAGTGTGTGTGTGCCTGTGCTACACATTAAAAAGACCTTAATGAGAAGCTGGTTGCAAAGAAGTTCTAGCAGAGTGCTCAGAAGCATTGGCAAGGCCTTGCAACATTCTCAAAATCTCACTTGTGTCTTCCAAATAATACTTGGCCTTGCTAGGTTTCTGGCCAACAGTGCATGGGAACACTTCAGCAACTGGAGATAGGGTTGCCTTTGCATTCATGATTACCCCAAACATGTCCTCGTCTGATCTGTCATCTCCAATGCATAGAACAAAATCTGGAATCACTCCCTTTTGTTGCATTGTTAAGAGAAGACGTTCTGCTACAATACCCTTACTCACACCCTACAATACCCCAACCACATTTCATGACAAAATATTAGAACTAATTCCTGTGATCTACACAAGTTCTTTAGAAGGAATCCAATCCCAAATGCATTCCAAATTTCCAATCGTTTTGAACAGAATATTATGGAACAAAGAGCAGTCAATTATACAAACATAGAATATAATAGGGTTGTCAAAACATGGTTCTGGGCCAGTTATGAGCATCACTAGAATTAAATCTCCTTCAAGGTCCAAATCCAAAGATCCTTTCTCATAAGAGGCCATACAAGTCACAACTATAAGATGCAAATAAAGTATAAACTTCAAGCAAATATGACTAACCTAAAAATAGATTAAAAGTGGAAAGTTTTTCGTTTACTGACCTGAGGTTTTACTTCCACAATGTTTGGACTACTCTTAACAGAAACAGGCTCATTGGCAAGAACACTTTCCAAATGATCAAAAAGCTCCTTAGCTTGGCATGAACCAAAGTCCCGGTCTGCATACTCGTAATTCCAAACTAGAGCACTTTCTTTGGCCTCTATGTTAGAACCATCAGTTGTTTCCATATATAACTGCATAACTGGCTCAGCAATCTGTTTCCACTCAAAATCGGGTACTGGAACACAAGTTTCCCATTCTGCACTTTGATTTGTCCTGGGCAAAAAAAGATAAACTTCAGTTTAAGTACATAAGCAAGCTCTGAAAGGAAAAGTATTTTTCCTCAACATTCTCTCATACATAAAATGAAACAGTGAGTTTATTTTGCTGTTAATGATAAAAAAAATCCAAATATAATCTCTCAATCCCATCAAATTTGGGACAAAAAGAATCAAGCTTCATCATTCTTAAAATTAATAAAATAAACAAGTAAAAAAACCACTAATATGATTTGCAGTAACCACAAACTCTTTCCGTTCCTAACAAACAAGGAAAGAGGATATACCTCACAAAATAACCATGCTCTGCAGCGATTCCCATCCTTTCACAAGAAGAAAACCATTCAGTAAGAGTCTTTCTCTCCCTTCCACTTACAATGAAAACACGATTCTTGGTGTCCCTGCACAAGATGTTCAAGATGCTAACGGCTTCAGCATTAGGCGTTGTACTCATCGACCCAGGCTGCACCATAGTGCCATCATAATCCAAAAGAATTGCTCGGTGCTTGGTCCTCTTATAAGCTGAAACAATATGTTCCACAGATAGCTTTCTAAAGTTTGGATCCAAAGCAATCACTCGGAAGCCTAAACCAAAACCAATTCCCCAGCATCTCCTCCTCAGATGATCTCTACATGCTCTTTCCAGATCCTGCAAGAAGCTACGTGCCCAATACGCAACATCATGTGTACTAACATATCTATAATGCTTCTCATGCCGCATCTGCTTTTCAGCCTCTGGGACCATCAATGCAGAATCCATAGCTTCAGCGACAGAATCAATGTTCCATGGATTCACTCGAATTGCCCCACTTAAGGAAGGGGAGCAACCAATAAACTCAGACACCACCAGCATACTCCTCTTTTGAATAAGCGGGTCTGTCCCTAAAATCTCATCTATCTTCTCACTTCCTTGCCTACAAATGATATATTCATAGGGTATCAGGTTCATGCCATCTCTCACTGCTGTAACAAGGCAACATTCTGCAATCACATAATAAGCAATTCGCTCATAACTCTGAAGTGGTGTATCAATCAAGACTACAGGTGTGTATCCAGGCCTTCCAAATGTATTATTTATCCTCTTCACCGTGGCATAAGTTTCACTTTGTACCTCCTGCACATCCTTTCCGCGGCCTCTTGCTGGGTTAGCAATTTGGACCAGAACAACTCTGCCTCTCTTATCAGCATGTTGTAAAAGCAATTGTTCCATGGCCAAAAGTTTTAAGCTGATTCCTTTGAATATATCCATGTCATCGACCCCAAGCAGCACAGTCTGATCTCTGAACTGTTGTTTTAACTCCGCAACCTTGCTTTCTGTCTCGGGATGACTCATGACCAATTGGAGCTGACCTATATGAATACCAACAGGAAGAATCTTAATGCTTACAGTTCTTCCATAGTACTCAAGGCCAATGTAGCCACGCTTGGATTGGTAAGAAATCCCAAGCATTCTACTGCAACAGGAGAGGAAATGCCTGGCATAATCAAAAGTATGAAACCCAATAAGGTCAGAATTCAGAAGAGCTCTAAGAAGTTCATCCCTAACAGGAAGAGTTCGGTATATCTCAGACGAAGGAAATGGACTATGGAGGAAGAATCCTAGCCTCACCCTGTTAAATCTCTTTCTCAAAAATGTTGGAAGTACCATCAAATGGTAGTCATGAACCCACACAAAGTCATCATCAGGGCTAATGACTTCCATCACTTTATCCGCAAATATCTTGTTCACAGAGAGATAAGCTTGCCAAAGGGACCTATCAAATCGACCGCCAAGATCAGGTGACAGTGGAAGCATGTAGTGAAACAAAGGCCATAGATGTTGTTTGCAGAATCCATGATAGAATTTACTAAAAAGCTCAGGAGTGAGGAACGTTGGCACGCATTTGAAAGTGTCAAGCAAGTACTGAGCAACGTCATCTTGCTCATTTGGCTCAATCTCTTCTTTAAGACAACCAATATAGATAGTTTCCACATCATCCCCAAGACCATCTTTCAGCTGTAAAAGAAGTGAATCCTCATCCCATGTGAACTCCCAAGTACCATCGTCTTTTCTGTGTGCCTTTAATGGAAGCTGGTTACCAACAATGATCATCCTCTCTTGAGAGACTGAGGATGGAGTATCAGAGCAAACACTGTTGCTGGTCTCATCATCTAGTTCAGATAGTACTCCAGCAACAGTTGCCACTCGAGGGAGCCTTTTCTTCTCGCGGCCGAAAGTTGGGGAGCCACAAGAAGTAAGATCTAACAGGTTAGAATATGATCTTGAAACCATTTTGATGATGACCAAATGATGAGCTTTGGTGGAAAAGATGCAGAAGCAGGCTTATATTAATTGTTCACTTCACAGTCCTTCAAACAACCATAATAAGGATGTAATTTTAGAAATCTGAAAACAAATTAAATGTCATTTATAGCACGAAACTAATGAGCAGAATCAATATAACCTAATGTTACATTACAACAAGGGTCCATAACAAAAATTTGGTATTGTTTTCTTTACACCTCAGGATTTCAAAAAAATCAGGTTTAGCACATAGTACTCACGAGAAAAGAGCAGAGAGGGAGATAAATATAAAATCTCACGCTAGAACCCCTTCAGCTGGGACTGACAGTAGTTGTGTACTTTAATGACAAATTATGTTTCGAAGAATACCACGTTCAACCAAAAAGGCAACCATAACAACAATTGGAGAAAATCCTAAAAATGGAGAACATTTGAATCTATTAATAGAATTATTAATAATACCACCTACCAAAAGGAAAAATGCATCCACTAACACTGAGAATTTGAGCAACGTTTCAGGATGGCTGCGGGAACACTTAAATGGATCCAATCACCAAGATATATAAAAATGCTCGATTAGCCCATCTTCCTTTGATGAACGAAGAAGCTCAAGAGAGGCCAAACCAGAGTTGAATGAACAGAAGAGCAAGAAAGGAAGAAACTTTTCACAACAGCAATGAAGAAAAATCCTACCCTTTGAAAACAACAAGCAAAAGAGAGGTGGTGAGTGGTGTGAGTTAAGATATGAGAGACAGACACCAAAAGATTCTTCTTTTCTTTCTCTTCTCAGTCACACAGAAACACTCACCTGAGTGAGCAATGGTGTCAACTGGGAATCCCTTTTTCTCTTACAAAAAGAGAAAATTCATAGTAATATTTTTTGCCTAATACACCCAATTAACGACAAATTGGGATGTCTTTATACAAAGAAGTTGATTCTCTCCTCCCCTTAAACACACACACACGCGCACGCACACTCACTATTTGTGAATGTCTCTATCTCAGTGATGTGTGATGCATGACTACCCCAAAATAGTAAACTCCAACATCCTTAACCACGGTTAGTTTTTTCTAAATGAAAGATTAACTCCACCAAACCCTCCTCAAATGTGACGGTGGTGCTTCACTGCCACCACTAAGACATGCTTAATGCACACTAAAGCGCGTGTAATCACATCACCATTCTTTTTTTTTTTTTTTTCCTTTCAGTTCCAGCATATATTCCCTTGTCATTCTCTTGTGTACAAAGTGGGCTTGTCTGGTTTTTTAGGTTCAAATATATTCTAACTAACTTGTGAATTTAATTTAACGCAAAGTAGTTTTCTTAAATTGTGATTTGGACATGGTTAATGCCTGCTGAACATAATTAATTTTATCATTATTTATTGTCAGACTCACACAGGGATAACTCTTTTGTGCATATTGTTTCGAAAATATTTAAATAATTTCATTTTAAAATTGATTTTGGTAAATTTTCTAACAACATTCCTAATAAGAGTTGTTTTATAGAATTCTTAAAATTAAGAACTAACTCTTATATAATTTTAGCAATGGAGAAATTCACGGTGTAATTCTTAAAAATTATAAGATCATCTATTTTCAACTTTTTAACAATTTTACTTTTAGAAAGAAAATTATTAAAATTCTCGAATTTCATATAGTATTGTAAGGCTTATAAAAAAAAATCCAACAACTAATATTGGAGATTCTCTTGAACAATGTACTAATTATATTAACTACTAAAAAGTTAGTATGATTTTGTAGAAATTATTGGCAAGCACGACCTTAGAATTTGCTGCAGAGTATATTACACGCGCAATGTTAGTGAACAACATTGCAACATGTGTCTTCCTTAAAAAAGAATCGGATAGAGCTTAATTTATGAACAAAGTGATTCTTAATTGTTGTTCCGGGTGACAATATATTTGGTTGAATTTTTTTTAAGAGACTAGAAAAATTTTGCTCTTTCGAAACAGGCTAATCGAAATATGCATTCAAATCTGAAGCATTATCATGCAGATATTTGGAAGAAGAGAATATAAGAGAGGGAGAAATTATGTAAAAATGTACGTTATAATAGAATACAACAATTATATAAATGACATAAATGTTATTATCATGTACGTAAGTGTGATGTAAACAATGCCATATATCAATTTATGTTTTTTAGCATTTTATTATAAATATAATTTATGGTAAATATTAATTTAAAGTTTTGTCAATATTTAAGTTATTAAATTTATTTTCACCAAAAGTATAAAATCTAATCTGAAATAGTGAAATCTGTTAAAAAAATTACTGATAACTCATGTTATTTATATTTAAAACAAATGTAAAATACTCAATTTAAAACAAAGGATAATTTTTTTCTCCATATCATACTATAATTCCAACCCATCATGACAATAAAATACAAACCCATAAATATCCATTTAACCTTGTTTCAAGTTTGATGGGAAAATCTCATTTTAATTGGGGTCGGAGTCAGGTTTGAATTTTTCCTGAAAAAGAAGTGAGGGTAAAAATAGGATTAGGTATGTCATTTTTTGCTCTGTTCAATACTCGTTTCATTACATATATTTTTATAATTATTAATAATATAATTATATATGTATATGCATTTTATATAACTATTAATTATATAATTATGTAATTATTACATATTTTATTTTTTATAATTATTAAAAACATAGAATAATTATTTTAATGATTACATAAATAATATTATAATTATAATACTAATTATAATAAAATTAAAAATTATACATTTAATTATAATTATAATTTAATTCTTAAATATGTTTACATTATTTGTTCTTTATAAAATCATATATATATATTGAATTAAAATATAATTCATAATTTATTTAAAGTATATGAATATCTTATTTTTTTAAATGTGAGATGAATTTTCCATCAATTTTTCCAAAACCAATAAAATCTGATAAGAATGAAATTGAGTTCTATTTTTTCACATCCATCTTTTATGTATAAACTCAAATCGATTCCACCTTTTCTGAGAACGATAATGGGATTAGAGAAACTTGCTCCCGACCCATCCAATTATCATCCTACAACCCACCTCCTCTGTGAGTTCTTACCCTCATTTCACATGTTTACTTTTACACATTACGTGCTTCTTTTTTATTTACTTTTATTTCTTTTTGGTTTATGTTGTCATTGAGCATTGGAAACCCATTTTTAGATTTTCTATTATAATATCATTTATAACCCTTCTCTTTTACTCTTTGTGTAGTGCACGAGCCTTTGTTTCATTTTTTTTTATTTGACTTCCTTTTCAGTCATGGAGCCTCAAGCTAAAAATGATGATTTTTTTTTATATTCTAGTTGCATATTTGCTGTTCGCGGTGGAGAATAATAACTTGTGAGAGAGACGTTTAGTTTTAATGACATGTATAAATTTAAGAAACTAAACTAAAAATTTAGTTCAACCAATGAATTTTATTCAAATTTCACAATCAAATTCCCTTTGTTTTAATGACATGTATTATTTTTTTTGGTAGACCCCTAATTTTTAATAAAATATAGGTAATAATTTTTCATTAAAAGAATATTAATATTAGTTTAAAGGACCTCAGCACAAAATCGTTTTGGACCTAAAAATATATTTGACTAACCTATTCTTTAAGGTAGATTCATCGTATTGAAAACTTTATAATTCAGTGTCTATACTAAATTAGGATAGATCAATCATTTAAGAATCAAATCAAATCGTTAGTCCAAACCAATATATTAACTTTAAATATGATCCATTAACATCCTTAATTTATATATATATATATATATATATATATATATATATATTGTTTATTTTTATTTTATTTAACTTGTAATTCAAATTGTACCAATTCGAGAATATGTTGGTAATTTTTCTTGTTGTTTCAACTCCTATCCTTTTGTCATTGTCATCTTTTGCCACTCTTTATTGTGTGTGAGAGTGTACTTTGATATTTAAGATAAATATTATATTTAAATAAGAGTAATAAATGAGAATGAATAATTATTTTAATAATTTCACCCATTATATATTATGAGTCTTAGTATTTATGGACCTTATCTTATTATTAATACGATGATAATCCTTCTTTATATAATAATATTATCTCAATTCAAGGATTATGCCTCTAACATTAACATTGCCAACTGTAACAAGGTCGAACAATTCCCAATGATCAAGTATTATTCGATTATATGGTTATCTCAGGGTTCTAAGCCCTTATGGGATAAAAAAAACGTTACTTGTGTGGAAGCATTAAATAAAAAATAAGTACACTTAATTTCTTAAAATATAAAAAGTTTTCAATATTTACTTTATTTAGTAATACTATTAATTAGGATAATTCGTAGGAAGAGTAAGCAGAAGAATATACAATCCCTAAAAAATACTAGGATTTATCTGGATCTGTTTAACTATCACCCGACCGACAATATTTCTTGTCATACAGCAATTAGGGTATCTCCAAGAACATTGGTTGTTATATTTTTCTTGTCTTTTGCCTCGTCATGTACAGGAGCAATATGTAACCAAGAAAATAATAATATCCTTTATATTTGAGGTGCACCCCAAACTTTTATTACTAGAAAATTACTTGTCATGATTTATAAATTGGTTCCATGGCAACTTCAATCAATATCTGGACCGAACATGTTAGATTAGAATTCGTAACGTATAGCAAAATAGATTGCGTGATCATGACTTAAAAAACATTTCATCCGTTCTTATAGCTTTAATCTTGAAAAAGAATTTTAATTTGACTAATGTTTTTACATTTTAATGAGATATTCAAACATCCATTCAATTTTATTCTATGATAAATAATATTATTTTAAAATACTTAATAATATATTTATTGAGATTAAAAGAGAGAACAAAAATATTTTAATTAATTCTCTTGTAATGTTTGATCAGTCATTTTAAGACAGAGAAAATATCACCATTATGAATTACTTCAAGCCAAGTTCAGGTTACTACATATCATCTCAAATTAAGACAATGACGCTTGTGTAGCTAATCATGCAACATAGACTTTAATTAATGACCAGCTTTACTAATATTAATCAATTTTGAGCAAAAGTATACATATGAAAGTTAAATTTTCATATACTGTTCATGTAAAAAATTATATCATTAACTAATGACAAATTATGCTAAATAATTATACCATTAACTAATTGCAAATTATTGATATTAATCAAATGATATAATTTTTTTATATCATTAACAATCATATAATGAAAAAGTTTGCGACTTTAAATAAATTTAATTAAATTACAGATTATTCTCATTAACATGCTTATAGAACTTTTTATTAAAATCTCAAGTAAATTAAGGATTTTTTTTTTCCAATTTTGTTAACATCGATTAATTGATTTTAGGAAATTAAAAATGAAAGTTTATATTAAAAAAATAAAATTCTCATTATATCTTTATATTTGCAAAGTAATAAATGTTTTTTTATGATATTTTTATTTTAGATCAACCTTAAAAGATTTTAAATAAGAATTTTAAGGCTATTGCATCATAATGGTGTATTTTTTTTTAAATTACCATAATAAGTATATTTTTAAAATTTTACAAAAATGAAAAAATCGTGCTTTTAAGTACAATTTCACTATGAAGAAAGCATACTTCAAAGTACGATTTTATTTTTGAGAAAATTGTTTTACTGAAATTACATATGCATATACGATTTCAGTTTTTTAACTTTTTTATTATTAAATTTTGAAATTGTATATTAAAATACAATTTCAACCTGTTTTATTTATTTATTTTAGAAATCATATTTTAACTTACGATTACAGTTTTTAGAGAATTTTTTTAAACAAATAAAAGTGAAATCATATTTTGATATATGATTTTTCCACTTTGAAATTGTATATCAAAGTACAATTTATTTATTTTCATAATTTTAAAAAAATATCTATTATGGTAATTTTTTTACAATTCTACCCATTTTTGTAATTAACCCAAATTTTAATTTTGAATATTCACAAATTATATAAATAACTATTTGGTTTAAAAAATATTTGTATGTTCATGTCCATCTATTATTATAACAATTTATTTTCTTATTTTTAGTATTTTATACAAGTATTGGTAAAATAAAATAAAAATCTTATTTCATAGCTTTATATAAAATATTTCTAAAAAATTGTTTTTATAATTATTTACAAAACGCAACAAATCCTGAAATATATTTTTTTTATCAGATATCTAATTTGTTTTCAAGAAAACAATTTTCAAGGAAGTAAGTATTGTAAGTTAATTACATTTTCGGTATAACATTTACCCGAACAAAAGAAAAACAAATACTAAAAAAAATTTATCGATGGAGTTTAACTTTTAGGCTACTACTAATTAGTATCTCTTATGATATTAGTTTGAGATTAGTTAAGGAACTAAAAAAAACATTTACTATACATATCATAAGAAAACTTAAAAAAAATCATAAACAATACAATTTTATATATTCCAATATATAAAAAAAATCTTAGTTTTTTAACCCTAGTTAACATTTGCCTAAGTTTTAATAACCTTATTTTTGGACCAGCCTTTGATCACCCGTAACTTTTCTTTAACAAAGTCATGAAAATTTACTTATTTAATTATTTTTGTTAAGTCACTTATCATTTTTGTGAGTTTGATTGTGAAAAAATAGATGAGAAAAGAAGAAATTATTTTAAATTATACGTGGATCACAAACTTCTTCCTCTTTATTTTATTTTCTCTACCACACAGCCAAACTCATCTTGTACTCAAAAGGTAGACGTAAACGTTTATCAGAAGTCCAAGATAAAAAGCAGAGACAAGTAGCGAAATAGGAGAGAACCTTCTAAGTAGAGTTATCATGGTAACGTCAATGATTTGCGTGCCACTTTTATATAATAAGGCTATCATTTGTGTTAAGTTGCTTCTTGACGTCGAGTGATTGTGTCCACTTAGCTTGTGGATACCATTTTGTAATATTACAATCATCACATCACGGTTTTAAAAAATAAAAAATAAAAAACAAACTACAAATGAAGAAAATTAATACCATCATTACTGATGCCAAACTGCTACTCGATGCCCATTCCTCATGCGTCATAATTAGCCATCTTTCTCTCAGTTACAACTTACAATAATTATTATCTAATTTTCTTTAGTTACTTTCTCTTTCCTAAAAAAAGAGAGAAAAAAAACTTTTATATGACCATAACATAACAACAATACAAGATTAAATTTCAAGTTATCACACTTAATTTAGTGGAATGACAAAGTCTCAAACTTATAGCAAATTAACTTTATCAATAAATTAACGGGCAGATTTACCGAAACATTACAGAACAATTTGTTAAATACTAATAATTCAAAATATTCATTTATCAATGGGATATTTAAAACTATTTTATGATAAATTTTATTCGTTTACTTATTATAAAAATATGCTAATTAAGAATCAAATTGTGCAAATTTAAGCATTAAATAATTCTTTAAAAATAGACTAAATTATAAGTTTATACAATAAATAATTATTTTGAAAAATATACTAAATTGTACTTTTGGTCTCTTATAACATCCAATTGTAGTTTTTGGTCTTTCTTTTTTAATTCTTCAATTTCAATTACCTAATTTTTTAATTTTTTAATTTGTCTAATAATTAAATATTTGTTTGTTAATTGTTGAATTGTATCATTAACTATGACAACATTAAATAGATGACGTAAATTTTTTTTTAGACGTGTGGGTATTTTTTTATTTATAGTAAGTAGGAGGTATGTGGGATTTTTTTATTTGACACTCAACAATTTTTTCTTCCACCTTATTGATCTATTTTAGAATAAAGTGATAGCTTCAATTATAACTCCATACTAACCAAACCCAAAATCTTGATTAATTATTATATTATTTTAGGGTAAAGTGAGGATAATTTCATTGATGTATGCGTTATTTTTCCCAACACACTACAAACCAGCTCAATGGGAAATGAATAAATTAATAGAGGCAATCAACGAGTTCAATGTTCTCGAGTAATGAGTACATATATATAGAACCCAAACTCGAGTCAAGACACATTTGGTTGATGATGGTCTTTAAAGTGTGTAATGTGTTGAAGGTCTATTTTCAGTTTGCAAGGTCAAAAAATATCAACAAAAATTATAACAACCTTTTGATACAACGTATAAGTAACAAATGGTTGCTGGCTTGCTGCAACTCAAAACTTGCACGGTTTGAAAGGGAGGTGAATTGGAAATTTGCAAAATAATAAATTATCTTTTCAAAAATGCTTTTTTAAAATAAAAAAATAATAAATTGCTAACGTGGTTTTATCATGTATTTTTTTTGTCTTTCAAATTTATTATATATAATAGTATGTAATTAATGACATTATAAAAAAGTTTTATGCACACTCTCAGTGAATATATTATTTACTCTGAATAATAAATATCTCTGTACATATATTTTAAATTACATAAAATGGTTTTAGAATTGAATGTTTTATTATTGGGTTTACAAAAATAGTTTACACAATTGTTGGATTGGATCAATAATAGTTGTTTTTTTTATTAAATTCTTTCATTACTTAACATTATATTTTACAGAAAATTCAATGCACTACCCTTTTTTACCATGTTTATAAAAATTGAGAACATCTTCTATTATATTTTTTTTCTTCCTTAAGACGACACCTTCTCAAATTGTATTTCTATTTCTTTTTAATTCTCACCTTTTTAATATTTTTTATTTATTCATCATTTTAAAATATTATTATTATTATTTTCCTTATCACACTCCTATCTTGAAAAAGGATATAGAGAGCATAAATCAAATAAACTAAGGATTCAAAGGAAAATTCAATAAATAACTCTTACATTTTAATTATATTTCTTAGTTTATGTGGACAACTTTAAATAATATATCAAATTGTTATTTAAGCCAAAAGTGTATCTTAATTCAATTATTTTAAATTCATAATTTTTCCCTTAAATTAAAAAGTATTGTGTCATTTTAATTTTCTAATATTGTTCAAAGATAATGTTGTGTTTAAAGTATTTTATTTCTATTTTAAATTTTATTAAAATTGAAAAACTCATATAATACACAAAGACTTGTTAATACATTTGCTAAAATTAAAATGTACAGGATACAAAAGGACATAATAAAATATGAAATTTCTGTTAAAGAATTGCTAATATAACTAAATAAATTTCAACAAATAATTAACTTAACATGTAATGCTATATCTTTGGAGTTAGTTATCGGTACAAATTTATATAATCAATTAGAGATGAATATTTTGTCATATTCCAAAGACTGGGGAATATTCTTCTTCTTTTATTCGGAGTGTCAAAACCAGGATGATTGGCTTGTGACCAAAGAATACTAATGAAAGCGATGAGCTAACTCCCCAGAATGATGGGTTAATATAATTTAGATCTATGGTCAAATCACACTTACCTTGTAAAACCAAAATTCTGATATATATATATATATATATTCGTTTGTTTGTTGCATTCCACATGAATTATGACTAGGCATATTCCTGTACAAGTATCAAATGATAACCCCTAATCAGCAGAGATATGTTTGGTAAGTATTTTAAATTAGTTTTTAGTTTTTTTTTCGAAAAAAAAACTATTTGAAATGCTTTTTTACTGTGTTTGGTAAGTCATTAAAATAATTTATAAACTAGCTTGATTAATATATAAGTTGGTTTGTTAAAAATAAACTTTTTTATTTTATGAGTATATTTTAGTAGTTTGTAATTGTTTTTTAGATTGTTGCAATTGGTGTTTTAGCTTTATATGAATTTTAAAATTTAATTTATCTTTTACACTCAACACCTATGTTTTTTCGTCTAAAGGTGATTTGTCCATCATTAAAATTTAGAATATTATTAATTTGTTACTTGTTTTTTTATATATAATTTTAAGAGATTAATAATGATGTATTGACACTATAAAATAATACTGACATCTAATCATAAAATAACATTCATTTGATGTTTAAGATAAATTTTTAAAAATTAATAAATTTATTATATATTATAATTTATGATTGAATGATAGGATAAATAATGTATTTTTTTATTTTAATAATTGTCATCTGCTACACAAGTGACTGGCACTAAGAAAAAAATTTGTGGCTTTGATACTACAACAATGTGAATCAATCTAAGTCTTGAAAGACTTATTTAGTGTTGTAAATCTATCACCTGTGCATGTCTAGTATTCGACGGTGGAAGAAGTTACATGGTATCAATTCCTAGTTGAAAATGTTATGATTTGAATGACCGTAACGATGCTTAAAGTTGGGGTTTAATTACGTGGCTTAATTTGTTCCCCTATAGAAAAAGACATCTAACTGTCTACAAATAATAACGAGTTGAAGTGGGGAACCCAACCCCACCAATTATTGTTCTAAAATGATTCTCCTTCAGCCACCGAAAATGAAATAGTGGTTATAATGGTCATCAAAAGTTAGTGTAAAATATAAATGATAAGAAAATATAGGAAATTAGCTCGCGTGAGTTAAGTGGGGATAAAAGCGAACAAGCATTCTACGTTTGTTGGAAAAAAAATTGTTGGATGGGCTTCGGAAGAGTTGACCTAATTTTGAATAAACCCACTCAAACATTCACAAACGACCTCCCTGGTCTTTGTTTTACTATCCGAGAAACACCATAGTCATTTAATTTGTTTTTATTGGTATAATTTTTTTCTAACTGAAACTAAACTATTGATGTAAATATTGAAAGTATATATTTATAGTTTACAGAATGATATTAATAGTATGATCCAGTGACAGTGTATATTAATTTTTTATACCAAATAAAAACATCTGTTGACATTATATTAATAGCCTAATATTACTAATTATTTTATTTCATCATATAAAATTTACATTAATAAAAACTTTTGGTTTTTAATCTTACATAATCACGTCGTGCAATTCATATAGCCAATCTTATCTAGAGGGATACAATTTTATTGTTGTTGTACAAAATTTACATTAGTAAAAATAAATTTATTACATGGGTTTTTTTCTTTGTAGTGAAAATAAATAAACATGTATTGTGCAACAAAAACCAGTGGCCACTACTCATTAAAGATCTTATATCGACTAGTGGTGATATTAAAATGAGTTTATTTAAATTTTAAAAAAATAAAATAAGTACTTTTTATAAAAACAAATATGATTTGCTTCTTAAAATAAATAAAAAACTAAATTTTTAAGAAAAATAATTTAGACAAATAGACTAAAAAACAAAAAGATATTTATTTTATTAAAATAAGTACTTATTTCAACAAATAATAAGTTAGTTTGTTTAAACTTATTTATTAAAATAATCAATTATTTTAATAAAATAAACAAATTTCTATTTTTTAGTATGCTCGTCTAAATTACTTTTCATTAAAAAAATTAATTTTTTATGTTTTAATAAGAAAATTCATATCTATTTTTTAAAAAAAGCTTATTTTAAAGTCATTCTTTTAAAGTTTAAACAAACTCATTCAATAAATTTAAACAAATGGGTTCTAAAATGATATATAAATAGGAAAAACCTCTCATCTTATAAGTTAGTTTTAATGTTTTATAAAGTTAAATTAGATCCAATCCTACATTTATAAAATAATATCAGAATTTATTCTAACAATCTATTATTGGACTTATAGTGTCACATGTTATAGCGTCATAATTTCTTTTTAAACCCAATATTTAATTTCTTACTCAGGCAACTAACGTAATAACATATGAGAAATTCTTTCGGTTAGAAAATATCATATAATCCAAACCTATTGTTAAGTCAAATATTTTTTTAAAATACGTTTGGATTTTGGACAATTGGGCAATTTAGTGTAATTTTCCGTTTAAAGAGAAAATGAAAAATGCAGTGCCACAAAAGAAAAGAAAAAATGACTGCGGGTTTCAAGGTAATACTTGATGTAAATAAATAAAAAAGAAAGTGAGGTATTATTTGCTGATGCCACTTTCCAGATGCACAAAACTACTAACAAGTTGATCACTAGTCCCATGTCAATTTTTCTATAAAGATTAATTTTAATTATCTGTTTAAATTCATTTAGATCCCACTAATTTGGGTTTGGAAATGTGCTCACCAAACGAGAAGAAATGAGATTCACACATCTAGTGAGACTTATATAAATTTTACCCAATAAAAAAATGTCAAAAAAGAGTATAAGAAAATGTATTACTAACATTTCTCATGCCCAACAGCCCAAGTAGCTAGTTACAGAACCTTCCCTGCCACCCTCCCCAAATTTTAACAAATTAAAAACAAATGTTGCATACAGGAGAATCTATATATCCTCTCGGAGCTTGAAGAGTATAGGTACGAAGAAAGTAACTAATATGGTAGATACCAAGAAAGTAAGGTAACATGGCTACTTTAGTTTAAGTATATTTCCTTTATGGTATATGTGTTCATCAATCCGTTTTTTCTAGTTCGAAACCTACCCTCTCATTCATGCCAGTATTCACGTCCTTTTTAATGTAATTTTGTGATGCACCAACTGAATGGATTGATTGAGAGATAAGTCACATTTATTAACATGTTTAAGTATAACTTGTGAGATTTTTGAGTTAAAAGTTAAAATATAACGTTTAATAACTCAGAAACTTGTCCCAAGAAATTATGAATGTTATGGTTGTAGTTGAAATATATATTAAATAATTTGAACCTTCAACTATTACATCACCCTAAATATTTCATAGAAATATATTTTTGCAAGCGCTTTGGTTTTTAAGAGAAATTAATTTACAAGCATTATTTTCTTTTACGTATACTTAAGTCAGGAAATAGATCTAATTGTAGCCAATTAGTGGTACAGCTTATATTATATTTTATTTCGTACGTGCATTGCATATCTAAACTTCATTTCTTCTTCTTTTCTTTCACAGGTCCCCTTGGAATCTTGGTGAGAACTTTAGTATCCAATGTGTTGAACAATCTCTGCACGTCTTGGTTTCCTTTGCTTGCTAGATAATTCACCTCATATTCATATCTCTCATACATAATGGGAAGGGTCACCAGGCAGAGGAACACTGTACAAGAAAGATATAGCAGATCAATAAATTGATAACTACGGTCAATTAATTAGGAAGCTTGATACATTGATAATAAAATGAAATTGGGATCTCACTGATGTATAGAAGATTCAAAGTGGTAAAGTAATTCCCAATGGCTGACATGATCCATAGACCCGCAATTGTCTGAATTTTCAATGACATGATGTTATCTAACAATTATTAAGAAAATAATCTGACAAGAAATGTGAGAGTAATTGAAAATGGTTTCTCAATACCACAAAGAAGAGTGTGAGGTCTTTCCCAGTTGAAATGTCATAAAATCTCCTCAAGAACGAGTTGAATTTTTGGAACAAGAATCTAAAGGTGGGTTCGGGGATTTGAAAATCATAGATTTGTGGCAGATTCCTGCAAAGAAACTTAATAATTTTGCTCCACAAATAATAAAGAAAGCTTATAAAATTATGGACTGCATAAATTAATGTATACAAAGTGTAAGATTATGCATTACCATGTGATAAGTCCAGCTGCATTATGCCATACGAATAGGATGAGCATAATGGCCATGAGGATGTGACAAAGTAGAGTAAGAAAATTGTATTCGACCACTTCAAAGAGGAACCAAATGATGGAGAACCCAGCTACCATTGATGCCGATGATATCTTGTCTTTCCATAGCAATATATCAGCAACTGCAAAATCAGATCAATCTTAATTATCACAGAAAGGGACTTTAGAAAGAAAGATACGTTTTTCTACATTTGGTCTTTGGAATATAAATAACCAAAAATGCATCCAATGGTTTGAGTTTAATGCATATTCGGCAATCTAGAGAAAAGCCCTCAAAAGAACACTTTGGATAAAAGTAGGAAGACTTTCTACCAATCAATATAGACCCGAAAAGTACACGAACAAAAATAAAAAGTAAAAGTACAATAAATGTTTTTTTTCCTAAAAAAATTATCACTTTAAACACTTAAAATGAACCCAAAGACGAATGTTAACATTATCCTTAAATTTTCAGTTCCTCCATGTTAGAATTTAGAAACACAAATTAAGACGTAAAAAAAAAAAAGTGGTGAACTTGCTAAAATATCTTACGCTTTCCTCCACCAAGGACTGCATGTAGTGGTCTTTGACGGTCTAACCATCCTCGCCTCTGTGCAGGTTCACGGGAACGGATTGGCATGGTTACAAATTTGATGATTGAAATTATCTTCCTAGTGTTAATTTGTTGATTCTTCTGAATCAAGTTCCTAGCACTGTTGTGATTCATGCATCGTCATGGTGCCAACTTATATGTAATGTACGAAAGGATATTATGGTTCTAAGCTTTGTAACCAAGAAATTTAAGTAGCTCATTCCATGGAGGAAAGGTATGGCTTTGGCATGGTTTTCAAGTTTTACTTCCTCGTGCCCACACATGATTTAAGATACATTGTTAGCGTCTCACTATGTCTAATGCTACGTTGTTGTTTTTTTATATTTTTATTGAGACTTTTCGTGGGAATCTTATCTACACCTGAGAAAGACGGAGACTTGTGATGTTTGTGCTCGATGCAAATAGTTTGCATATGATATATACAAAATACTAAAATTATGAAAATATTTTTTTTCGTCTTCAATATAGCTGTAATATATAACGCTGCAATTTTAGATGATAATAGTAATGTCGTCGTTTGTGTTTTTCACAACCATATAACTGTGTCTCACAATCATTCTACTCATAAAACTGGTGGGAAGAATTCATACAGAGAGTAGGATATGCTCAAACGGCTTCATGATGATTTGTCATGATGTGCTAGTATATAATAAAGGACAATTCTATTCTTACATAATTTTTTTTTTACACCAAGTATATAATAAGACAATTTAATAGAGAGAAAAAAAAGTTATAAAAAGATTTTATGAATTTAGTATTATATATATATATATATATATATATATATATATAATAGTACAATGAATCATTAGTTAATTGTCATGATGGACCATTAGTCATAAATTGCAATACTGGTATCAGTTTAATGTGGAGACCGGAGAGTTATTAATTTGGACGTGCTTTTAAACTTTGTTAATTTCGAGATTTTTGAAAACCCAAATGTTTTTGGTTGTTTTTGTTTACACCTCAATTTTTCGTAAGTATACCCCATACCCCGTTTCTACATATCCATTATCCATTATACCTTTTTTCTTAGAGAAATACACCCATTTTGCTTTCCTAAAATGTCTTTCTGCAATTATATATACTTATTCCATAAATATATATTCAGAACTATGATTCATAATTTCACGATATACTTCTAGAATAGGTATATTTTTTTAATAAAATATCACTTAAAAATTAAGATAGTTAACAATAAATACATAAAAGATATCAAACACTTATTTTATATTCATGTTAGTTAACATTATTTTCATCCTATCATTAGTGTTCTTTAAATCCTATCTAAAATATTATTTTCATCTTATCTTTATTATTCTTTAAATCCTAATTTTAAACTATCTTCACCATCTATTCATTATATAATATTGCGTTTTCATCATTATTAGACAATATTTTATGTTTTCTTTCATGTGAGACTATTTTTCAAGGTACGTTCATCACTAACTTCATGTATTATACAACTTAATTACAAAGCAAAGCTTTTGATGATGGTTTCTTTCCTTCAAGTGCGTTCATTCATTTTCTAATATAAGTCTATGTCAATGATTTAGTGTCACATGAAGTTAATGATAAACATACCTTAAACACATTGTCACATGAAGGAAAATACAAAAATGTTGTATAATAACTATGAAAACATAGTATTATATAATGAATACATGGTAAATATAGTTTAAAATTAAGAATTAAAGAATAATAAAAATATGAAAATAAAGTTTTAGATAAGATTTAAAGAACACTAATGATAAGATAAAAATAAGACTAACAAACATGAGTGTAAGATTAGTGTTTATCATCTTTTTTTTTAATTTCTCTTTAATTATCTTAATTTTTAAGTGATATTTTATTTAAATATATACGTATTCCAAAAGTATATCTCTAGAACTTATGAATCATAGTTCTGTAAATACATTTCAGGGGCATATTTTATAAGAAAAAAAATATAATGGATAATTGAAAAATAGTAAGAGGACGCAGGAGTGTACTTAAAAATGGGGTGTAAATAGTAATATCTTTTTTTGAATGCATGTTGCTGTTTTCATCCCCTGTTATTTTCAAAAACTAGTGACAAGTCCAAATTACCCTCCTCTCATCTCCCTATAAGGCGACAACCCCTCCCCCTTCCTCTTCCTCTGCCCTCCTCACTTTCTGAATTGTGATTCCGCAAACACCCACCAAAGCTTTACGTCAGAGTCGGAGAAATCCTTACTGTCTTTTATTGTTTACATTTTAATTAATTTAATTATTTTTTGATAATATCTTAAATAAATATATTAAGGGTAGAATTTAATTAGATCAAAATAAAATATATATTAACAAAATTGAATATTAAATCAAAATTATAGTTTTTTATTTCTATCTAAAAACAAAGGTATCATAATTAGAAACTAGAGAAGATAGAGAGATTAAAATTTTATTTAAGCCAAGAAAAATTGTCTATAAAAGCAAGGGGTTTTGATTTTTCATTTTTTTTTTCTTTGGACAAAACAATAAACATAATCATAAAGAAAACTCAAATGTTGACTATCCACCATGTTGCACATTTAACATCGCCGAAAGTCATTCGGCCTTCAGCGTGACATGCTACAGAATCTCTTAATTTAAAAAGTATCGTAATACAACATAAGAATTTTTTACAATGTTTGAACTGCATATTTAATGATGTTGTTTAGTTTGCATTGAAAACTCCAAGTCTCCAACATTTTTTTGGAGAATAGGTCTCCAACACGTAAAAATCCTAAATTCTTTATCAGAACCAAATTACTCGAGATCATTAGTTATGAAAACACTATATGTTTAAATTTATATTTATATAGATAACATTTATCTTACAATAAAAATAAGCAAACGTTTGTACAGATTTGACATTAATTAATCATTGTATATATCAATTTGGCTATTTGAGATGTTATGTAGAGCAGGGGATGGGATTTGAACTCCTTTTCGTGCCTTACCGGTAATGAGAAGGCACGCTATCACAGTGATTATTCAGTGGCTTATATCATGTCGTTCGCATTCTGTGGTATTTGGCGCCACCTAATTTCTTAAATTGTTTGATGTTCATTGATTTAGCTTAATAAAGTTTATATTTCTTATGAAACAATTATAGTCCTCGACAGTCAACATGATAACCGATATGCACTTATATTTAAGTACTATATATTCATAAAACTTTCTTGTAAAAGGTTATGAATTATGATACTGTGTAGTATAAAAAAGAACCTCGTGGCTTTTTTTTCTTATTCTTTTTTGAAATAATAATATTTCTATAAATTAGGCTCTCTAGTCTCTTGACTGGCAATGCCTAAACCAAGCTCTCGCAAACTTATGGGTGATAAAAAATCATCAACAGGTCTTTGATCTACCAAGAGTTCAACATAAATCCTCTAGGTCAAAATGTAATCACGCATGCATATATTTAATAATTTTCTTCTGATAATTATCAATACTTGTCCATGCGATTAATTAATTAATTAATAATGCGATAATTATGTGTTTATGATTTGTGAGCTTCAACAGAGAGGGAAAGACATTGAAGTTACATTTTTCTAACGTAACACTGTTTACATTATGAAACTCGTATAGTAATATATTCAATTTTTATTTTTACATTTTAATAGTTACATTTTATATTGATGCAACTTATAAATGATTAGGCAGACACGTTTCTTTCATAATGCTGGTGCCAAACCTATACGGCTATAACCCCCTAGCATGACCTGAGTCAAATAACTCTAATCTATCAGCAACGAGTGCCCTATAAAGCAAGGGGGTCCTCCGCAAAATCATGATGATAGTTAAATACATGGCCCCAACTTTAGCACTAATCCCCATCCACATAGTACTTGGCCATGGATGGAATTGCTTTTATGGTAGTCACCATCATCGTCCTAAGGTCAGGTAATGTATATTGTTTACACAAAAGTAATATTAGATTCTGTCCCATACCAAGCTCCCCCTCCCACTATAAATAGTGAAGAGAGGCACACCCTTATGCATCCCTGTGTGTCTTAGTCTTAATTAAGAGTCTCACCCTTCTTAGTCTCTCTTTGAAAATGAAGATCTCATATGCAACATTGTGCATCATGCTTACTTTGCTTCTTCTAGGTCAGAGTGAGTTGTTGTGTATGGCAGCTGTGACGTGTAACGCGTTGCAGCTGAGTGCGTGTGCCAGCGCCATCACGTCCTCAACCCCTCCTTCAGCTGTTTGCTGTAGCAAACTGAAGGAACAGAGGCCTTGCCTTTGCCAGTATTTGAAAGACCCGAATCTCAAGAAGCTTGTTAACTCTCCTAATGCTAGGATGGTAGCTAATGCATGTGGTTCCCCATTCCCCACTTGCTAGAAAGAATTCAGTATTTCACTAGTCTCTCTCAAACCATCTACTAGGTTCATTTATATAGGAGCATCTTATGTGTTTTTTCTGTGTAATGTACTCTGTTTTGCTTGGGATCATCAAGTGGGACAGGTACTCTGCTTGTGGTCGTGCTATAACATTGTGTGTCAGATGCTGATTCTGAGCGTGCTACAACATTGTGTGTCCCTTGTCAGTTGTTGCCTTGTTGGAGAATTTGATCTTGTACCACGTATGCATCTATTAATGAATATGTATGTGGTTTGCTGATTCTGAGCGCTCAGCTTTTACTGGGTCCATCGCTCCATCGTACAAACTACAACTAATTTCTCTTCACTTGTCACGACTCTTTCTGTGAGATTATATTATAATTAAATCTCTTTACATAACCAGTTATGACTTATGAGACAATCATTTCATTTCCTGCTTAAGTAATAAGTAGTATTGCAGTAAAGCTGTTCGTACTTGAATTTCTGGTTAGTTTTTGTGTTAAATCTATATAGTACACTACTATAAAATAAACCAAAAACAAAACCAAAACTATATATGTCATCCATCAGTTTTATTTAATAATAAAACACTGTTAATATAATTTTTAAAATAATTATACTTAAAAACAATAAAATTATTATTATACGTAATAAAAATGTGATTAAATGACACCATGAAAACTGTCAACACATAATCTTGTTAGTTGTTTCTCTCTATATATAAGTGTCAGATGCTGTACAACGTATGCAAGAGAAAGGTGTGTAAATACTAGTGTTTTGTCTTTGAATTAGTGCCGCTAAATTGGGAAAATGAATAAGTAATTAGGGGTAAATATAATTTAACAATAGAAAAAGATGAGAATAAATTTGTGTCAATTACTTTGAATTGAGCTATTTGCTAGCTCAGTGATATCTGGTCTTTTTTTTCTTCTTACGCCACGACATTGCATTTTGTATCTCTTTTAATTATAAGAAATAAGAGTTAAAATAACGGTGATAATATTGATAATAATAACTTTTAAACATTCTAACGTTTAAATAAAGGGAGTGTTTAAAATTGAAGATTTCTCTTTGCTGAATTAACTGGTATAAGTTTATCATCTTTATCTTTCTAGACTTATTGTTTGAAGGGAAAAAAAGAATATTTTTTTCTACAAAAAGAAAAGAATATAATAAGAGTGAATGTATTGAAACTTACAGAAATATATTTTTATTTTTTGCCCTTTTTATAAGATAAGAGAAATTATATAGTTAGTGTAAAACTAAACAATGAACCAAGGGTAGGTTTGTATTTTTCAAAACAAAATATTATTTAAGTTTATTTTGTGATAATTAGATAATATAAAAAGTCTTAATAGTATTATTTTAGAATTTAAAAAGAAAAGATTAAACCATAGAAATTTTTTTTCTTCTTAAAAAGTTATCCTAAAATGTTCATGAAATAGTGTTCCTACAAAACCCAACAGCGATCTATCCGTTCCTTATCTACCCAAACCAAAAGACTTGCCTATCCCCAGATATTCAACCGAAGGCATTATTGCCTGTCTCCTTCACTCGCCTCCCTTCTTTCACTCTCAACCGTCAGAAAACATATTGCATTTTTTTTTTATCAGGATAAATTTTATTTTATTCTATCAGGAACATATTGCTTTTAAATAAGCCAACATATCATGCACATAATAATGATAATACAGTAATAATAATACAATGCCAAAATATCTAGATATTTAAATTTTAGGCTCCGACGTATCAGATTTCAGCCCAACAACTACGTGATAGAAGCCAATTAATACCAAATTCAAATATCAAGACAGAGTAACCTTACTCGAATAACAAATTTTTGCAACAAAATTTCTGCACATTCATTTTCTATCTCCATCACTCGTTGTCTTATCACACATTAAGAGTACTTATCAAGATATTAAAAAGAAGAAAAAATATATATCATCACCACACGGCAGGAAAGTGAGTCTAGTTAATCGGCCCTTCACTATTGAAAACTCGACTAAAAAGGCTTTATAAGAAATCTACAAGTTTAGAAAGAGTATCTCCAATTAAGTTTAAGAACTGCTTCAAACTTTGTGTTATAAACACCATTGGAGGAAGGTAACATGATTTCCAACTATAACAACTAGTTCTTAGACATCTCCAATGAGAGGTACTTTATAGATTTCTAAGGATAAGAAACCATTTCTAAGAAGAAATTCTTCGTTGGAGAGTATTTATGTGATATAAGAGTTTCTTTACAAAAAATTTGAATTTCTAATATAAGAAATCATTTCTACATTTCCTTATTTTTTTTCGAACATTACCAACCATGTGGATTTTTTGGAGTTTTTTTTTTCTGATTCTTACATTTGAACAAAATTTGTAAAAATTTCTTATAAGTGACATGACACTGAGGGAACCACAAATAGATGAGTAAGAGATTCTAAAAAATTCATATAAGCACTCCCCATTAGAGATGCTCTTATATAAACAATTAGTTCTTATGATTAAAATAAGATTTTATGAGTTAGATAATAAGTGAGACACATTTTAAGTTCTTATATGATTGCATCATTAGAGGACGAATCTTGACACATCGATAAAATTGTGTCTTGATGACTTATTGATCATGGATTCGAATTCGGAAATAACCTCTTTACATATGCAATGATAAGACTGTATATAATATCTCTCATTTTTACCTTAGCATAACAAAAAGGATCTGGACAATGGGATGATTGCATCATCAGAATAGAAAATTACTAGAGTTCTTAAACTTCAAGTATATCATTGGAGATGCTCAAGCTAATTTCTACTTCAACAGCACATGCAAGTGAGACATTGACACTAAAAGCATGCATGTAGCTTGAGGATGCAAGTTTCAAAACTTTAAAACAAGAAGATTGGAATATATTAATTAAACCACCACCATACTACTACCATCCACGACCATCTATCTATATATTTCAAGCATTCTCCTATTACAGCATAAATACTATATATTCATCCATTAATACAAAAACAAGGTTTTGAAAACACTATTCCTCCCTAGTCCCTAGTCCCTTATCCCCCAACACCCCTTATCCAGAAGCAAAAAGAGGACCACCAAAATAGAGTAAATCAGTCCAAACCCAGAAATCACCATTCAGGCCTTATCAGAGTCAGGACCTTGGTGGTGGTGGTGGTGTTGCGTGGCCAATCCAAGCCCTTCATTGCGGTGCTTCTCCCAGAAACCAGTGTCAGCCTTGGAGTGTGCCCAATAGTACAAAATGGCAGTCAACATAGACAACAAGGTCAAGGCAGCTCCAGCAGCAAACACACCCTTGCGTAGGGTAGCACAAGACAAATCGTGCTTCACAAAATACCCTCTGTACTTTGTGTGGTATGCATTCCTCGCAGACCCTGCTAACAGACACGCCTCTGCCGCCAAAAAACTAATCCTGATTTCACAGAATTAATTAATAATTGAAACAACAAATTCATCAAATCTTTCCAATTTTACACTTCAATTTTGTCTTCTAACAGCAAAATGCACAATCAATTCCCAAATGATGTAGCTGAAGTGAAATGGCTCAAAATTATGTACATAGGGATTTGATTGTTTAGATGCGTAATTAAAAGAGCGTGTGGTTAGAGGAGGGTTACCATGAGATGATGAAGGAGAAGACGGCGCAAGTGGCGGAGCAACCGGAGACGAGGCCTTTGCCGCAGCAAAGGCATCGGGTGACACCGTTAAGGACGGTGTGGCTGAGGAGCACGAGGGCGACGGCGGTGAGGCCGTAGACGGTGGAAGCGTCGGTGGTGTAAACGCAGAAGGTTCGGTCGTCGTACTCGTCGGGGACCACTTTGGCCTGAAAGGAAATCAGATTTCAGAGCTCAATTGCGGAAACCAAAGCGAGAGGAGAGAGAAAGAGAGGGGGTAGGGTTACCTCGCTACGACGTCGTTCGGCCCCAACGGCAAAAACGAAGGCTATGAGATGCAGAGCGATGATGAGAACTAAAATGGTTACAGAAACTGCCATGATTTTCTCCTCTACTTTGTTTGTGCTTCTCTCTTTCTCTAACTTCACTTCACTTCACTCCACTCTTACTGCCATCTTTTTTTTTTGTTTTGTTTTATTTTTGTGCTCTTTCTTATGTTATGTCTTTAGCTCTTCACACTCTCTTTGGCTCCGGCTTTTCGTGAACCTAATTCCTCATTTTCCTTTTATTCCTACTTCTCAAGTTCAAACTCCTTTTTTTCTAGGTTCATTGTATTTGCAAATATTTCCTTTTTAATTTACAATGATAAAACTATAATTTTAGATATTTATATATAATGTATTAAACAAAAATGTTATACTTATCGTTGTCTTTATAATTGTTTTAAAATGGTCAATAATATAAAAATAAGATAGTATTGTTTTAATTATTAATACAAAATGTGTGAACCATTGTTTTTTATTCTTTATTTGTTATTAAGACTATAAATGCGTGTTGAATTCACGTTAAATTATCCATAATCACATTAAAATACTAACTAATGTTATTTTAAATAAAGGTTTGCTTGTTTGATTTTATATTTAGCATTTTGATTTAACGTCTCTCCACATATAACGGATGACAATGAGTCAATATTAAATAGCTTTGTAATGCTTTTGCTTTGTTTGCTAATTTGGACTCGACTTTACCAATTTACATACATTTCTAAAGCAATTGAGGAATTGTTTGAGTTTAATATTGACTTTTAACTAAAGTACGTTTAAGTAGATTTTTTATTAATTATTTTTTAATTAACATGAATTTTGTATAAGAGCATTTTTAGTGTTAGATCTTGAACTCAAGATCTGATCTTCACTAGATCTCCCAATAAAGGAGATATCTCCAACATGGAGAATGAGTTTTTATAGAAGAACATTCAAGATCTGTATATAGTTCAAAAAAGAATAAATTTTTTATCTCTATCTCCCTTCCTAAGATCTCAATATAAAATATGTTACTAAAGAAAAATTAGAGAGATCTTTAATCCTATATGGTTCTATGAGGACTATCAAAAAGTGGTATAAGATCTCAATTTAAGATCTACCACTAAAATGCTCTAATCAATTCGAAAATTAATTTTATGAACACTTGCTCAAAAAATTCTTTTAAATAAGCGTGTAAAGTGAGAAAAATAAATATTTAAGGGATTAAAAAAAGTAGTAGCTTTTCTTTCTTTAGTTTAGGCTGCTTTGGCGCGAAGTTAAATTTGGGGTTGACATTTGTGGAAGCTAGTGTAAAAGTTTGTTTTGCTTTGAGTTATTGTTTGAAAAGAAATAATGAGATATACCCTAAAAAAATGATGGGCTTTGGATACACCTGTGTGGAAGTACAGGGAAGATTGGTGAGCTTGAGCACTAATACTGCCGTAAACTGAAATCATGTGACGACAAATCGAAACGAAGGTCGTGGGACCCACCTAGATAATTCATTATTCAAGTGGGAGACTTTTTTATATCTGTCACACTTTTTTTTAAAATTTGGCTAAATGCTACGAGGGCCAAAGTATTTGTAAAAATGCCACGCGGGCTAGTTCGCTAGTCAGAGAAGCGAACTATGTAGATGACGTGGCGCGTTATAAAATGGCCCTCTAGTTCGCTATAGATCCCACCGAACTACGTCTCTACCCAACGGGCAGTCCAAGCTGCCACGTGTCAAGCATCTACATAGTTTGTTACTACCTCCAGCGAACTAGGTATCCACGTGGCATGCATCTACATAGTTTGCTACTACCTCCAGCGAACTAGGTAGCCACGTGGCATGCATCTACATAGTTTGCTATGACACCTAGCGAACTACGTACCTACTTCGCTGTCCTTATTAGCGAACTTCTGTCCATTGCCACGCGTCCTGCCCGGTTCTGATGGGGCACTGATTCATTGCTCAGAGGAGCGCCAACTCAGCATACTTAGTTCGCTTCTCTGACTAACGAACTAGTCCGCGTGACATTTTTACAAATATTTTGGCCCTCGTGACATTTAGCCAAATTTTAAAAAAAATTGTGACAGATATAAAAAAGTCTCTTCAAGTGGTTTAGGGTGGGGGCCATTTACTGCGATCGATAGTCAAAACTAAAATAGCTGGAACACGGACGGTCGGAACGGCGCTATCCTTCACTGTCACTGGATTAAGGTAAGGTTGCCCTGTTTTTTTTGCTAAGATTTTTTAATGACGATAATGAAAGATAATTAGTAACCACTCAAATATATTGGAGTGTAGTTATTGTAAATTTTGTCATATTTATTTACATTTAATAAATAAAATTTAATTTTACGGATAAAAAGATATATTGTACTCCGCAAATGAGTAATTTATTGATTAAAAAATTAATTCAATTTCTATGAATAATATGTAATTAATTAAAAATGACCTTTAGTGTAACTTTTAAATATTATACATTACCTTCTAGGTACAAGCACACATTAAAAAAAATATATTCAAGCAAACGCTTCATTACAAAAACTTGTCGTTTGCATGTGAAAAGTGTCAAAAAGTTTTCACATATTAAATTTACAATTACCAAAACGACAGTCGGCAAATGCAGGAACACATCACACGCCATTGTCGCGTACTGTCTTTGTTCTCTATGCATTATACTAACTCATTTCAATTCACAATAAAGTGAACGGTTACGTTAATTTACAAGTATGATTGTCGGGGCGAATATTGTCCTTAGAAATCTTATTAATTACATTTTATAAAGGAATTTACATAAAAAAATCATTTTATTTATGTGTATTATTTTTTAAGGGATTATTATTAAGTCATGTCTCCGACCTATGTTCCGTTTGATTTGACTGTGTTTGTAAACAACTCTAATAAATCCAAATTGACATGAATTTTTACAAGCAAAAGCATCAGCGTAACATTTGATGTGAAAATTATGGGATGCCGGGTACTTGCGTTTAAAATACCAACCTAAACACGTTGGAAGGAATATATATATATATATATATATATATATATATATCTTTTTTTTTCATCGTTCGGGAAGGAATGAATTGGTAGAGATGGAAAACATCCGATTTTTTCATTTTTGCGTCATTTGGAGTAACTTGACAAGGGAATTAATGCTCTGTTGATTGTGAGAGAAGTAGCGCAGAAGAGATAATTTTAAAAATGGAGTAGAAATAAAGTTATATTAAGTTGTTTGGTTGAAGATAAATACATAAAATATTTGATTGTGAGAAATAAAACAAAAATAAAATAATAGAGTTGTGTTGATATGAATGAAATGCAAAACTATTATTTTTTGTCCTCATTTTACTCATATAACAAATCGTAAATAATAAATTAAATTAATATATAATTGATAAACTTAATCAATTATATAACTCAAAATAATTGTTTATAGTCAAAGATGAAAATTTTAAAGACTGAGATAACTCATATGGGCTCCACTTAATTCAAAATTAATTCTCCAAAACGCCCATCGAAATCAACGTACACATTAATTTTCTCTTCAGTAACTTGTTTTTGCCTAAAAAAACAAAGCGTAAACAAAGATAATATATTGGTCCCGTATGAGTGACTTCATTGACTTTAGTCAGAGAAGGGTTCACTAAAGTTAGAGTGTGTCTCAATACTAATATATACAAAGGTATATATAGACTGTCCACTAAAAAAATTATCACATTAACGTTAAGATTAAATTGAAATTCTTATAAAATATGAGTATGATAGATATTAATTAAATCAATCTTTATTAGTTCTCATATGAGTGACTATTTCTTTTAAATTTGGAGAGAGAAAAAAAGAAGAAAGAGGAATAATCTTCTTTTATATAATCACAAAAATAAGTTGTATATATTAAATTTCATTTTTAAAAAAATATTTGTTATTTTATATATAAAGTGTGATATATACAACTTATTTTTTGCGTTTCATTTTTAAATAAGAGAAAAGATTTGTTTGCCTTTCATTTTTTTCTTCTATTAAACATTCTAAAAAATCATCACCTCCTACTTCTCTTCTTTCCTTCCATTTTCATTTTTTCACTTTCTTTTATTTCATTTTTTTTCTAAACCAAACTTACCCTTGGTTTGTCGTCATCTTTGGAGTTAATTTCATTTTCCTAGAAAATAGACCCAGTCGGTTGCCTGTATTTTGCCAAACTTCCAACTACTTGAGTGCTTTTAACAATAGGCACGTCACAAGTCTTGCGTATTATTGAAAATATTTAATGTAACATAACTTCTTCCATGTGACACAACTCCTTCAATAACAAGTGTTTTTTATTTATTTATATAATGACAAGTGTATTGTTGATGCCTATTGTCTACCTGACATGCTACTTCTCAAACCCTTATCTATACTTATAATCCGGTCATCACCATGTGTCATGTTCATATGTTATTTGGGCTGACCATTTTTTTTTCTTTTTTTATTTAGTAATTTATCTTCTCTCTCCAACACTGTGCAAAGCACATGCCCACAACGAGTATATACATAATCATATTTCCTCTAAATACATTCTCTACTCTATAATTAGTCATCATTATGCTGTAAAAAAAAACAAAACCTAGTCATCACTGTGCTAATTTACTGATTTGGGTGTCAAAGTTCTTATAGGTAACTACCGCTTTGCTCATTATTTTGATGAAGCAGCCACATCTAGTCATCTACCCTTCATCCTATTTACAACCTCAACTAGAGCCACATGAAAGCTATACCAAAACACTAATGTAATAAATATTTCGAAATTTAAATATTTTTTAGTAATTGAAATATTAAATTTCATCATAGTTCACTTATCTTTCTTTAGCTTTTAATCCCAGTGCTTAATTTAAAATATATAAAACAAATAACTATTTTATCAATACCAATAAAAATAGTTATTTTAATTGTTTTTAGTTAATAATATTATAAATTTAAATTTTATTCTAAAATTACTCATAAAATTAAATAGTTTAATAAATGATAATATTTATTGACACTACTCATAATTTAACAAAACAAATATCAATAAATTTATCTACTTGCATTTTAAACCAAGTGAGTGTCTTGTTAATAAAATTCACAATAAATTAAGGGTTGGAAAAAATTTAACAATTGACACATAAAAATGAGTCTATATTTTTTATAATTGAGATAAACACACCCATTTATTTTATATATATAAAAGATGAGAAGTAGGAGAAATGATATTCGCATAACAAACAATATAACAAATTTTACAACTAAAAAGACAAATATAAGATGTACGGTAATAAATAATTTAATGGAGAGATTTTTTTGAGAGAATTTTATGGAGAGATATAGAGAAAAAAAAGTGTTGCTGTATAAAATATAAATTATTGTATTAGTTGGGATACAAATAGCAAGCCTCTAAGTTTAATACTTCAGCGATCAGGTGAAACTTTTAAAGGATACAAATATAAAAAATCTATTTATTAATAGCCATAGATGAAGAATTTTTTTAACAAATAGTTCTAAAATATAAATATTTTCAGATAATGGAAACATAATTAAGTCTTTTTTATTTAATATAAAAATAATTACTGGTAAAAATAAATTAAATTAATAAAAAAATTGTACTTTTTATACTTTAACCACCTAATATAAAAAAATATTTACATGTTTACCTTAATGGAAGAAAACTATTTATAATACAGATGATTTTTTTACATAAATTGAAGACAATAATTAATATTATAATTTTTAAATACAGATGATATTAAAAAATATTAAAAAATTGACTAATTTAAGAAAATATTTTTTGTTCCTTTTAGAAAATATTTGATTTATTTTTAGTAAATTTAAGCAATGTAATTCATTTTTTTAAGATATATCTTTATAATTTTACATAAAATATTTTTCAATAACTATACGTAATCTAAATAATTTATTTACCAAATTACCTGTTTTTTTATTCTTTTTAATCATTAATAACCAATATTTTTTTATACATTAGATTGTAAATAATTCTAATAATTATTATTGATAAAAATCAATAAAAAAATTATTTGCAAAATTTTACTTGAATTTTGAGAAATTCAAGTAATTTTTAAAATTCTAAATTTTAAATAATTGTAAAAGTAAACCAAATTGAAGAAAACTTGTTCTATATTGTTTATATTATATATTTAATTTTGAGTTTAATAACTATGCACTGATCATATAAAATAATTTTACACTGTCATTTAATTATAAATTATTGTTGATATGACTCTTATCATGTATAGTGGTTTCTAATTAGACAAATATGTAAAATTATTTTATAATGTTAGTACATTTGAGCAATGTAATTCATTATATATATATAAATTAATAAAAATATATTATTATGAAGGAACCTATCTTTATATACACCTTGGTGTGTGTATATTGAAAAGCAAAGTTTTTTTTTTATATATTTTATCACCTAAAATATAATATTTTTTCAATGATTTTATTTAATCTAAAGAATTTTTTTTACAGAGTATGTATTTTTTATTCTATTTGTGATGGGGTGCTCCAGAATCCATGATCTAGTCGTTCGTAGCATTCGGATGTGAGTTCCTAACAAGATGAGCAGCTGGTGTAGTAGTGTTTCTTTTTGGTGCATAACATTGGACTTTGTAGTAGACTTTTGCAGTATACCCCCTCATTGATGAGCCAGGATATGTGGGCTGGGCCTGTTGGAGGAAGAATAGGTATTGGAACCTGCTTTATGGTAATGCGATTTGCCTTTGTGAGCAGCTTACAGATAGTTCTCAAAATCAGTGAGGAGATCATGTATTTCTTCAAAGCTGAGTGGATTTTTTCTGGTTCAAATTGATGCATAAAACCTTTAGTGACGTACTGTGTACAATATGTCGTAAAAATATATTAATCATGTTTATTCATATTTGATAATATTTTTTAAATGTTATTAAAAGTTTTTAACAATATTTTTATTAAGTATTAAACAAAAAAAATGTAGCTAAAGATCACATGTGCAATTGTGATACAGCCACTTCTTTGTATTCAGGGCCTCTTTGAGGTGAATGATCCGATCTCTTATTTTGCCTGCAAACATTTTATTGAGAATGTCCTGTGCTTGTTTGAAATTTTTGTCATTGCCAAGCATAGCAATGACAATATTTATCAACAGATGAGATAATTGCATGTAGGATGAGCTGGTCTTGGCGTTACCGGTAGGATAATCAATTTGATTTAAGGCAAGCTGAGCAGGTTTTGGTGTTATCAACAAAGCCTATGAAGTCATAGCCAACAAGGAGAGTATTAATTTAGACCCTCCGAGAAGGATAACTGGTTCCATTGAGCTTAATTGAACTTAAGTGCGATTACTGATTGAGTATTTGTGGTAGGGATATTGGGGGTTTCATCAGATGAGGAAGTCATGGTGGAAGAGATATGGATCAAATGCTGTTAAGTCAAGGCAATTGACACATACAGTATATTATCAAGGGAATTCTCATTTTTATTTCATTGATATTATAGAGTACATTTGTAGACTCCTTAAGTACAACTGATTGATAAGAGATAAGATGATAAAAAAAGATGTATCCTAATCTAGACTAAGCTACAACAAATAGAAAAAATCTACATTTAAATTACATGGTAAGATCTTCATTTTAAGATTACGGAATCATGCTTATCCATTATGTATTTAGTTAGCAATAATTATGATATGCTCAGTTAGGATTCTATATCCACTTGGTTTGTTATAAATGTGATGAGTTCTTTGTATCTGCATGGAGCCGCTCGATATATATGGATATGGATCCTGACTTTAAGTATGTTGCAAGATTAAATTAATATTCATTTATTGTTTTCTTCCATTTTTTATTTCCTTGAGTCAATGACCTTTTATTGCTTGCATAATGTGGTGTTTTACTCGGTTGGATGCTTTATTGTTTGGTTCTTTGATAGGCAATTAGGGAAGGATAGTGACCGTGATTTCATGGACTCAACTAGTGATTACGTACGGTAGCCGTGATACATGAGGGAACAAAGGAATCTTCCCCATCTAGTGATGATGGAGAATCTGAAAATTCTCAGGTTCACTTGATTTTTTAGTATCTTGAACTGGTGACCCTCTTAGAAGTTGTGATATCTGTAGCCTGGTATTCTTATTTACTCATGTGCTTTGAGTCTTTGACATTCACTTTTTACAGATGCACAAGGGAATGACTTGTTCTACGTTTTGCTTTTATGCATTCATTTTACAGGATACCAAACCGCTCCAACATTGAAAGATCTTGGATTCTTGATGCTTTCTTTCTGACATATCATTCCCATTATGTGCCCGTGGGAGGTAGGAGGATTTTTGCTTCATTTCTGCCGTAGCGGATTTGGCTTTATAACAATGTTCAAGAAAAGATAGTAGAATAGTGTATTACATTAAATATTTTCTTTAAACGAATAAATTTCATATTTGAGATTGTTGCGTTAAGATGTTAGCATTAAACCATTAACTTGTTTTTCGTATGTAAAACAACAACTAAGCATTTCCCCACTAGCCGGCAAAACAGGGTGGGCTAGATAGATCATTCGACGCCAAAATTTATCTGTCTCGTGTATGTTACTATATGTATCAATGCACCTCAATAGAGGTATCGATGTGCATCCAAAATACTACTACTATTTATTAGACCAGAAACATCTATATATATATATATATATATGTTCCATTAATGTTATTTTATAGCTTTTCCTTATAACTATGATATATGTACTGTAAGTGTTATGTCAAAACCGCACCCCATGCTATATATGGATAGGATGTATATTGCAGTCTCTATTCCATTTCCATATTGGGTTCCACAAGATTCCTTAGTTTACAATCATCTGAATATATGCCTTATGTCTTGGCACCTATTAATTGTGATCTTTCTTCCATAGTTCTGTTATTTCCATAAGATGTGATCCTATTGTGTCTTGCTTAAAATCATGAAATGTCATTTTGGATTAGTTGGGGTTCTTTATTATTCTACTACAAAACTTGTGTTTTTTTTTTATCATGGGAACATGTTTCTATTTAAGCAGACATTGCCAATTATTGGTTTGGTGCATAATAATGAAATTATTGTGAGATGCTGCACCTGATAACCATAGTCTGTTTTCCAGTTTGCATCAGCTGCTTTATTTTTTCAATTTCACAAAGAAAGAGTATAGGCCATCGTGCCATCACATCCTACTGAGATGAACAGTGTCCATAAATTTACCAGTTTTTGGGTCTTGCTTCATACAAGTTCAAAGTATCTCTGGACTCATAATGGTGGATATGAATGTCAATTAGCTAGTTCTCTTTGTAGGCAACTGGTTAAGGGTTCCTTTGTTGACAACTGATTCAGGTCAGCCGTTGATGATGTTAAGATGACTGTAGCCATAAAATACTTCTACTGCTTAAGAACTGAACCCTAGTATTAGCCAGTCCCTCCTTAATTTGGTTCATTTCTTAGATATCAAACTTGCTGAAGTCAAGAGTTAATCACATACTATATAACAGAAAGAAAAAGGAAATAAAGATTATAAGCTCTCTGTCCTTTGTAATTCATTGCATTGTTTCCTGCGGCAATTAGTGGAAGAATCATAAAACTAATGGTAATAAAGCAGCAAAGCTCGGCATGTGTTCATGGTGGATATACAGATTAACGAGCAGCTTCACAAGGTTGGTTGATACATGTTATGAGGTTTTTGTTTGCTAACATCAATGACTCCTGCATGGATCGCTTCTTGTTCATTTCCAACTATTTCTATGTTGGTATGGTTATGTTAAAGGTCCTGGTTGGGGAATTTTACTGCATAGGAGCTTGGTGGACTCACGTTTCTTAGCTGCGTTACCTGTAGAACTCTTCTGTTGATTTCCTATACAAATAAAGGTTTCCTTTTCTTTAGACAATGGTAAAATTCATGATGAAAGAACTAATCAAAAAGTTCATTTGCATTAAAGAATGATATCTTAAAGTGAGTTTAGAAGAATCACATTCATAATTAATTTTACTGTATGAAAAGGTTTTAAAAAAATTATTCTTCACAAAATTCTACTCGTACTGCATTTTTTTTTTCTTTCAACTCAACACTAACACATCACTGTTACAACTGTTTGAAATAAAGCTAAACAAACAAACTAATCATTTTTATATAGGGTGAAATCTGAGGCTTTTCAATGTTTTTCTTTAGTAGTAGGATTTTTAATGTTAATAATATTCTTTTGTTAGTAAAGTTGAGATAAACATACTGACTCTGCCATAATGATTTAAACCGTGAGGATCTTCTTTTTTATTTTGTTCCCTTTTTTAACTAAATGTTGATGATAGTAATTTTTTTCAGAATTTTCTTCTTTAACTAGACATTAATCTGAACTTGATCAATTTAAAGGTGCGAAGGGGTACGCACGGAGATTGTGTCAGGTTATTGGATTTTATATATTTATTCAGCAAGTTATTCAGATTGAATGCTATTGGTCCGTTAAACTTCCAGAACTACTGGCGTCAATTTAACCTAAACTACAAGCCAATTCAAGTAAAAGTACGATATTCCTATACAAGGTATCCACAGTCCAAGATAAGCTCTAGTGATTACTTACTATTACTGACACTAGATTATATTCAGTTCAGTATTTGTAGCATGTGCCTATGGTACTTTGCCCATTCGTTGGAGATGGATTTGGCCATTTTGCGTTCATTAAAAGGCGCATAGTTACCCGTTCACATAAAATTTCCTAACAGTTCCATTGATGCATGAATTGCTAAATATTGAACGTGTTACAGTGGTCATACTAAAGTGAAAGGGTTTTTATGGTATTGTAATTGAAATTTAGTTGTGAATGGTATTTCAATTCTCAAGTCCAACATTAATCTCTTTAATGTGTAAAGATTATTAAATTAATCCATGCCTCTTCTAACAGAATCTATTTTAGGTACATGATTAAGAATCAAGTTTTGATTAATATATTTAAAGAACTCAATCATCTTAAAACTGTTAGGTTTTAGTGATATCTTTATGGAAATCTTATTGATTGAAGACAGCCAAATATTAATTATAAACCATTCTTCCGATAAAATTTGAATGCATGATTCACTACTTTATGAACTTGTGCTAGATGAATATTTGTCAAATGGATAATATATTTGGCTTGTAGAACTGTGGACAATCTTATATAGGAATATCGCACTTTTATCTTTATTGGCTTGTAGTTTGGGTAAAATTAACTTCAGTGGTTTTGAAAATTTTACTTCCATTGATGATATACAGACATCTTTATATTTCATACATTTCAATATTTCATCAACATCTATTTTTTTATCTCTTTTTTATTATAATATTTACCATTTTCTCTCATACCAAACAAACCCTAAGTGTTGAACAAATTTTGGAGTACACCAAATTGCTTCGTTTTACTTCCCCTTCATGTGTTTTTAAGGACCAATAATATTCAATAATCCAAATAACCTGCTGAAATAAATACATAAAATCCAATAGCTTGACACAATCTCCATGCATACCTCCCCACCTTAAATTGATCATTCTCAGATTATTGTCTAGTTATGTCTAGTTAAAAGAAGAAAGTTCTGGAAAAAGAAATCCAATTATCAACAGTTTGTTGATCATTGTTCAAATTAATTTTTGGTTTAAATAAAACAAATATTTTATGACTTGTTTAGATAAAAAAAATTCTACTAACACTCGTAGAAAAAGAAAAAGAAAGTAAAAAATGTTATAGATAAATTGAACTTCTCTTATAAATTAAAATTAATTTGTGCACTTAACTTTTGTGAAAGTAAGCTTAGCGTTTCATAAATTAATTTATAGAAAAATTCAATTTACTTTACTTTTTTTATTTTTTATATTAATGCTTACGATCCATACAGAACCTTAACATCAGGATACCACACGGCTTAAATTATTATGGTAGTCTTTTATATACATGTCAACTTTTCTAACCAAAAAAATTGCTATAAAAAATCTTGACATTTCCCCCTCCAAACAATTACTAGTCTGTTTGCTTAGGTTTAAGTGATTTCAAATTTGTTTTCGAGTTGAAAGGGAAAAAAAAAAATTCGCTGAGTAGAATTTATGCAGAGTAAAATATTAACCTTTTCGTATTTGTAAAATTAATTGCAAATATTATTCTACTAATACTTCAAAAGTGATTTTATTTACCACAAGTCAAAACTGATTCTTCTAAACTCACTTTTAACATATCATTTTGAAAATACAGAACAAACTATTTTAATTAGTTCAGTCGACAAGAATTTTACCATTATCTAAGGCAAAGGGACCGACCCTTCATCGGTATCTAAATTCAATAAACAAAAGTTCTATAGGTAATGCAGCAAAGAAAGATAACTACAAGAATTCAAATAGAGTTGGGGGCAATTCAAGCATGAATACATCTAAAAGACCATATCCAGTAAAATTCCCCCAATAAATTAAAGCTAAGTCCTATTATAGAACATCACCAGGACAGAAAAAATGTAGCCTGTTCTCTTTTAACAAAACCATAACAACAGATAAGCAACTGATGTAAGACTCATTGATGTTAGCAAATAAACAAATCAGCTAGCACTTGAGAAGCTGCTTGTTAATCTGTACATCCACCATGAACACATTAAGCCTCAACACTGCCGCTTGCCCAAAGCTTCCCTGCTTTATTACCATTACTTTTCTGATTCTTTCACTTATTACGGAAGGAAACAGTGCAGAAAATTACCAAGGACAGTGCTAAACATCTTTTCTCCATTGTTCATTTTCCTTCAGTCAATTAGGTTATTAACTCCAACTTCATCAAGGCTGGCATCTGAGAAATGAACCACAGGAGGCACTGGCAAATACGAAGGTTCTATTCTTAAATGGCCAAAGTATAACAACATTACAGTCACCTTAACATCATCAACGGCTGAAAAACTGAAAATCTGGGTGACTGACTTGAAGCAGTCTTAACCAGTCGTCAGCACCCTGCAAAAGAGACCGCTGGCGTTCATGTTCACCATTAGGAGTCCACAGAGATCCTTTGAACTTATATGAAGCAAGACCAAAAACAGGTAAAGACATTTTATGGACATGGTCCATCTCAGTAGGATGTGGCATGGGAGCCTGCACTCTTTGTGAACCTGAAAAAAACAATGCATGTCTCAATAAATCAGCTAGCGCAAAATAGATAATGGAAAAATCACAAGTAACAGGTGCCAAGACATAAGTCATATATTCATATAATTGTAAACGAAGGAAGATTGTGAAACCCAAATATGGAATAGAAACATCAATATGCATCCTATCCATTGCATGAGGAGGTTCTAAAATAACATTTATGGTACATGTATCATAGTCTAAGGAAAGGTTCTAAATAATATTTTATTTTAGAACCAGTCATTATGTTACGGATGGATGCATATACATGTCCCTATTCCATATTAATAGTATATTGGTATATATATATGTAACATACACAAGACAGAAATTTATGGTGTCATATGTTGCATGTAGCCAACCCTACACTAACTAGTAGAAAAAGGCTTAGTTGTAGTACATGGTAGCATAAGATAAACTAGTTACTGGTTTAATGCCAACATCCTTAGTCCTAAGACAACAATCTCAAAAACATGAAATTTATTCATTTAAGAAAACTTAATGCAATACAGTGGTTTATTATCTTTCCCAAACTTTGTTATATAGCAAAACCCACTACAGCATAAATGAAAAATCCATCTTACCTCCCATGGGCGTATAAAGAGAATGGTATGTCAGAAAACAAGCATCTAGATCTTTTAATGTTGGACCAGTTGGTATCCTGTAAATTGGATACCTACAAGCAAAACATAAGAACACGTGAGTCCCTTGTGCATCTGTAAGCTGAATATGAAAGCACATAAGTACAGAAGAATACCAGGCTACAGATATCCAACTTGATGGTAGTATATCACAACTTCCGAGGGTCACCAGTTCAGGGAATTGAAAAGCAAGGTCCGATATCTAACCACCACATAAAAGAACATATAATCAAACAGCTGAACAAAGAAGGAACAGGAAATAACAAATGACCAAAATTCCCTTCCAGTAGAAGGAAGGCAAAATATGACACGGTAGAGTCAGTTAGCACACCTTATCAGCCAAAGGCTCCCGGCTGTAAGGAGGGTCCCGTTCAAGATACTCAAAAATCAAGTAACCCTGAGAATTGGCAGATTCTCCATCATCACTAGAAAACCCATCTTGTGGAAGGGAATGGTGGTCTCTCAAAGATAATCTACCCATCCATTGAGGCGCCTCTTCTGACAGATGGGGAAGATTCCTCAATCCCCTTCCATGTACAGGTTCACTATCACTGCTACCATCACTACTTGAGTCCCTAAAATCACTGTCGCTATCCTCCCCAAGTTGCCTATCAAAGAACCAAACAACAACAATGTCATACAAGTAGTCAGCCCTCTGAGAACAAGGCAGTAGTATCCACACCTCTGCACACCATAAAAATTGAGGGAAAAAAAACAAACATACAAAAGTAGCTAACTCTTAGCTTAAAGCATTCAACCCTATAAGCAGTAAAGGTCTCATCGTTGTCTTGAGGAAATCAAAATGGTAGAAAACCAAACGTGCACATTATTTTAATCCTGTAACATACTTAAAATCCATAAACACTCAATAAAATATGCAAATCATCCACCCAAACCCTATTGTTTGGCTTGTATTTTGATTTTGCACCTTATGAAACAGTTACTAAAATGAATCACCTGTGCAGGTCCAAAGCAAGCTATATATATATATACCTTGACTTTACAGTTGGCTTCACATTCTGGGAATAAATTTGGATCCCAGAAAGATAGGGAACATAGTACTGCACAACACTATCCTTGTCATTCAGTACAAGTGGCACTCCTGCGCCATAAGCACTCCATTCCCGAAAGGACTCCCACAAATCCCCGAGGACGAAGTAAGGCTGAAACTCCGCCTCACTCGCCCCGAGTCCTCTTGTCGTCCTCTGCAAGATTCAAAAAAAAAAAAAAAAACTTTCACGCTTAACAGTTCCGTACACAAACACATAAAAAATGAGAAATTCACAGAAATGTCATTAATCCTTTTTCTTTTTCTGCACGAAAACTTTGCTTCATTTGCTTCTTTTAATTCACACCAAAAACATCCCCCCTCCATTCCATGGTCCCTTCTATAATTAAACACGTCCATAAATGTTAAACCTTCCTCCCATTGAATGCTTTGGTCACAACTCACAAACAAAGACGTGAACTTTAAATCGAATTCCCATCAAACCAATTTCAATAAATGAAACACGATTTCACCAACAAACCAGTTTAAATAAAACCTTTTTTTTTTCAAAACACTTGTTCCAGTGACTCAAAAGCAAACCTTAGGCAGATACAAAGCAGGCACGGAGGGCGTGATCGCCTGCAAGAACCTCTCCAGATTACTCAACCGGTTCGCCACCGGTTCGCACGAAGGAACCGCGCCGCTCTTCTTTGCCTCGTCCGACCCGACCCGATTCTCAGGTAACCGGTTGGCCGAATCGACCGATTTGTCTCTGACGGAGCGAGACGCGGCGACATCGCTGTGGACCCTACGAAGCTTGTCATTCTCCATAGTGCGAAGCGACCGGCGAGCCTTCGGAGAATAGAATCGATCCTCGCCGCGAGCGCGCCCGAAGTTCAACCCAGTACCCAACATTCCTATGCCCAATAAAAGAGAAGAAGAAAAAAAGGGGACTCAGGAATAAAAAAACGGAACTTTTATGGATAAAACCTTGAGTGTGTGTGGTCAACGGTGTTTCGGATAGAAAGAAATTGTTGGGAATTGGATTGGGAACGATGAGGATCTGTGTGTGGCGATTCTAGGGTTTGGGGGAAAGGGGTTGCTTTTTTGTTGTTATGAGGAAGAAGGATTTGAGTAGTGAGGAGTTGTTTCTGTGAATCGGAAAGAATAAAAGAAGAATTGGGAAGGGATGGGTCTTTGAGTTAAATAGAAAAACGTTACGATTTGTATATTCCGATATTTTTACTATTTTTTTTATCTCTCCTTCTTCTTTTAATTTCTCATGGTGTCACATAATATATTTAGATAACATGATGCTATTATTAACTGAGTTGTATTAACCAGTGTTGTTATGGTATTGTTTAAGAAAAAAAAATATTTATTATATAAATTATAAAATAATGTAAAAAATTCTTCTATTAAAAAAAATTATTCAAAATTTTTTATCCAATATTCTGAAGTATTGGTTAGCATTTTTCTTATTAATTATATCTTCTTATTTTATTTGTTTTTTTTCTTCTCCTTGAATGACTGAATATATTACTATATATGCACTTGTTAATTACGTGAATGGTATTTTTTATGAATAAAGAAGCGAACGTGGAGGGAGTCAGGAAATGGATCTGGTCGTTGGAGGATGCAGGAGGCAGGTGGGGCGGAAGGGTAAGGTGGTCATTTCAATCGATGGCTAAGTGGAATGGAATGCGAGGGGCGAAAAACGATTGAAAACGGAAAATTAATTAAATTAACTCTGAATATTTATGACCGACCATAGACTTTACCCTTTTCTTTTTCTTTGATTTACCGTTGCTAATTTTTCATTTTTTTTACTGTACTTTTTTTTTAAATAGATATCTCGCATTTTATAAAATATTTCAATTTGATGGATACATTTATCATCTGTTTAGATGAGAAAAAAATATAGGAAAAATCACAAATAACGATACATACATATAAACAAATTATACTTGTTAAATGACGTTGTTCTATGAATTAAAATATTTACAAGAATCTTTTTTAAATAAAATATTTACATAAGTTATGATTTATGAAATAAAAAGTAAAATACCATTAGGAATTTTAATTTTATAAGGATGGTATTCAACTTTCATAATAGTATGTTTTTTTACACAGTTTTCATAATAGTAATTGATTAATAGAAAGAAAGTTATTAAAATTAAATATTTTTTAAAATTTAATTTAATATTTATGGATGAAAGAGAATAATATGAAAAATATTTAACCCGAAACCTGTTTTATTTTCTTTATATGAAGTGGAAATCATTAAATGTCTTTGTTGTATTATTTTATTCAATGACTATCATTTAATTTTACGTATGTCAAATTGTGCTTGCATTTTTCTAATAATTGTATTTATTGTATTATTTTATTCAATATCTATCATTTAATTTTATCTAGGTCAGTTTGTGTTTAAATTTTAATTACTTAAATAATTGTATTGGATAAATAAATGTTTTAATCCTTGAATGTATGATTTAGTGATAATATACTGCTTGAAAGGAAGAAAAAAAAACTGATCTTAGTTATTAAATATATAAAAACTATAACTGTATTGTAAAAAAAGTAAAATTACATTGTCAATCCTGATATATTTTTGCTTAATATCTCTCTAATTATTCACTAGTTGTTGCTTATATATCAACATATATTTGTACATCTTATTTTTTATTCAAATTATATAACTGCATGTTATTATCTATTTATCTTATTAATAAATTAATTAACAAATAAATGCTCAAAGTCTATATTTCATACTATACATACAGATTCTCTCAAATCTTTACTAACATCTTTTGATCATCTTATAATCTACTCATTATTCATTCACCATCATTCATTCATCATCCGAGACACCCTTAAAAATACTTTATACTCTTATACACTTAATTATTCTTATTTAAGTGTAGAGTTTGAAACCTACTTAAACCCCATCTAGTGAAATTTCCAAATTGTGATAAAAACAACAACAATTATATATTGTCTCACAACTATAAAAATTATAACTTAATATTGTTTATTAGATATTACTATTTAATAATGAAATAGTCTCACAATCAAAAGTGTAATTGTCACATATTTAATATATTTAGAAATTAAATTATATTTTTATTATTTTAGAAAATAAATTATCACTAATTTGTACAAGGAACAAAATAATCATTTACGCAGTACAATTATAAAAAATTAAAGTTTAAGCACAAATTGACATGGATAAAATCAGATGATAGTTATTGAATAAAATAATACAATAAAAGCATTTGATTTGATGAAATTATTAAAAATTAAAATTTAAGCACAATTTAACATAAATAGAATTGAATGATACTTATTGAATAAAATAATACTACAATAAAGGCATTTAATGATTTCAACTTCACATAAAGAAAATAAAACAAGTTTTAGGGTAAATATTTTTCATTTTATTCTCTTTTGTCCATAAATATTAAAGTAACTTTAAAAAAATAAAATTTAATAAAGAAAAAATTAAATATTAATAAATTTAAGATTAATTTAAAAATTTTGTAATTTCAAATAGTAAATCGTCACCTATTTATATATTAAGTGGTCAAAATAATTATTTATTCTTTTTATTGTCATTTGTTAGAAATTACAAATGTCTTTTAATCTACTAAGTTATAAACTGATTCCACTTGTGTTGCATGATTAATGATGATCTAAGAAAATTTTATACATATAAAAATCAAATATAAGTTCTTCTTTTAAATAAATTATTCTTTCACATATTAAAAAAAATCTTACATCATTATATCAACCTTATAAATTAATAATCATTTACTCTAAATGTATTGGTATGAAAACTAGAAGAAAAAAATCTACAGTGTAAATGAAATCTAAAAAAATGATGTATACACATTCAATGAGCTGTTAGCATAATTGATGCGTTTTTTCTACAAATATTATACGTGGACTTAATTAATTATTTCCCCACTTTATACGGAATGAACCATTTCCAACACATTTATTAAAAAAATCATTTTCAACACAGCTAACTTCTGTAACAAAAAAATGGTAGAAAAGTAGAAAACACATCTAACTCTTATAATGCTCTTTTCTAGACAGAAAAATGATACAAGTGAGATGAATCTTCAATTTTATGGGGTGGGTACAACTTAAAAAATTATTAATTAGTTTTGAAAAATAAAATCATTTTGATGCATCTTTATATAATTATGGTTTCTTATATTTTTATGGTTATGGCATATTAACAATGTGTTTAGTTTTTATTTACTAATTTGTATAATATTATTTTCATAATTGACGTTATTATTATAATTATATATGAAAAAAATATTTTAATTTTGGGGAAAATAGAAACTAATTTATACTGGAAAAGGTAGGAAGTCATTATTCAATAAAACTAATTATTGAGTTACCTAATGAATATTAGTAGAATAAAAACCAACAAATTTATTTTATATGTTGTAAAAAATCTGTACTATCAATTAATTAAAAATTGATAAATATAATTTTTAAGATAATTATTAAAAAAATTATTCTACAACCGTTTGTTGTTAGGCACAGTGTAAAATTCTTTTATGCATAGCCTATTTTCTCGTAACGTTATAGAAAAATACGTTTATATATTTTTAAATAATTTGTATTTTATAGATAAAAATAAGGTTTTTACATAATTTTATTTTAAATTTTTTTAGATGCATAATTTAAATAATTTTATACATAAAAAAGTATCGTTTAAAAACATAGTTTAGAAATGTATTTGAGAAATTACTACGATTATTTATATTTACTTAATTAAATTATAAATTTATCTTACAAAATATAGATGTTCGGTATAATGGATTAACATGATTTTACAATTAGTTGTAAATGTTAGATTAACTTATACTTTTGAATTTCAAGCTTTTTGTCACTTTGATATTTTGGTTCCTCATTTATTGTCACTTTATAAATTTTACTCACTGTATCACAATTTTCCTCCTATATTTGTAATGTTAAAATAAATTTATCTCTCTAATTTATATATATTTTTAGATATTGTGCTAAGTAATATTTAGCTCGTAGTTTATAATTCTTATTATTTATCCCTTTTTTTTAATAATTTTATCATTTCATTTAATAGTAAACTAAAAAAATATTTAAATTATGCATAAAAAAAAACGGTGGAAATTGAACTGCAACTCGTGATCGGGTTAAAATGTTTATTTGTGTTGGGTTGTTTGGATTTTGAAAAGACAAAATTAGGCTTTTGGATGTGAGGACTGGGGATGCTGAAAGTAGCCGTGGGAATAACAAGTTTTGATGATCATGATGATGGTCCATGGATCATGGAGGAAGTACCACTATGCATGTGGTCAAAAGATCCGAAATTGACAACAGCTGGTGATCTCTGATTGGTGGAAACCAAGGCACTCGGATTCGTCATCAGTAGGGTGACACGTGTGCCAGAGATAAAGTGTAGTACACGTGTACGGACCTGATTTAAGGCAGTAATACTGTGGAAGCTGTCTTTCTTATCATATTTTATCCTCCTACCTTTTTTTAAAAAGAAGAAAGTAAAAGAAACTCCTCTTTTCATATCATCTGTAAATTCGAATCACGAAAATAAACACGTCAACACACGAAGTTTTTTGTTATTTTAAAGTTAAAAAATATATATATTATGCTTTTATATGACAATATATATTTCAATATAAATGTTCCATTCACATTAATTTAAAATAAACTTTAAATATATCTAAAATTTTAAAATTCAATTTAACAAAATTTAAATAAATTAATAAGAGATCACTTGTCTTTTTATTTTTAATTTTAAATTGATAAAATTAGGGGATTCGTTGATCATGTAATCAAATGTAGACCCAAAAAGCTGATAAAAATTGAAAATCGAATGTATCAAAAATTGGAAATCCAATCTTTTTAGTAGATTGATCAGATTTTGAATTTGATTTTAAAAATAATTCAAAGCAAACTTATACATACATATACACATTTCTATTTCTATTATAATTTATTGTATATTTATAAAATTATCATATAAATTTTAACTTATTTATGAAATAAAAATATTTTTACTACTTATTTAAATTAAGATGAGTAAATATTCTATTATTAGGTATATAATAACGTATAAATAGAATATTTAATATTTTAAATTATTATTTATTATATATATTACTTTTATTTAGTATTTTCTAAACAAGTTAAAAGTAAAATTAAAACTAAAAATCGATCAAATCTAAATGGAGAAAAAGAGTTGGGGTGATAGAGTTTTTTAATAGCATCACTTTGTTTTATTTGTCCAAATAAGTTTATAGATAGCGTTAGCCTATCTCTATGTTTTAGTGTATCGAGTAAACAAGAAAAAATGTTTTTTAATAATGTAATTTTTTATTAAATTTAATTTTGGTATTTATATTTTTAAATAAATGAAATTTTTATTTATATTTATGTACCATTTGGATAGATCGTATCCTGATCCTTTTTCCTTAGTCTCTACGCATCAAATGCTTAAGACTGGAGGGTTGTATACCCTCCGGATTAGATTGTATCGCATTCGAGTTTCTTTTGCCTTAGCCTTTATGCACTAAATATTTGATGATAGATGGTTGTGTACTCTTCAGATGGAATCATATTCGGATTCCTTTTGTCTTAGCCTTTACGTACCAAGTGCTTGAGGCTGAAGGGTTATATACCCTCTATATCATATTGTATGTTGATCCTTTTGTCTTAGCCTCTATGCATGAAATGCTTGAGGCTAAAGAGTTGTGTACCCTCCGAATCGAACAGAATCCTGATCATTTTGACTTAGCTGCTATGCACCAAATGCTTGAGTTTGAAAGGTGATGTACCCTCCGAATTAGATTATATCCCGATCCTTTTGATAAATCCCTTTAGGTCGATATTTAGAATGATCAGTGTATTTAAGGGATTAGTATATGGTTAAATTACCTCCGAATATTTGAATGCACCAAAAAGTTATCATAATCACAATCATGCACCGAGATTCGGGAGATATAATGTACCATTTTGATACGCCATAATGTCTAGACCCGCGAATATCAAGGGGTATACACGCAACAAACAATCATAAGTAGCCCCTTCATTATTAGGACAACAAGTTAAGTAATACAATTCACTTGAGTGCTTTAGATTAGGCTATCTCCACTACGAGGAAGCCTTTTTTGAACAATTTATAATATTTTTGTGCACTTAGTTCCTACTTAATACCTTCGATAATGAGAATAGTAATGCACCAAAAATGCAATTAGTGATAATTTAAAATAAGCCAAATTGTAATTTTAATATATCTTTAATTTTTTTATCTGTATTTTTGGTCCCCATGTTTTTTTGTATGTGTACCCTCCGGGTCGAATTATAGTTTGATCCTCGTGACATAGCCTCTACGCACTTCATGCTTGAGACTTGAGGGTTGTGTACCCTCTAGGTTGGATTGTAGTCCGATTCTTGTGACTTAGCCTCTGCACACTTTGTGCTTAAGACTCGAGGGCTTTGTACCATATGGATCGAATCGTAGCCCGATTGTCATGACTTAGCCTCTTTGCACTTTGTGCTTGAGGCTTGGGATTTGTGTACTCTTTGGGTCGAATCGTAGTCCTATTGGGGATAATGTGTGTGTCCAAGATTCAATCTATCATGTTATCAATTTTAGTAAATAATTTTTATTTATTTTATGATCATATTTATTGTTTTATTAAATTGTGTATTTGATAAGTCATTGATTAAAATTAGAGACTTGTTATCATGTTAGAGATTATGATAATGATAAATAAGTCATTTATAATTTTAATCTAAATTGTTTCTTATTGTAAGATTATTGTGAATATGACATCAACAATTCAGATAGATCAATATATATGTGATGATCTTTGTAACACCCCGGATTATAAGTTGTTAATTTGGATATTTATGTGTGTAATGATGTTGCTTAATTACTTGATTTATTTTGATGAGTGCTGGTTGTTATTGTTCTGCCTTGGTATGCGTGTTTTGTGATGAATGTGCTAAGTCAACTTTGATTGGCTGTGGTTACTGCCCGAACACGCAAGGTGGACATGTCCTGTCAGCTGAGTATTTAATAGCAGAAGTGTGCAGAGGAAGCGTATCCATCTTTTCTCCTTGCGCTTTCCTCTTGCTTTTCTTCGTCCTCTCTCTAAAACTCACACACAGAACCCTCTCTCTCCCTCAACCTTCTGTGTTACCTTTAACTCAAGAGAACCACCGTCGTTGCCACGAAAGCCTGACGACGAGAAGGTCCTCCTGGTCGGAACGGAAGCACAGGACAACCCGTCGTATAGTTGCAAAACGAACATCTGGTTAGGTAAAGGGAGCTTATCATGTTTAATAACGTTTTCAGGTAGCATGGTTGAGGACCAGAGAGTCCGACCTAGACGATGGTTGCATGTCCCATGTGTGTTGTTTTCCAATAAGCTATGTTCGTCTTATTGAATGGAGCGGGTTACGCCTTGTGTTTGTGGATTGATTTTGTGTTGATATTAAGGATGTTCTGGTGTGGGGTTCTGGAAATGGGGAGTTGATGTTGTAAGAATCTCTCCATGCATGCGTGTGGAGTTGGTATTTTGATGCGGAAAAACTCCCAAACACTCTGCAGAAGTGTTCGTGAAGGCGCTAAGTACCGGGTAGGGGTTGGCCGAGTTGTATGTGTATGTATTAGTGACGTCGGCTACCGAGATGAGTTGGTCGAGTTGTATGTGTATGTATTAGCGATGTCGACTGTCGAGATGAGTTGGTCGAGTTGTATATACATATATATACGTGTAGTGTTTGTGCGCGACGTATGTGGGTTACGTTGAAGTCAGCCTCTACGATGACTTGAGATGTTTTGTTCCTTGATAGAGCCATAGTGAGAGGCTAGGAATAAACTTGTGAGATGTCGGGACTGAGTGGTGGACCATGCAAGGACCACAGTCAGTGCATCAGTAAGCCCGTGTTAGGGCGACCTTCGTTTGGGGTAGTGTGTATGTAACCTGGGAGGGTATAGAGATCTTAGTCGGGAAGAGAACGTTCCTGTGCTAGGCCATACGTCGATGGTGGCCATGAGAGAAAAAGAAAGAAAAGTTTAAATTTGTTATATTCTGTCAGAAAAAGCATTAGTGACGGAATTAGCGACAGAATTAGAGTTGAAGGAGCCACGCCAGTAGCATGGGAGCCACGCCAGTAGCGTGGGAAGTGCTCCAAAAAGCCATTTTCCACTAGAATGTCACGCTGGTAGCGTGAGAGCCACACTGGTATCGTGGGAAGTGCTTCAGAAAGCCATTTTCCACTGGAATGCCACGCCGGTAGCGTGGGAGCCACGCTGGTAGCATGGGAAGTGCCCCAGAAAGCTATTTTCCACTGGAATGCCACGCCGGTAGCGTGAGAGCCACACTGGTAGCGTGGGAAGTGCTCCAGAAAGCTATTTTTCACTGGAATGCCACGTCGGTAGCGTGGGAGCCACGCTGGTAGCGTGGGAGCTCGCGTTGGGGGCCTATAAAAGGCCATTTTTACGAAATTTGGGCCAAAAATCAGTCTTCTTCCTCCTCTGAACGCCCTTCCTCCATTGTTGAGCACCCAAGCTTCTTAAACCCTTGTTTATTCATCAAAACACTCCCTTTAAACACCAAACTTGTTGGAAAACACTTGGTGAGCTTGAATCCTTCATCAATCTCCCTTAGAAACCCCAAATTAGAGAAATCCCTTTCTCAAGGGAAGTTCTTAGAACTCGAGTTCAGCGAGGAACGGCGGTGATTCACGGACACCCGGGCTAGGGGAAGTGGTCCAGAGGTCTTCCTTGCCATCTTTGAGGTAAGAAACTCGAGATTCACCATTTAATTTGTGAATTGGGGTTTTGGGTGAATAGTGACCCACTTGTGATAGAGCTAGTATTAGCCTTGGGTCCTTTAGAGATGTGTGTTTAGAATGTTGTGAGGATGAAGGATTAGCTCTCAAATGTTAGTTTGGTGAACTTTGATTCTTGGCTCTATGTAATGCATGTATAGTTAGTATGCTGAGTTACTTGACTATGTTGTGACATGCAAGAGCCTTGGTATATGGTTTTGATGTGCTTGAGAGGCTGTTGGAACGGTGCCTTATGTGTGAAAAGAACCGTTCAAGCCATATGTGAATTCTGAGCTTTTGGGTTTGTAAAGAGCTTTGAGCTCATTGCGTTTGGTTTGCATCAAGTCTGTGGTGACTCTAATGCCTTGATTAAGCTGAGATAGACCGCTGAGGGTCTATGAGATGGCTTGTGGGTGATGAGCCTTGGTAAACCTTAAGTTAGATGACTTAGAGGTTTTGGAAAGGAATGAAGTTTCTTTCATTGTGACGGTTGAGAACCGTGTGATATGTTTATGTCTTGTGTAGTTGAATTGGCTATGATATGTGCTTATGTGCTTTGTATAGGGTGTGACACCGAGGGTGTCAGTGGCGTAGACCACAGAGCAGGGAAAGAACTGCAGAACTCGGCTTTGCCAGGTAAGTTCTTGGTCCCTTGGGGATGTTTCCCACTACTTGTGTTCCACCATACTCCGAGGGAGTGATGGTTGCATTCATGATGCATGCATTGATGGTTGTTGCATACTCATAATGATATATATGCATGTTTTATGCTTTGTATGTATGGATACCTGAGATATATCTTCTGGCCAGTTAGATAGATATGGACCTCCCTAGGAGAAGAGCGCACCTCCTAGTTTGGTTTGCTCGTGGGTGATGATGATCCCAGGGTGATGATGATCCCTTAAAACCAAGAGATAGGTGGTCCCGCCGCGGTTGAAGCCTATTCTCGGAGGTACCATATACGTGCGTCCATGTGTAAGGGGTAGCTCCCGATGGGATGGCACGAGTGTGAGTTCCGGTCTCACACTGAGGTTTGATGCTGATGATGATGCATCGAGGTGTTGATGATGATGCACCGTGGCGGCGTAGTTCCGTAGTATACCTTAGAGCTAGATGACTTGGCTATGTATTGTTATGATGGTCGGGAGGCCAGATTAATTGTGATGCCTGGATGACGTGTGTCATGGAAAGTGAGCCAGGGTGGAGGAGATGCCTCAAAGGACCCTGAGCTTACTGAGATGTATATCTCATCCCGTGTGGGGTTTATGTTGTTTCAGGTGACTCTTCTGGCAGAGAGGAGCGGTCTCAGGGCGGGAGGCCCCAGTAGAGACAGGATCTGCTTGGCCGTGTGGCAGCAGGGAGAGCTGGGAGGCTCGGTTTTGGTTCATGATGGTTTTGTACCCCTGTAAAGGGAAGATGTGTGTGTGCACACATGTGTGCCTTGTATATATCTTGTATGCCCTCGTGTGAGGAAGGATCTTTGAGATCAAAGCACTCGGATGCTTATTCTTTTGTATAGACACTGCGAGTGTCAGATGATGTATATGTACATAACCGGTTAGTTATGTAATTGATGTTTCCTTCTGACTTTATCTGTTGAGGCATTTGTGTTTATCTGCCTATGGTTATGTTTATGTGATTCTGGATCAAAGGGGGCTAGTGTTGCTGTGATGTTAATTTTTATGAGTTCCATACATAATGAATCAAGAAACATGGTTTTGAAAACGCTTTCGGGGTTGTAATTAATTGGTTTTACATTAATTACTGCGCTTATCTGATAAAATAATTGTTAATACACCGGATGCATACGGGGTGTTACAGGGTGAGTCCTGTGCACGACAGAGTGACCCTGACGACAACTACAACTATCATTTGGACCATGGATTTGGCCTATTTTCGGGATGGTACCACATTGCATGTTGAAAACTAAGACAGGAGCATGCATCATGCTAGACATATTTAAGTCGACTTGTGGAATGTTCCTGAATGCTTGTTTATGTTGGATGCGTGTTGATATATCTGGACTTTGTGGTGATACTATGACGCTTGGATTGTTTTCCCTTGACTGATGATACCTTTTGCTTGTTATTTTATATGATGCACTCACCCTTGCTTTGTCGTGCCATGTCGGTTGGTACTTGTGATGATCGCGAACCTGATTCGTGTGAACAGACAGACAACAGTAGGTGATTCGGGAAGATGACAACTGTTTAGTTGGAGCCGCCGAGTTGTCGGGATGTCGATGTAACGGATCCCGGGCAGGGTTTACGTTTTGCTGACCACACCCCTGATTTTTATAGTTACACTCATATTTTGCTAGTTGCACCCTTGATATTTGATTTCTTACTTCATTTGTAAAACTCTTGTACGCTTTAAAATATGGATAATTGTACTTGCCATCAAAACACGTCTTGTGTAAATAGAGATATGTATGTTATTGGAATGTTTTTCACATTGTCTTGGTTATGTTAGTCATGTGATTACAAAAAATTTACCACAATGTTCATTAAATTTGGGAAGGGGGTAATCATTTTATCAAAAGTTTTGTTAATGTTGTGGTTAAAAGTAGAGATACAGTAGCGACGTGACAGGTTGTTACAATCTTTATTGGATTAAGATTAAAAAATCACATTTATTAAATTGCATATATAAATGGTATACATGTGAATATCATTATTGAACTGACTCAATTGAGAATTTCTGATAATTAATATTATCTTTATATGTCGATAGGAAATTCTCAAAAATAAATATAATAGTTTTTTTTACTTGATATTATCATAGTAATTAATAAGTTATTTGTTATATTTTAATTTTGGACACCTAATATCTTAGGTTATTGTTGAATGAATATTAAATATGATTAAATATTTGTATAATTAATGATTAATCAAGAAGGAATCCATCCACTATAGGTAATGAGTTTGAGCTCTATGATAAAGTTAAGTCTTTGACCAGAGCAATTGAATAAAAAAAGAAAAGTGTTTCTTAACTCATTGATTAAATATAATGTGTTAACTTATGATTGATTACTACCTATTTAGTATTGAACCTATGTGATCATATACATCTAGACTCAAAATCTTAAACTCAAGTTTATGGATCTTGTTTTCACTTATATGATATTTAACATTTTCATTTTCACACGATAAGAGACTTCATCTTACACTTATATTCCAACAATTAAATCCAAAATTTAATGGTTGTCATTTTTGGGCGAGTAATGACTTTCATTTTTTGTTGTTGATCATAATGGCTTTCATTTCATTATTCTGATAACTTGCAAATAAAAATAAAATTTTCTTTCTTTTTCGACGATTAAATATTTTGTTGACATATTCATAAGGAGTTTCCTGGAAAGGAAAATCACACACACAAGAGCCGGACTCAGTTTTAATTATTAGTTACTAGTTAATAAAAACTCTCACGAGTGGAACGTCAAAAAAAAAAAAAAAACTCACGAGTGACGACCATAACATGACAATGATTACCTTCGTATCGTATTGCGATTTGTGATAAGAGTAAATATTAGTAAATTTGCAAAAATGAAATAATGGCCATCAAGTATATGCCGAAAGAGAGACTTTAATGTTTTGGAAGTGTGGTTGTTTTCTGAGAAAGTGGGACTGAAATGCATATGGCGGAGACCCACAGGCCACAAGATTGATGCCAGTGCTCTTGAAAAGGACTTGAGCTATAAGCACTAACATCTGGCTATTTGGCACCAGTCATATTGGACATCAATTTGCAACCATCAAATATTGAAAAAAATAAACCCCCTTAACCTCATGCGCTTGGAGTCATTTTGATTCATTTAAGTAAAATTTATAATTACCTAAACTGCTTTTATTTTTTTGTTCTGAATGTGGATCGGCCAGAAGCAATTGTTTTTGTTTGTTTTGTTTTTTGTTTTAGTAAATGCACGAAGCAATTGTTACCTTCAATTTTGATAGGCAAAAACACTTGAAGGACGTTTTTGAGAATAAAAGTTTGAAGAAAAAGGGGAGGAAAGTCAAGTTTTTATTTTAAAATTAAGAGTTACATAATCTTAATAAAAAAATTAGAACGTTAAATTTATACTGTTTATCATTTTATTTATTAGAAAATAAATTAGAAATATTTTGAAAAATGGAAATTTTGTCTTTTTATTTTCTTCAAAATTCTACTTTCAAATATACTCTAAAATGCTTAAGTTTTGTTTTTGGGAGGGAGGTGAGGATTGGAAGAGGAATGATATCATCCAAAAATTTAATTGAACACTCACATAAGAAATTTGTTGAATTTTATAAATTTATAATAATTATCTTAAAAATTATTTTAATAATACTTTTTTATTTGTTCACCATAAAAAGTTGTTTACATGAACAAAGACATGACTATTCTCGTCCAAATCATGGGATCTAACCTTCCCTTGTGATGGGATCAAACCTTGCACTTGAAACTTGTGTTTCTCCTGTGCGAGGTGGACAAATTTTGTCCCATTACCTCTCTGTATCATTTCATTTCCCTTTCTCTTAGGTCAAATGTGTGTCATTGTCCTGAATTTATATATTTATTTACTAGTCAGAGTCCCAGTTTAGTTATTATCTTTGTTCAAGAGGCTAAGCCCTGTTTAAATGCAACTCTAGTTTAGATCAGGCCGACAATGACTCAAGCTAAATCCAATAAATCTCCTTAATCCTTCAAAGCATTCATTTTGATCAACAAATTAAAATTACTGAACAAAAAGTCCCGAACAGTAACTATAAAAGAATTATCCCTAAAAAACAATTATGTTATGTGATTTTTTTTATAATCAGGAGGTATAATTTCCATCCTACTGGATGGACTCATTTTTGGAGGTAAAATGATATTTCTAGTTGTTAATTTATATCTAAACTAGAAATCTAACCGAGACTTTAATTAAAAAACTCAAGTATAAAATCACTTTGCTAACAATTTTTTATGTGAATTATTATTATCAAATCAGATCTGAACAAAGATAAACATTTTAGGTCACATGATTATTAATAATTAGGCAGTTTCAGAAATAAAAAAAAAATGCAACTTCAAAAGTATTGTCTTCTTTCAAAGTGAATACTCAACACTCTACTAGACATTAGATTTCTAATCAAGAAAGGTAATAGGTAATTCATAAAATAATATATTTTTCACATACACTTTTTTATAATACTCTTGTATAACACCATTTTCTTTACTATTTTTATCCAGCACTTCTCTTTCTCCCTTGTATCTTTCTTATTAAAACTTCTCTTGCAAATCATAAAAAAGTTGTATATACAAATTCAATTTCTCGTAAAATATAAATGCAATTTTAAATATATTTTATATTATCATTTAATTAAAATTTAATTTGATATCAAGAATTTATGTAATAAAGTTTTGTATTGAAGTCAACATTGATTACCCTGAAAAATTCCAATAATTCGGATCAAAGTTTTATCCTTATTCATAAATTTATATGACAGGAAGATTTTGTTGTCAAGATTAGCAGAACAACTAGGATATTTGTGAACTTAAAAACCATAAATCTATCTTGAGCTCTAATATCCAAAATCCAAATAAACAAGTGGTCAGAAATCAGCAATTTTGGTCAACCTTTTCAACTTGCCTACACGGGGTTCCATTCTTTATTTTTGTATTGTGGAGATGATTTATACAGAGACAACTCGACAACTCCTTTTTACTCAAAGATGTCAGAACAGAAGCATCAAGCATGCACTTAGTCCCAATTGCAAGGTCAATTCAGTAGGTGGCCATACTCCATTACCTCACTGTTCACAATTTTTTTGGGTATAATCATCTTCTTCCCTCTTTCACTGTTTTCTTTCTCTATCCATAACCCTCCAAAATGAACCTCTTCTTTTTCCTCAAACCCCTCTCTTCTCCCCTGATTCTCTCTTACATCATCCTCTTCTTTCTCCTTGTAAGAAACACCTCTTGTGATGTGGACCCAAAATATCTCGCATGTCCACCTAAAACCTGCGCCAACAGCAACCAAAGTATAAGCTATCCCTTTTACATCAAAGGAATACAAGAACCTTTTTGTGGGAACCCTGGTTTTGCCATCTATTGTGGCTCAAATGGTTTTCCAATCATCAATCTGTCTTATACCCCTTACATCATTCACCAAATATTCTACGAAAATCAGACCCTTCGAGTGTCCAATACTGCGTTTTCAGTTTCACGGTCAAACACCACCAATTCCAAAGGTTGTCTTCCTGTTCCTCTTACTCATAATCTCACTCTTCCTAGTACCCGCGAGTTCGATATTGCTCCGAATCAATCAAACATGAGATTGTTCTACGGCTGTGAGTCATTATTACCTTGGCCAAAAGAGCACAGAGTTGGGTGTTCTAACGAAACGAGTTCAGTTCTGGCATTGTATAAAGAGGATAAAAATATAAGCTTTGTGTCAAAGAATTGCACGGGCGAGGTTGTGGATACGATAGTGGAAGATGGAATAATAGGAGGAGGGGTAGAAGAAGCGTTGAGAAAAGGGTTGTTGCTGACGTGGAAAGCCGGTAACTGCAGCAAGTGCCACAGCACTGGAGGGAGGTGCGGCTTCGATTCAGAGATGTTCACTTTCAGGTGCTATTGCACTGACAGAGTTCATTCTGCCAAATGTGATCCTGATGATGGTCCAGGTTAGTTTCTCTCTCTCTTGCTTAATATTTTCAATTTTCAAGTTTATGTTGAATAGAGAAAATGGAAGCCATTGATTGATAGAGAGGTCCCATGTGACTCACCGATATTTGCTAGACGCACATGTTTGCTTGGTTTAGTGATCCTCTTCTAACATCATCGATACCTTGCACAAATAGCACAATAGTTTTAATTAGCGGAATAAATTATTCACTTTGTTTCTATAATTGATCTCATTTTAAGTTATAGTTTCTAATAGAGTTAATTCCGTCCTTGGTTTTATGGTTTTTCGATATCTTCTTAACTCATCGAAGAGCGAGTTCGAATTCGACATCTAACCAAGTTCTACACGACAAGGCTATAAATTTTAATTCCTACACATACATACAAGTTAAATTTTGGTTCCCATAGTTAATACCAGACAAAATATTTTCACTGCTATGATAATTTTCTTACTGTGATAAACCATCACAAAGAACTCTATTTAAACATTAAAATTTGCAACTTTATATGATGATTAAAACTTCTGTTATGCTCAAAAGAGAACAAAAATGTTCAACAAGAATGATGGGTAATTGATGTAGGATCAAACTTTCCTTCTCTGAAGATGCCTATGGAGATGAAACACCTCCAAAAAAAATATCACAGCAATGACAGAAATACAACACGAGTGGCGTGCAGTGTGTGCTGTGTGAAAGGAAAAGAGAGAATCAGAATTGTGTGTGTACCTTTTTCGATGGAGGATACTCTATTTATAGGATACTGACATGAACCCTGGTGGAGTGATGGTTGAAGCCCATTATCTTTAATTAAGATATTCGGATTATCTAAATAAATGATCAGCAGCGGTTGTGATTATATCTTCTATCTTTTGGTGGTTGAGAAGTTTGAATATTTGAATTTCATAAATGGGCCTATCTTTTATCCGTAATAGATGCCCCACAGCCCGGTTATCTAGCACTCTGGATGACTGAGATGTATTAGTAGATAAGTCCGTGCTATGTTGAATCCAGAAACTCCGTGCCGAGGTGGGTTACTGTTGCTTGCCTCATTCCGAGATAATTAGCTCGGCTTTAAGAAGCTTGTATGAGGCGTTTCCAACCACTACCGAGCTACTTCTTGTCTTTTCAATGATAGCTTGATCAGCTATGGCCATCGGGAAGTGAAACGTCCTCGTTCGTGGTCAACTTTACTTGAATATTCGTACAATTTCTTCTATTAATACATCTGGCTTTTATCATACTTGATTTGCTTTACTTTCTCCGGTCTGGATATACCTGGATCCCGGCTCACAAATCGATTAAGGAGAAACACGTGAAAATATTATTCCGTGATCCCCATGAAAGACGAAGTCAATTAAGGGGAAACACACGGATGAAATTAATATTAATCCACGATCCCTATGAAAGACTAACCAGTCAATTAAAGGGAAACACACGCGGTGAAAACATTAATCCATGATCCCTATGACGGACTCGAAGTCAATTAAAGGGAAACACATGGTGAAAACATTAATCCATGATCCCTATGACGGACTCGAAATCAATTAAAGGGAAACACATGGCTTTTATTTGTGCAACATTCTTCGATTCTCATTATGAGCCGGATTCTCCATGTTCCTCCATTTGAAGCTCTGCTCTATAAGCTGGGAAAATCTTCTCAATGTGATAAGTAAAAATTACGGGACCTATCTCGGAATCCACCCAAATTCTTCACTATCAATAAAATGAGATTACACAAGGGTTCCGACAACCATTAATATCAACAAACAATTTCAACAAAAATTGTACCAAAACATCCCAAGAGGTAGGCATACAAAATAGGATTATGTACGAAATTAATTCCTACCACCAGAAATAATAATTAACAAATCCCAACGGTCAAATTGATTTATTACAAGATAGAAACATATTGACCAAATTTAAGGATAATCCAACAGTTGATAAAAGAGATAACCCTTTCTCAATATCACTGTTCGAAACAAGATAAAACATAGCAGAAATTCTGATAACTTCTGTTTGCAGTTGAAACATTCCATCTTGAAAACGCTTTAATGAATGATCCAAACGGTCAGAATGCAGAAGCAGATTTGATTAATCTTTTCTCCAAGTTTGAACGCGATCCAACGGATAGTTTGAGAGAAATGTTCTTCACAATACCGCTGTCTGCTTCAGAAAACGGATTCCGAACCAGCTCGGTTTGGGAATTTCTGGTGATTCTACAAGTCTCTATTCAAGAAACCAACCATTGGATGTGAAGAGTGATGAGCCACAAACTTGTAAAAGTTTCATGAAAATCTGTCGCTTAAAAAAGGAGATAGAGAAGATTAAGGATGACAGTTTCTGTCCTTCTCAAAATGCGAATTTAGATATTCTCTTTCTCCTCTCTTGTACCCGTATCAGAGTGTGGATGTGCGGCCTAACTGTGACTTCTTGTGTTTACCATCGGGAACGTGAGATTAGAAATTTAACGTCCCCATAGATGGCACTACTGTTCTGCTCAAAGAGAACAGAAATGTCCAACAAGAATGTTGGGTAATTGATATAGGATCAAACTCTCTCTCTCTGAAGATACCTATGGCGATGAAGCACCCCCAGGAAGAATATTACAACAATGACAGAAACACAACACGAGTGACGTGCAGTGTGTGCTGTGTGAAAGGAAAAGAGAGAGTCAGAATTGTATGTGTACCTTTCTCCATGGAGGATACTCTATTTATAGGATACTGACCTGAACCCTGGTGGAGTGGTGGTTGAAGCCCATTATCTTTAATTAAGATATTCGGATTATCTAAATAAATGATCAGCAGCGGTTGTGATTATATCTTCTGTTATATTTTTTATCTTTTGATGGTTGAGAAGTTTGAATATTTGAATTTCATAAATGGGTCTATCTTTTATCCGTAACAACTTCGAATATAGATAAGGGATCAAGTAATTTTTTAAACATAATTACAATTATTCAAAGTGATTTAAGTGGTTTAATTTGCTAGTTATAGTTATTAAAATGTATGGAGACATGTAACTTTTACTCAAACTTCATAGTTACAATGACTGGGTGGTTAATTAGAAGCGTGATCGGAAATTATATTATTATTTTTTGGCTGAAGATTGGAAATTATATATAAAAGCTGCTAGTATAATTAGTAATTAATTAATTTAAAACTATTTAGTTTATATGCTTGCAATTGGTGTGTTTTCTTCGTTTCTAGTTAGTTCTTTCTAGCCAACAAAATGCAAAGTTGAGACTATACAGTACTATATAACAGTTGCTCAACAAAAAACTCAACAGCACAGTTCTGTTAACACTAAACACAAGTATGTTCTTTTTTACTGCAACACAAGTATGCTTATGCATTATTTATATGCGTTTACTTTGTAATTGAAAATGGCAACAAAGGACGGAGATTGGTCTAATCAAATCTCGAATGATGGTTAATGAGTGAAAAAGAAAGAAAGAGGTGTGGTAGAATAACTACCAAAAGTAATTAGTCAAAGTGTCAAACCATAATTCTATTTTATCCTGTTAATGCTATGACTTATGAGATATGAGATAACGGGGGGACAGAAATCTTTTTCTATTTCAGTTTTTTATTTATTTTTATATTAATTAGTACAATAGTGTTGTGAATGAAACACAGTTCTGCTATAATTTTTTTTGGTCAGCATACTGCGATAAATTTAAATTAATGTTAGTACAGATTTGAATTAAGAAAGTCGCACCTATATCATTTAGTTGACTTCAAACGGATTTTGAATATTCCAAACCTGCTCGTGCTTTTTTTTTTCTTTCTTTTTTTCAATTTCATGATTGATACATTATCAATAATTTAGGTCGGTGTTCCTACTTTCCAATTCAGGATGGATGCCTCTTATCTTTTGTCTACTTTTCAAGGCATATATTTTATTATGGGTTATATTTATGAGAACTCTGACGATATTAGCTAAAAATTTAATAAAAAATATATTGGCTAAAATATATTAAATATTTTAATTATTTAAAAAAAATATTAGATATTTTTTTATGTTTAGATATAATATTTTGTGATGGGATTCTATAAATTTTATTTTCTCAATCATTATTATCTTAACACTTACTTTTTATTGATGGTATGAAGAAATTAATGAGAAATTAGAAAGATAATTGAGTTGAAGCGAGAAATTGATAGACTTGGTGAATTTTAAATAAGGATAATTTTAACATTTTTTAAATAAAAAACACTATTAATAAAATTTATTATAATATATGTGAATTAATAAAAAAATGGAGGAAGTATATTTGAATAGCTCAATATTGTTTTGGTTACTATGCCTCAATATGAATTCTCTTGAAAGAACACACCTAGGAAAGATAGAGATATGTTATCCCCTCTCTTTCTCTCCTAGAGAGACTAAAATATACTATTAAGTATTAACGCCAATATTTTTTATACTAATTTTGTAAATAATTTTAAAAAATTAGTAAAGGATGGAAAGGAGGAACCGAGGAAGTGGGGGAAAAGATGGGGTATAATTAATATAAAAAAGTGAAAGTAGAAATGAAAATAACTTGTAGATGTTTTAATATTTTATTTTTTAAACCTAAAAATTATTATTTTTTAAAAGTATTTTCAAAAACTACCTTGATCAAATACTTTTTCTATTGTAACTCGTTTCCCTTTCTGAGAAAACTATATTACTGCATTAGATATTAAGATGATTCAACATTGTATTTGATTTTGTATGAAAAAATATAATTGTATTTGATACTGACGTTTAATGGGAAAAAAGCATGCTACATAGTTTATTTCGTTTGACAGCATTGTAGTAACATCAGTGTATGCGTCAGTCCTCTAAAAAAAATAAAAATAAGTGTATGCGTCAGATTATATATATTAAAGTGCATATTCTGTAGAGGACAATGATCTAATTAGACCAACTTAAACTATAATTGTTAGCTCTATCTGAAGAAGATATTTTTATCTTAGCTTTCTATGGATAACCCAATCTAAACAGAACTGACTGATTCAAAATTCCGAGCTGCTTTCATCCGTAGGGTGGGTCGAAATGGATTGGGAGCTGGAAATTTCCCCTGCTTATCAAAATTTTGATTTTATTTATCATGTCGAATATTTTAAGCAAAATTGACAATAATATGCCGAAGTTACCGGCTTGGGCCACTATTAAGATGGACTTTGTTTTTGGGGTCACTATTGGCCCCTACCACAATTCGTAATTTCCAAAAATATCCTTCATCACAATGCACAACGGAAATACAATTCTCTGCACTAATTAGGATGCAAAAAATACTCTGCAGTGAAATTGTGATTTCGTTGCACAATATTTTGTGTACCCCCATTAATGTAGGAGAAGTGTCTTTCCATTGTGTAACTCAATTTGTGAAAGAAATGTACAACATAATCACGATTCCGTTGTGCAAGTGGAGTTCAACAAAAACATAATTTTGTTGTAGAATGCACAACAAAATCATATTTCCGTTGTAATTTTTGTAACCAACATAATCGTGATTTCGAATTGTGCTATGGACATTGTAGGCAGAGAAGAGTGGGTGTTAATATTGGAGGAAAGGAGGCAAAAGATATTTTGGTATTTGCACATTGATTGATGATAGGGACCAAAAGCGATTTTGGAGGGCCAATATCAATTCGTTTTTGCCTTATCAGAATTCTGACAAGTTTAGCCATATTTTTGAGCAAAATCTTGATTAATGCATTGGCCCATTAAAAAATTTAAATGGCTAAGTATGAATCCCAAGTTACCTTACTAAGTTTAAAACAACTATCCAACCACTCATATATATAAAAAAAAGCAACTATCCAACTACAAGTATTCAACAATTCAAGTAACATTTTTACAACATCTAGACCAACGAAAAGAGGAATATAGAAGTTCATATATATATATATATATATATATATATGTTGAATTAAGTCTATTGAATTATATAAAAGATTAGATATATTAGTTTATGCCAAAATTGGTCTATTAGTTTATTAAAAGGCTTTACTAATATCAAATTTTAATTAGACTTTTAAGATATGTTAGAGTTTTTTATTTTTTTAAATTAGATTAGATCTTTAAAAAAAGTCAACATCAATTAAATAGATTACACTTAATCCTTATACTTGAAAAATAAATTAAGCCCAACTTGATCTATTTTTTGCACATGACTATATAGTAAAACGTTGAAGGTGGTCCTTCAAAAAATTCTTAACCACTGCTGGGATAATTGTTAAACATAGCATCTAGGGTATTTAATTTTACAAGTTTTAGTTTATCAAGTTTTAAAAAAAAAATAGAAAATAGTTCTAAAAAAATATAAAGTAAACAACTCTAAGTTCATATGTCCTAGTCATTACTTTTATTCACAATTTTGTGCTTTATCTTATTTATTTTTTAAATTGTGTTTTTATTTTATATATTTTTTTAATATTTAAGTTAGCCGATCCATCAAATTGTGGGATAATCAAACGGGATGAACAAGTCATTCCAAATTAATATTATTATTAGAAGTGCCTCTCTATATTATAAATATAATAAAATAAAAGAAGAAAAAAAGGTTTAAAAGTTAAAAAAATAAATATTAAGAGGAAGAAAAGAAAATAACTAAATAAAAAGTATTAGTACAGTTATTAAAAATGGAATATCCGAACTGAAACTTTAAAAACTAATGAAGGGGAAAATTGACTTAGAAATGTGGACATCAAAATGAAGTATTTCTTTTATTATTATTAGTATAAATTATTATTATTATTACTAGTTGAAAATCAGATACTATCTGCTTTGTGCCTTAAGTGTCTTTTTTTTTAGTTGGATGTAGTTGTAATAATTGCTATTGAAAAGCTCTTAAATAATAATTATTTGTGATTGTGAGTTGTTTTTAAAAGTAATTGAAAAATAGATTAAGAATAACAAATGTGTATATAAAATAGGGTATAATTATCTTTATTATATTAAATCAAAGTGAGTCGTTTTACCCCACTTTGATGGGCTAGTGGCGGAACAGATCTAACACTTTTTATCAACACTACTTCTTCACGTAAGTATTCTGTGATGGCTATTAAATAGTCACAATATTATTTAATTTTCAGAAACGAACCCTGCTTCGAAATTAGGTCCAAAGTTGAAACATTTAATGACTTAGATATAAAATGTTTATTGGGGAAAAAGTGAAGTCTTATATCGATTAGAGATAGGCATGGCAACGGGGTGGGTCGGGGGCGGTTTTTACTTATACCACCCCCGCTCCCGCCTCCGAACACTTAAAAATTATTATTAAAAAATTAATTTAAAACAACAATCATAGCATAAAATTTGATCATGCTAAGTCTCAAATGTATGTAATTACAATAAAATTTTAACATTAGATGTTTATTGATGGAAAATAAAATTAGTTATACTCCAAATTATTAAATAAAATTAAGCCTTTATCCCAAGGTATTTCACATATATAAAAGTATTTTTGTAAATAATTAAATATAGCATGGTGGGGGCGGGGGTGGGGCGGTTATCAGCATTACCAAAATCGCTCCCGCTCCCGAATTCAACAGGCGGGGAAAAATCGAACCCGAACCCGAAATCGGTCAACTCGATTTTTCCCCGTTGACATCGGGGCGGATTCAGACGGATGTCCACAGATGCGGGTCAAGTTGCCATGCCTAATTAGAGATAGTGTCAAAATAGAGCATATAAGTGGGGAGACAATTCTTATCCTATGAGCTAGTTTTTAAGGTTGAGTTAAGTCTAAATTCACATTCTAAGATGGTATTGGAATCTATTTTAGATTCATTAACGGGTTGTCCACCATATTATCCATGCATCAAGTCCAAAAGTGCTAGGCATGAGAGGGTGTATTAGAAAAAATCCCAAGTCCTACAGTCGGTTATAGATAATGTCAAGATAGAGTATATAAGTGGAAAATGGAAGAGATGATAATGAACCTGAAGCTAGTATTGTTGAGATCCGAATCCGTTAGATGAATAAAATGCTTTTTGAGATGTGTTATTTCTTTAGAGATTAAGTATTTAGTATAAAAAGTGTCAAAAACAGTTCCATAACACTTTCTTTTGGTACTCACTTATTAATTGTTGATCGCAGTAGAAGTGGATTCCAACTTTAGTCGCACTTTTATCAATAATGTTATGAGTTTAAATCTTAAGTAGTTACTTTAGACAATTTTATAGATCATATACGTAAAAATACGCAATGGAGTAATTTCCATTTCTTAGTTGTAAGGTTGAACGTTAATAACTTCCTTTGCCTTTAATTATGAATTTCTAAGTTTTTCCATGGAAGACTCAACATGGACCCTGTTCCTCTAGTTGTACTTCTCCCCTTTCCCTGATCCTCATTTTCTAGTCTCGTTTTAATTAGAGTTCAGCTTTCTCCATCTTGTTTATTTAGTAACACGCCTTCATTGAAAAGTTGCTAATCCGTTTACTTCCTTACACTGAATCTCTTCTGGTCTTTCTCCACTCTTAATTCTGGTCCGAAATCAATCTGTAAGAGAAGGATAAGAGTTGCTAGCTAAGTGTAGTAATGGTTGACTAGACTAGAGACATAACAGCATTTTTTAATGTACTCAACAAAAGAAAAGTATGTTTGTTAAGAAAATATTAATTTGATGATAACATTTCAATCAACCCTAGCTTTTGCAGTGTAATACTGTTTTTCATTAAGTATTTTAGCATAGGATTCGATATGTTTGGTTTCAAAAAATTTAACGAAAGAAACGGAGAAAAAAAGAGGAAAAAAAGATGATAATTTAGGTTATTTGATAGAAAAAAAAGAAAGAAAATAAAGTTAAGTCTTTTTCTTTTCTTTTACTTGAATTTATGAAATGTAAAATGGGAGAAAAAAAGCCACATTGAAAAAATGATATAAACATTTCTAAAAGAGAGAAATGTGAGCAAATAAAGATAATTTTGTATAAAAAATTGTTAACACATGATTCAACCATTAAATCTTTTAATCAAGATTTGGGGTTGATCTTTGAATAAAACTATAATTAAAAGTATCGTTTTATTAAAAAATGGGCTAATTTAGTTGAAAAAATATTAATTAGACGTCGAATAAAAATTTCAAATACTTTTTACTTTTTTTAAAGATAATTTTGTCTTTTTTATATAAAAAATTCTCTCTCTCCCTCTGTCTCTAATATTCTGGTGTGACCACGTCAAAGTCTTTTATCTTCCATTTTATGAGACAAGTCAAACAGTGGAAGGATCAGAACACAATACCTTTCTATCCCTCCTCCATTCTCCCTTCTCTATTTCTGCATATCAAACATAGCATAAAAATTAAAAATGAAACATAAGAAACAAATTGGAGATTACATTATAAGAAAATAAAGATTTCAAGTCTTAAAAATATTATGATAAGTTTTTACACACTCCTTGTAGGCTGTGAAATGAGTGGAATAAAGAGAGATAAAAAAAAGAAAAGTAAAAAGTAAAAAAGTTAGAGATGCACTAGATTTCGTGATAGAAAAAAAAGAGAGGGCGATAAAAAAAAATGAAAGAGAAACTCAACTTAAAAAAAAAAGTTTTAAACATTATATTGTAACTTGAAAAGAATAAACTTTTTCTTTTTCCTTTTTTGTTTTTTATGGGCGTAAAGGCGAGTATAAGAAAAGTAACTTGATAATTAATACAAGGTTTACTTTATAGTTACTCTATTAATAGTTAAATTTTTTCTTAATAAATGTTGTTTAAGTTTATTCTCTTAAATTGTTTTTAACTTATTTCTCAAAATTTTAATTATTATATGCTTATAATTTTTTTTAATTATTACAATCAAGTTATTTCTTTAGCTTATTTTATCTAATTTTCCTCTCTTATTTTTATGTGTTTTTATATCTTAAATATTTTGTTTAAATAAAAATATTAATTTTTCTGTTGCCTAAAGGATAATTTTTAAAGAATTAATAAATAAATAATTTCTATTAAAAATACATTGATAATGTGTTTATAATGTTAAATGTGAAACTTTTTTTAACTTTATAATTTTTTATCCATTGCTTTATGTAACAAAACCCATAATTGATTGCAATCATTAAAGATTGACAGATTAAATTTTTTATTAAAAAGTTGCTAAAGAACTAAAATTGGGTAAGTATTCGGCTAAAAATGTAATTAATGATTGGAATAGTGATCACTCATCATTGACTTCCACCCTTGTTATGTGGTGAAATTATTATATAATTTCATATCATCACATTTTCATTGTATTTCTTTTTCTAAAAATGTATCATTTAGAAATCAGAAAAAATGTAGAAATTAGTCTAGACTTTATAGTCCTCGGTCATATAATAATATTTTGTTATATCACACTCGAGAAGTCGTTTTTAAGTAGTTTAGTTTCACAAGTTCACACAGAGACCGAGAGAGTATTAGGAAACTGAGAAATGAGGAGGAGGAGGAGGGTGAGTGCCCAGAAATTTGAAGCCACTGATTATGACACTGAACGCGTTTTCTATCTGGCCTCGTTGACTGGTCACGTTGAAGTGAAGTGTGAACCTAACCACTTAAAACGACCTCGCCATTCTTTAGCCTTTTCCAGTAGGTTTTTTTTTTTTTTTTTTTATAATTATATTTTCAATATGAAATATCTATCAACTTTACATATAATTAATATTCGTAGAATCCGTAGAACCTCCAGTCACTTTTAATGATTTCTTTTCTTTTAATTATATTTTTTAAATTATAAGATTTAAATTTAAAATCTTATTAAAGAGAGAGAATAATTCTAGTCTTATGTATGTAATACTAGTCATATGTATGTTGGTGTTGTCTTATTATTTCCCATACTGATTCAACGTCATTCGGTATTATTTTTTCTACCACCTTTTAAGTATTTCAACCTCAGAGGCCCACTCCATTTCCAAAACTCTTGTGGACTCTGGACCCTTCCCTTGTGATATTTATTTTTAATGTTCATTGCTGTGCACACAAGTGTTTGTCAATCTGGTTTGCGTCTGATACACGGTTACCAAGACAAGATAAGGATGGTGGATGGAAGTTTTGAAGCAGAGTCAGTTTAGAGATTATAAAGAGTGATCAAACAAGTCAAGTCTTTGTGCTTGTTTCAAAAGGCGTAAGAAATAATTGGTCTCACTTTCTCTGAAGGCCGGATGTGTATGTATTTCTTGGTTTCCCACTCCCTCTTTCATCTTCCATGGAACCTTTTTCAAGGGGGTATTCCGTAGTCATTTTTTAGTTCAACTGCCGTATCAAGAACTTCAAGTTGGGGTTATATTGGGACGAGTATAAAAACAAGGCAAACTTAAGCTTACTTTAGAGTTTAGAGAATCAAATCCTAGTTTAATTCTATTCTCCTTTCTGCTCATAGACGTAGTGGGTGATTGAGGAAGGATGAGTTCAGTTAATGAATTTGTATTATTGCTTTTGTTTTGTCGCCTTATGCCACTTGTCTTGGCGGCTGGGTACGAAGGAGAGTGTCCAGCTTCGTTTCAATGTGGATATCTTGGCAATATCAGTTTCCCCTTCACTAAAACTGAACTCCCGCACTGTGGCTTATTGCCCATTAGCAATTGTGATGATCCACTTAACCACAAAATGATCCAATTACAGAAAAATGGAGTATGGTTTCAGCTTGTAGTCGTTGCTCAGCTTTTCAGTACTCCTACTACTCGTCTCACAACTTTTGAATTTAGAGACAAAAATCTCGATTACTTTCTGAAGGACGAAAGTTGTGAAGCTTTCAGAAACAATTATACTCTTCCTCATAGTTCTCGCTTTGCTGCTCTTCACATTGAATACAACATAACTCTGTTCAGGTGCAACCGCAGCCTCCATGTCAGCCCTCCCGCAAACATGTATAATTATACAAAGTGCCCTGATTACGATCTCTACTACAAAAACATCACAGATGATGATGTGTCTCCGAGTTCTTTGAGAGCATGTACAAAGGTCCAGCTTCCAATTAAAGACTTGCCCGACAATAAAAACCCATTCAAATTCGTAACTGCAGATATCTTCACTAAAGTAGAATTAACTGATGAATGTGCAGCTTGCCACTATCGCAGAGGAGGGCAGTGTCATCTTGACAGAAGAGAGAAATTTTGTTGTACAAACGGTAAACTACAACAAAATCCCAGTAAACACCCATGAATGCAATGCACTAATACTTGTTTCTTCTATCTGTTTTTCACATTTTAGGTTCCTAAATGTTTCTCACAATTTGTGAAACATTGTCTACTTTTCTGTAAATGCCCCAGCCCAGTTCCTACTCCTACATCATAAACAGAATCAAAATAGCTCAAGTGACATTGATGTGCCTAATCTATGTTCTCTCCTTGTCTTAAAATTTCAAATCTACAGTTAACTACACTGGCAAGGTCTGAGTTGCTTTGATTGATTGTGTAATGTCTAATATTATTGGTGCAACACTCACAATTAGCATGCCATATTTTTCTCTGCATGACTTTATCTTCACACTTCAAATCTGTTTTGTTTGCTAAATTGTTTCTTCTAATTGTTGCAGTTATAAAAAAAGGGTCGAAGGCCAAACTGGGTATAGGTAATGTACTGTTTACATAACTTGATATTCCTTTTGAACACATGACTTCAAAATCACTGATCCTCAGTGTGTTGAATTCAGAGGGTCTGCTGATTTATTTTCTTTTAATTCCCTCATTTCCCCCTCAAAAAACATGAGAACTTCTTTAAAATTTTTGTATAACTCTACTATGTCTCTAGCAACGCTCATTGCCATCTATCAGGAGAGTAGCAGCAGTCATGCACAATGTTATTTCTCCCTGTATCTTCAATTGATATTTTCTCTTGGCCTGTTTCCACTGGTTTAGGTATTGGAATCCCAAGCATGTTGGCAATTGGGTTGCTGTTTCTCTTTCTACTCTACAAACGAAAATATGCTACCTCAGGTGGACAATTGGAGTCAAGAGATTCTTATTCTGATTCCTCCTCAAATCCTCATCGAGAAAGTAGTAGCGCGTACTTTGGAGTTCCACTCTTCTTGTATGAGCAGCTTAAAGAAGCAACAAATAATTTCGATCATACTAAAGAACTTGGTGATGGAGGCTTCGGTACTGTCTACCATGGTAGGATACTTAAACACTACACTATTAGTTGACAGTTTGACACACAACATTACTCTCCCTTGTTCAAGAAATTATTGTATGGTTTGGAACTACTACATACTCATTGGTCCAAGTCAATCTCCAGGTATCCATGGTCCGGAACTACTATGTGTCTATGGTCCTGATCAATCTCTATAACACACATAGCAGAGTTTTATTACTTATTTCTCATAAAATTGAAAAAACTCAGTTAAATATCACATAGAGATTGGACAAAACTACAGAGATGTATAGATTAATCGGAATGATGAATGTGATGGTTCTGAACTATATACAATAATTTCTTGTCTTATTCTTGCTGTATCACTTAGACCTTTAAATTAAAACACAGGGAAACTCCCAGATGGACGTGAAGTGGCCGTGAAGCGCTTATACGAGCACAACTGGAAGCGAGTAGAACAGTTCATGAACGAAGTCAAGATCCTCACACGTTTGCGTCACAAATATCTTGTGTCACTCTATGGCTGCACTTCACGACACAGCCGTGAACTCCTGCTCGTGTATGAATACATTTCAAATGGCACTGTAGCGTGTCATCTCCACGGAGGGTTAGCGACGCCTGGCTCGCTACCATGGTCTATACGAATGAAAATTGCCATAGAGACTGCTAATGCATTGGCTTATCTCCACGCCTCTGACATCATTCACCGTGACGTGAAAACAAACAACATTCTCCTCGACAACAACTTTTGTGTCAAGGTAGCCGATTTTGGGCTTTCAAGAGACTTTCCCCACAATGTCACACATGTCTCCACAGCTCCACAAGGGTCCCCAGGTTACCTTGACCCTGAATATTACAATTGTTATCAGCTTACTAGTAAGAGTGATGTGTATAGTTTTGGAGTTGTGCTTATTGAGCTAATATCATCCAAGCCTGCAGTTGATATGAACAGGAGCAGGGATGAGATTAACTTGTCAAATCTAGCCGTGAGGAAGATTCAAGAAAGTGCAATTAGTGAGCTGGTTGATCCTTCTCTTGGTTTTGATTCAGATAATGGGATTAAGGGGATGATAGTTTCAGTGGCAGGGTTGGCTTTTCAGTGTTTGCAAAGGGAAAAGGAATTGAGACCTTCTATGGATGAAGTGTTGCATGAACTGAGGAGAATTGAGAGTGGTAAGGATGAGGGAGAGGTTCAAGATGAGGGTGATGTTATTGGTGCTGCAGTTTCACATAGTTGTGCACATTCACCACCACCAGCCTCACCTGAGTGGGAAGAAGTTGGATTATTGAAGAATATAAAGCCTACTTCCCCAAACACTGTCACTGATAAATGGGAAAGTAAATGTACTACGCCTAATATCAGTGGTTAATCATTTGATCTATTATTAATTGTTGATAATCCGTTTTTAGTTTTTACCATATCAACTTTCACCTCATTATTAGTTGAGTCACAGTATCATTATCGTCTCATTCGCTTGTTTATTTGTGAAGGGGATGATTAAATTATACGGCACATTGTAGTCAAGCAAAGAGTTGGGCTGAGGGCACATGACATGTGAATACTAAAAAGGTTAAAATATATTTTTGATCTTTAGTAAATATCTAAATTTTGTTTGTTCTCTGATAATTTTGTTTCTTTGTATTGAATTTATAATAAAATAATTTGTTTTTTGTTGTTAACACTTGTTTTTAGTTCATAATAAATTAATAAATTTTGTATTTATTTATGATAAATTTTGTTCATTTGTTGCTAGTCTTTTTCTAAAGGATTAATAATAATTGATTTTTTTTATATCAAGTAGCAAATACAAAATTCATTATTTATCATGAACTAAAAAAATGTCAAGAATAAAAAACAAAATTATTGTTTTATTAAAAAGCAAAATCGAAATTTTTTTTTATTAGAAAACAAACATAAAATTTAGATATTTATCACGGATAACAAACACAGTTTAGCCTATTGGGCACAAAAACATTACTAACAATTCTAAAAGAAGTTATTGACATAAATAAAGGTTTTCCTTTCCTACTTCTTTGGAGAATTTGACGATAGAGACTGAGTTGAGTGTAAGCAAACTGGTTTATGTGGCATTCTAATTGTTGTGGCGATTAAAAATCATCATATTTTGTAATTTACATTTTATAATCATAACTGAAGGTTGTGGCAATTTTAAACGTGCAAAAATGGAATCATGTAAACTCTAATCATTTTATAATCACATTTGGTTGACAGCAAAAATTGTTCAATGTTATATCTTAAAATGAGAGACCATAAATAAAATGAGAAATTGTTCAATTGTAACATATCTTAAAATGAGAGGCCATAAATGAAACTGAGGGACTAAAAAAATGAACTTTTCTATATTTATAAGAATCAAAAACATGTTTAATCTTGTTAAATTTGTTTGTTTTATGGATTTTTCTTGTTCAGGTTGACCTTATGAATTTAAAGAGATCTAGTAAGATTTAATTTACAAATATTTTTGGATTAAACATCCGGTAAGATTTTAACATTTTATCATATCATCATAAGTTGTTGGAGTACAAGTGTGAATTAAAGTCCTACATCGGATAAAAATAGAAAAGTTAAACATCATATAAGTGAGGAGAAGATCCATAAATATGAGCCTTAAAATTTTGGATTAAAGTGTGGTGTCTAATTCACTTATATGGTTACTCAAGTATAAATCTTCCTGATTCAATATTTACCCCCGATTTCCTAACAATTGGTGGGAATTTGGAAGAGTTAACTCCCGTCCTGTCTTTTTTGAGCCAATACGATGTATCGTCCGTATGAGAATTTAATGGAAAACACGGTGGGTCGTGCTTCATGTTAGAATATTGAGACTTTTTCTCATTATTATTGATATAAAATATGTTGCTGTCATATTTCTGATATATATCAGTCTAGTCATCTTGTAGTCGGTGGAATTGGGCGAAAAATCATGTTTGATGGAAGTGAGTAAGCTATGTCAGCTTTAGTTGTACTTTTTTCCTTGTAACCGTATTTTCACTGAATGCAAGTCATTCTATGTAAGTTGAAAAAAAGAGAACAAAAATACACTTCCATTCCACCAATTTCTGTTGTGTGCTCTTATGTTGCTATCTTCTCTCATGTTCTTATGTTTTATTTTTGTTTTTTAGTTTGACACTTCATTACTGGGATAACTATTTGTATCTACCTCTATTTTTCTCCAAGTCACCCATGCTCATTTCCCAAGTCAAGCTGCGAATCAAAGACGTTCTTTTAGATGAATTGATACATGACGGTGTATCGATCTGTAATATGTGTAAGATTAATAACAGTTGGAATAGCTTCATTTACAGGGCATTAATAGAGAGTTCATTGCTTTTTCGTCAGAAAATTGGGAAATTGGGATGGCTCCATTTGATTTGCTCTGCTTCCTCTTGTTTTCTTTCCTTATTCTCTCTGCTGGTTATAAAAATGGGAATCAAGTGTACAACTGTTCCCTTTCCTTCTATTGTGGGAATCTTGGGTCTTTCCATTACCCTTTCACCAAGGCAGAACTACCACACTGCGGCTTGCTACCCATGCATGATTGTGATAATCCTTATTCACCCACAAAAACTATCCAGCTAGAGAAAAATGGAAAAAGCTTAATGCTTATAGGCGTCGCTCAGCGGAACACGATTACGATTTTGGACCAAGATTTTCAGAAGCGTTAACAACTAAATACTTGTGGCACTTTGAACAATAATTATAGTCTTCCTTCCCTTCCTCCCTCCTTTGTAAATATTCATATAAAATTTAATGGAACACTGTTCCGATGCAATCACAGCCTCGATATCAAGCCCCCGGCACACTATTTTGAACACCATTGCCCTGACTATGATTATGATATCAACTATGACAGCCTTCCCTCTCCTAATAATGAGGAGGCTCGTAACCTTTTCTCATCCTGCGCAGTTCTTCAGTTATCGAAAAAAGACACCAAGACTGATACCAGAGATATTCTACCCTTTGTGTCTGCTGAGATGGTTCTTGAAGTTGTATTATCTAATGATTGCTATGAGTGCTATAATTTCAGAGGAGGTCAATGTCTGCTTGTCAACAATAAAACCTTCAACTGTTCAGAAGGTACGCTTGGCATAAATTTTTCATAGGTCAACTCTTATTCCATTTGATTGTTTTCTTATCTTCGGCACAATTCCTTGTTAGTTATTTTTATAGCGTTATAGTCTGATTATAAAAAAAAAACATGCCAGAACTGGACCAGATCAGTGAGATCGCTGAGTGCTAACTTGACTGGCTGCTTTATGTTACTGGCATCATGACAATATAATTGGTTTGACTGTCATAATTCTTTTCTTTAGACGAATGTGACGCTAACATTTCATTGCTCTATTGTCTACCTAAAAAAGTTCTTCAATTTAACTTTATCTGCGCGTAAAAGCATTATAGTAAGAGTGAACATGTGAAGCTGTTACTTGGACTTGTAACAGGTAATGTACGCAATTATTTTTTTTGTTTGTTTAATAGATATCCAGGAAGTGAGAGTTCGTATTTATGATATGAGTATCATCTCTTAAAACTTGGAATCCACCTATTGCAGTTTTAAGCATTAGAGCATCTTTAGTACTAGATCTTAAGCAAAGATTTTGAGTTTAAGATCTGATCTTCACTAGATCTTCCAATAAAGGAGGTGAAGAGATCTCCAACATGGAGGATGGGTTCTTGTAGAAGAACTCTCAAAATCTGCACATAATTCAAAAAAGAATAAATTCTTTACCTATTTCTCTCTCCCTAAGATCTCAAAATAAGATCTACCACTAAAGAAAAATTAGAGAGATCTTAAAAGATCTTCAATCCTATGTGGTTCTATGAAAACTATCAAAAAGTGATCTAAGATCTTAATTTAAGATCTACCACTAAAGATGCTCTTATATTGTCAGCCATTCTGATAATTGGATGCCTATTTAGAGGAAAACTCTCCAATATCAATCAAGAAAGATAATAATGTACTTGATCCCAGCTCAAGTCCAGACACAAAATGGCAGTGTGTACTTTGGAATCCATCTCTTCACTTAAAAGGAGCTTGAAGAAGCTACATATAATTTCCACCTCCACAGAGAACTTGGCAGTGAAGACTCTCGAACAGTTTGCCATAGTAAACCATTCCCTCTCTATTGGAAGTTGGATTGGAACTAAGATTAATGGCAGGGGCGGAGCTATTTGGGAGTGAGGTGGACAAATGCATCCTCTCATTTCAATGAAATCACTAATATCTGTCTTAAAATATTATATTTTGCATCTCCTAATTTTATATATTTGAACCATCTTACCAATTCACATATGAAAGTAAATAAATACACTCTCTTATTTTAATAAAATATAAATATTTATTTTAAAACTTTATATTTTATATCTTTTATCTTTGTGTTTGAACTTAACTATCTCATATTTTCACTTTTATAATTATCATTTTTTATTTTTTTTAAATAAATTATCCCCACTGATCCAGATCCTAGATCCACCACACTCATTGATGGTACTTGTACTTGTTTAATTGAATAACTGTAATATGATATTCCGATCTTTAAAATTCAGGAAATAATGGAGATGGATGAGAAGTAGATCTGAAAAACAGATTACGCCTAACCTGTCAATCTATTTAACCCACTTAAATGAGTTGGATTAGATTGTATGATTGAACTCACCAATTTGCATAATATAATTCAATGCAGTGCTGATAATAATTTTAAAAAACTAAATGCAAGTCATAATTTGACGGGTTAACCACAAGTTGGACAAGGTTGAGATATTTAATTAGTTTATTTTAATGATTGTCAAGTAATTTAAAATGATTGAATAAGGTGTATGAATTATTATAATTTTTTAATACTTGAGTTTAATTTTTATAAATAAATAAATATAATTTTATATATGAAGGACCAAAAATACAATTAAATAAAAAATAAATTAACAAAATTTTGATGGGGTTAGTGTGTGTTTGAATATTAACTACAATCCATTTTAGCTCCCAAAATCATGATGAATAAATGAAAAATCAGAAGCAACAAAGAGTTACTTTGTCGGCATCGTGGGAAAATAAGAGAGGGTGATTACCGCATTGCTTAACCAAACACATGCCTAGGGTACATGAATTTAATTACAACATTTTTTAATTTATAAAGACTTTTTAAAAATGTTTTTGAGTATAAAGACTTAATTAACCTGAAAATTATTATTTTTGTACAAAAATTCTGAAAATTATTTTAATAATGAAACTATTTGTTGATTTGGCAATATGAAGTTAAAATAGTTCAAAATTAATCTCTTACATTTAATTATCTACATCTCTTTCAACGAAACTATTTGGTTAGGTTCCCGTGCCCATCATATGAACCGTCCCTCATATTATAGCCTTACAATTAATTCAAATGGAGCATAGCTAAAATTTTTGTGGCATCGTTATGAAATTCTCTCCTTGAATCCTTCCTGGGAAATCCTGGTGCCAAGAAATGTGAAGTGATGAAATTTACTAAGGACTTTGTCAAGACGCGTTTTCCATAACATGTATTCTTATACCCGACTTTGACCTGAGCGACTGAACCATTAATCACTATCCATTCCCTCCCTAGGTTGAACACTTGAACCACAAAACCGTCTCATTGCCTATCATTCATTATCATTCATATGTGCTAAATTCAATCTCTCAAAATCTCATTTTGTAATTATTCATAAAAATAAAAAATACACATATAAAAAAAGTATGCTCAAACAAATCAAACTCTTAATTTTTTAGCAATGGTTTTTTTAACACTTCAATTTCTCAAATGCCTATCAACATTCATTTTTTCTTCTTGTTATCACATCATAGATATCACTCATCATATGTATATTCTTCTCTCTTTTATCTCTCTACCCAGGTGTGTGTCAAACAGTACATTGAGTGCCCAAAAATCATTTTTGTGAATTTTCTTTGTGTTGTTTTAAACAGTTTCGAAGTCAATTTGCGAATCAAAGACGTTGTTTTAGATGAGTTGATACGTGACATGTATATATTTCATTAAAAGGAAATCCGGTTATTGTTAAGAAAGTTCATTACTTGTTCCTAAAATTATTGGGAATTTGGTATGGCTCTAGTTGATTTGTTCTGCTTCCTCTTGTTTTGTCACCTTGTATTCATTCTCTCCGCTGGTTATGGAAATGGGCACCAAGATTGTCCACACTCCTTTACTTGTGGTAATCTTGGGACTCTCCATTACCCTTTCACCAAGGCAGAACAATCTGACTGTGGCTTGCTAGCCATACATGATTGTGATAATCATCTTCAACACAGAAAAATGATCCAGCTCGTGAAAAATGGAAAAAGCATAGTGCTTACAGACGTGGCTCAGCAGAATGCGATTTCAATTTTGGATGAAGATTTTCACACGCGTTTACAACAAAACCCTTGTGGCACTTTCAAGGATAATTATAGTCTTCCTTCCCCTTTTTCTTCTTTGTATTCTATTCACATAAAATTCAATGTAACAATGTTCAAATGCAAACACAGCCTCAACATGAAACCGCCAGCACATTATTTTAATTACTCGTGCCCTGACTATGATTATGATATCTATTATGACAGCTTTCCCTCTCCTAATAGTAAGGAGGCGCATAGCCTTTTCTCATCCTGCTCAGTTATTCAGATATCACCAAAAGACTTGACTGATACCACAAACATTCTGTCGTTTCTATCTGCTAAGATGGTTCTTGAAGTACTATTATCTAATGATTGTGACCAGTGCTATAATCACTGGGGAGGCCAATGTCGGCTTGACGGAAATCAAAAGTTCTACTGTAAAGAAGGTACACTTCACATAAATTTCTCATTTATTCCTTTATCCATTCGAATGTTTCCTTACGTGTTTGGATAATTGGATGAGTGTCTTATAGCCCTGGATGCAAATCATCCTTAAGGCAACTATTAGTTGCTTCTATGAATGAGTAATTTGTGAAAGGAAAATAATATTTGAACATCCAATGATTTTAAAAACAGTCAATCACTTTTCATTTTTCTCTATCACTCTTTCTTATCGCATTATATCGCCTATCATACATATTATATATATTTTTTCTTTTATATGTTTAAATAACATTTTCGATGTCTAAATATCATTTTCTCGTCTTAGGCGTGGCTGTGCCTATTTTATTATTATTATTATTATTATTTTGTTCAAATTCTGTTCGTTGAGCATATCCTTATTTTCTATCAGCCACTTCAGTGGTAAGAGTCAATTGATTGCTGAGTTGACTTGACTGCTTTACGTTACTGGCATCATGGCAATTAGAATTAGTTTGCCTGCATAATTTTCTTCTTCAGACTAATCTGACCCTAAGTCCCTAACACGTAATTCCTATATTGTTTACTTAAAAATTTCTCCATTTAACTTCATCTCGGCAGGACCAAAGAATAAGAGTTAAATTTTGAAGCTGATACTTGGACTTGTAATAGGTAACGCACGTTGTATATATATTATATTTTATATTTTTTTTGTTTAATAGATGTCCAGAGAGAGTGAGAGTTTGTATTTATGATCTCTTAAGTATCGTATCTTAAGAGTTGGAATCTCCCTATATTGCAGGTTAAGTGTTATATTGTCAGCTATTCTGATCATTGGATACATAGTATTTAGACGGAAATATATTCCATCACACACCCAATCCCAATCAAGAAACACACATTTTGATGTAATTGGTCCCAGCTCAAATCCTGATCTAGAAAACGGCAGGTTCTACTTTGGAGTCCCTCTCTTCTCTTACAAGGAGCTTCGAGAAGCTATATATAATTTCCACCACGCCAGACAACTTGGAAGTGGAGGCTTTGGAACAGTTTACTATTGTAAACCATTTTAAACCTCATCTTGGTGCTTACTACTTCTACTTATGTTTAAAGATTTTTCTGATTAGTGTCATTAAGACATTAATTAAAAAACTATAAAAAGAGAAAATATTTATTGCAAAAATAATAGGAAAGTTTAAAAAAAATTTATAGATAATATAATTTTGTACATCTCAATAAAAATACTTTTTTTTTCATTTTTTTTAATCAATGTCTTAAAGAGACCGTTGTGTGTGTTTAAATGAATAACTAGTGATCTGGTTTTGAACAATCAGGAAAACTGCAAGATGGACGAGAACTTGCTATCAAGCGTCTATATGAGCACAACTACAGGCGAGTAGAACAGTTCATGAACGAAGTTCAAATCCTCACACGTACGCTTGTGCCATAAAAATCTGGTGTCCCTCTATGGCTGCACTTCAAGTCACAGCCGTGAACTACTCCGTGTGTATGAGAATGTTCCATATGGCACTGTTGCTTGCCACCTCCACGGTGAGTTAGCAATGCGCGACACCTTTCCATGGCACACAAGAATGAAAATTGCCATAGAGACCGCAAGTGCACTGTCTTATCTCCATGCTTCTGACATCATCCACCGCGATGTCAAGACCAAAAACATTCTCCTTAACGAAAGTTTCAGTGTTAAGGTTGCGGACTTTGGTCTTTCAAGGTTGTTCCCTAACGATGTCACGCATGTTTCCACTGCTCCACTAGGAACCCCAGGTTACGTTGGTCCAGAATATCACCAATGCTACCAGCTCAGAACCAAAAGTGATGCATGTGTATAGTTTTGGGGTTGTGCTTATTGAGCTATTATCATCTTTGACAGCTATTGATATGACAAGGCGTAGGGATGAGATTAACTTGTCAAATCTAGCCATAAATAAGATTCAGCAAAGTGCATTTAGTGAGCTGGTTGATCCTTGTCTTGGTTTTGATTCAGATAGTGAGGTAAAGAGGATGATGGTTTCGGTGGCAGAATTGGCTTTTTCAGTGTTTGCACGGGACAAAGAAATGAGACCCTCTATGGACGAGGTTTTGAAGGTGCTGATGAGAATTGAAAGTGGGAAGGATATGGGTGAGCATCTAGATGATGAAGAAGATTTACGTCCCCCCTCTCTACCTTCACCAGATTGGGATGAGAATGGATTTAATGAGAAAAATGATGGTTCATCCTTCACCTAAAACCGTCACTGATACATGGCACAGTGAATCTACTATGCCTAATGGCAGTGGTTAATCTTAACACACTTTTCGTTGTAAATGAGTTTATTGCTTTCGTTACAGTTTTTGTTGTATTCGGATTTACTGGAATGTGGTTAATTCAATATGTGAGTTTAACTATTGGCAATTTTTATGTACAAAAAAAAAACAAAAAATGTACCAAAAAAAATTATTGCCAATTTTTACAATTAAGTATAGAATTTTTTTAATTAATAACATATAATTTTAATTTTAAAGATGTTTTCAAAATAATTTATAATATTGTATTAGTTAAAAATAATTAATAAAATAAAATTTTGCTCAAGCAAATAAATTAAATTAAAAATACCCAAGCAAATATGTTAATTAAATAAAGTAGAATAGTTATTAAAACTAATTTGATAAAATTGTAGTAATTAAAAAAGATGGATTTGATTAAAGAAAAAATAAATAAAAAATAACAAAATAACAAAATTAAAAATGTGTTTAAAAGTGACATGGAATACATTTTGAAAGAAAGAAACCAAAAAGAATAATTCACGTTTAAGAACAAATTTTAATTTAATTGATTTGTATATTATTATAACCTTTGTGTTTTTTTTTTCCTTTTAGAATAAAAATATTTCAAAATTATTATCTTTTTATTGATCCATGCGACTTATCATTCATTAAGTATCTATTTTATTTTACTAACGATTTTTAAATTTTTCTTAAATACGTACTAATGCATTATTAGAAATATCAATTCAAGAATAAAATAAATAAATAAATTAAAGCAAAAGTAGAATTGGAAATTAAAGCAATTTTTATCGGGTAAAATAATTAAACAAATCGATTACATTAATTGTTTAATTAAATTCTCATATTTTACAAGTTTCATATTACTTATGTTTCATATTAACTATTAAATAAAAAATTATTATTGGTAGATAATTATTTAAAAAATATACCTTTTACCAAATACTAAATCCGGTTTGGACAACGACTTGAAATGTAACACGAATTTATTTTTAAAAATATAACAGGTCTAATCTTAGAAAACTAAATCTGTTCGCATCAATTTTAAATCGGGTCAGGTTTTGGGAACTGAAGTAAATCATGCTCATTTCTAAAAATATAACACACATGTGAATATATTTTTAAATATTATATATATATATATATATATATATATATATATATTTATACACACATCTACTAATATATATATTTGTAAAATTAAAAAATCATAATTTATAAATATAACAAAATATATAACAAAACTATTTTATCTATTTTTAAATATTTGTATATATATATATATATATATATATATATAAAATGTTATAATAAAATAAAGTAAAAAATCATATATTAAAGATATAAATTTAATATTCATGCAAGACACCAAATATTACACTGATATAATAAATGGTAAGATAATGAAGAGCGATAAAAAATAATATATATGTGTGTGTATAAGGTCTTTTCACATGATATAATATCTCCTTCTAAAAGATATTTTAAACAATATTTCAAAATTTAAACATGCAAAATTTGAGTTATAATTCGATAGCTTTGTTCAATAAACATTATTTTCTGATACTCTGACTTCTAAGGAAACCCAAAATATCTGTTAGTGCAATTGATTGAAACGGATCAGAGAAGCCAACGCGTTCTGACACAGTGGTGATGAACTCTTGTCTCGAGCACATTGAAATTATATCCATCTAAATTTTCTTTATCTTCTGTGTTTTATCTAATCCACGAACATCAATAATCCAACCCAACAAACTTCCATAGCTGCGTGCATTATGGAGTGTGGACCTTTTCAGCTACGGAAGCATCAAAATCACCATTCCATTCCAGTCTATTGTGATCTTCATTTCTTTAAACACAACTTTAATTTCTTAGTAGTTCTACTTTGTCCTGCACAAGTTCAACAAGCGTACAAAAGTTATATATATCTAGATCCCCAACGATGACTTTGAAAACGGGTCTCCTTTAGGTGTCTTTTTGTTTCCTGTATTTAGCAAGCAGCTCGTAATATGGTTTGCACGTTGAATCAGTATTTTTGACTAATTTTAAGCTTTATCAGAATTAATTCTGTACCAATTAAAATTAATTCAAAAATCGTTATTATATTTCAACTTTTCAAAATTAACTAAATATATTAAAAACTAGTGTAATAATCATATGAACTAGATATATGCCTTAATGTATGTGACTATAAGTTCAAGTGATGGTTTTCTTTAGATTATTGAGTAAAATATTAAAAAATTAAAATTAAAAAATAAAATAAAATAAAACTGTATTTATAAGAATTAAAATCATAATTTATAGTCATTTTTGAAGTCAAGTGGCGTATCAAGCACTTTAAAACGATGTTATATATATCGTTTTCAATTCTAAACTCTCAAAGTCCGTCACCACCTCTCTTCATAAAGAGGGGGTTTTCTGTTGTATGATGCATTGAATGTTTTCGAAAAACATTTCCTTCCTTGGTTTCATTTTTGATTGACATTCCTAATGGTCTCCCTTCTTATTTTAAAATCACTAATAGTAATAATTTTGTGGCAGCTTTTGCTTCTTGTTTCAGCTGAAGATGGAAAGTGTCCAACATCGTTCAAGTGTGGAAATCTTGGCCAAATTAAGTTTCCTTTCACAACCACAGACCAACCACACTGCGGCTTATTGGCTATACATGGTTGTGAAGAACTTAAACCATACGCTACCAAAACCGTGAAACTAAGCAGTTCCACATCAAGATCGTACGAGGTTCTAAAGGTTGAACCTCGTACCATAATTATCACAGATGATGAACAAGCTAATTATTTGCAAAACAAAAGTTGCCAAACCTTCAGCAACAATATTACTCTTCCTCACAGCACTGCTTTAGCTTCTTTCTACATCAAATATAATATCACTATCTTCAGATGCAATCCCTCTCTCAGGGGATCCCTTCCCAAAGGTTTTCATAAATATTCAAACTGTTCTCATCAGTACCATATCTACTATGGCTATCCAGTCGCCCAAACTCCTCTGGATTCCAAGTGGCTGAGATCTTTAGCACGATGTTCAACCATTCAGCTTGCAGCACAAGCAAAGCCTACTGATGACCCCTTTCAATTTCTATGTGGTAGTATCGCTATTGAAGTACAATTGTCTGATGATTGTGAAAGTTGTCTTCTTGATGGAAAACCCCAATGTTTGCTTTACAGTAAAGGAAAACTCAACTGCGCCAAAGGTATGCAATTCTTATTTTTATATTTTCAGGTTAAAAATTGTGTAGGGGAAAAGAGGATGTGTCAATCAAGTTCGGGGCATGCCATAAGCCTCAACCAAAAGTTACAGCAAATGAACTCAGAACTCTCGATAAAGGATTATCGGAAAACATCTAATTCTGGAATTTTCACACACACACACAAAAAAAATCTAATTCTGGAATTTTTATTTCAACGCATAATGCCTCATTGATTGTATCATAATTAGCACAGATCACGTTACATAGAATTTGCACAATCAAAATGTTTTGTTCCGCCTTAGAGTTATATATCATAGTTTGGTCCTGATTCCTAATACTTATCTGTATGGATTGTTCTAAATTAATTTGTTCCTTTAATTTCTACTGCAGACAATAAAAATTTGGCGTGGAAGTTTGGTCTAGGTAACTTTCCTTTTCTTATTTGTTAATCCTGAGCACCATACATTCCGTGTCTGATGTCTTTTGTTCCCTGATGTAGTTTCCCCCTTTCTTCATTGCAACTTATAATAATTCTTAGTATTTGTCTCATTTAAATATTCCATGTCATTTCTTGAGGACAGAATCATATAATCCCAATTATTCATACACTTTCAAATTTTACTTTCACACGTTCTTCCGGATAATTTTCAATTAATAGGATTTCTCCCTCTTTATTGGTTTCCAGGTATTGGACTCCCTGGCATTATTATAATTGGGCTACTGATTATATGGCACCGCAAACCAAGTTGTGTGTCAGGTTTTTACTCAAATCCAAATCAAGAGAGTGCCAGTATCTACTTTGGGGTGCCTATCTTCACCTACAAGGATCTTGAAATAGCAACAAAACGTTTTGACCGTTCAAGAGAACTAGGAGAAGGAGGATTTGGGATTGTTTACTATGGTATGTGCATAAAAACAGAAATTAAGTGTGTTTGGACCAACTTTGGCATAATTGATTTTTGATAAAATTGATTTTCCTTAGAATTAATATGGAAGTGATGTGATTTATGTTAGAATGATTTTAGTTATAATTGATTTTGAAGTCAAAATCACTATAATTTTTTTTATCTAAGCCGAAGTTACTTAAATTACAGTTTAGAAGTAATTTTAAATCTGTTCCAACTTGAAATTAAATTGAATTAAAAATTATCTAAAATTAATTCTAGACTGAATGAAAAATTATCTAAAATTAATTCTAGACTGATTATAAGTCTTCCTTTTCATCTCTATTTTAATAACTAGGAAAACTCGAGGATGGACGTGAAGTTGCTGTCAAGCGCCTATATGAGAACAACTATAGGAGAGTAGAACAGTTCATGAATGAAATCAAGATTCTCACACGCTTGCGCCACACAAATTTAGTGTCTCTTTATGGCTGCACTTCACGTCAAAGCCGTGAACTACTGCTTGTTTATGAATACATTTCAAATGGGACTGTGGCCAGTCACCTCCATCATCATCACGGATCAACAAATCATGGCTTTCTGCCATGGCCTATCCGAATGAAAGTTGCCATAGAGACTGCTACTGCTTTGGCCTATCTCCATGCTTCTGACATAATTCACCGTGATGTCAAAACAAACAACATTCTCCTTGACAACAGTTTCTGTGTTAAAGTTGCAGACTTTGGACTATCAAGACTATTCCCCAATGATGTCACCCATGTTTCCACAGCTCCACAAGGAACACCTGGCTATGTTGATCCGGAATATCACCGATGCTACCAGCTCACAAACAAGAGTGATGTGTATAGTTTTGGGGTGGTGCTTATTGAGCTAATATCATCTATGCCACCAATTGATCTGACCCGGCATAAGGATGAAATAAACTTGGCAGATCTAGCTATAAGAAAGATTCAAAAAAGTGCAATTGCTGAGCTGGTGGATCCTTTCCTTGGTTTTGACTCAAACAGTGATGTTAAGAGGCAAGTAACTTGTGTAGCAGAATTGGCTTTTCAATGCTTGCAACGGGACAAAGAATTGAGACCCTCCATGGATGAAGTTTTGGAGGTGCTGAGGAGAAGTGAAAGTCCGAAGGATGATGAACCTGGGCATGTAGAGGAAGTAAAAGTTCACGGTGAATGTTCATTATCTCCTCCTTCACCAGATCACGATGAGGTTAAATTGTTGAGGAATGTGAAGTTGGTTTCTTCCCCAAAGGCTGTGACAGATAAATGGGATAGCGAATCCACCAGTCCTAACATATCATCTTTAGATACATCCAATTAAAAAAAAGACACATCATTCAAATAGAAGAAACCTTTTGTTGCTCCAATTTCATCTTGTCTCTCTCGCACATCCCATCCAACTCCAAACAAAAACCATATGTTAAATGTTTTTTTTTTTTTTTGTCAATGTTGATGTAGTTCTCTTTAATTGTTCCAGTTGCTTCAATGATTCAGAAATAATTGTTACAGACTAATAATTTTCGCAGTTTAGCCTTGTGCACTAGACACGTAATGAGCAAAAGTGAATTGTCTGACGTCCTAATATTAGTGGTCAATCGCAAAGCCAATCTAATATGCTGCTTGTAACTTAATAAACACAAACGTATATAATTTTGGGTTTGGGTTTTCATCAATACTTATTATCAGGTTGTAATTGTACATAAAATAATCAAAATATCTTATCTTTTACAATCAATCACGAAAATTAACTGGCAAAATTTATTTACATTCTAAAAAAAAATATTTGAGAAATGATACTAATATTTAATTATTTTTAGTATTCTTTGTTTATATATCATTTTGTGTTTAGTGAAAATCATATAGCTAGATAACAATATGCAGATTTTTTTTACTTGTGTACAATAATGATTGTATCAAAGTTAAAAGTTATGACTTCATGCATATTATCTCCTTTTTTCCCTAGTAAGCTGACTCTAGTTATTATTTATTTATTTATTTATTCACATTTATTTGTATTTCTTTTTGGTATAAAGTTGTATCATATATTTTCAAATCAGTGAAATCTTATGAATTTCAACTAACTGCAAAATCAATGTGCTAAAAACAATGAATGTATAATGAGGGTTGACAATGACATTTGTTTGTGTCTATTTCACTGTTAATCAAATAATTTACAGTATATTAGGAGCATGCATCCTATCTAGTAGACTAGTACTGGAAATTTTCAGTAGGAAAGAGATACATTATATATATTAATTTACACAAACATGTTAAATGGTTAAAAAAATTATAATTCATCCCCTCCTTTTGTGTCTCTCTCATATGGATCCACAAGCCTACATTAAGGCCAGTACTCTACTATTATTTGCTTGTTTGAAACTTCTTATAACATATTAATATATGAACACTCCGGTGGTAGGCCAAACCGAATAATGTAAGACATGAACCGTTCGAAATACTCTAAAAACACAACAATTCTAATCCGTTCAATTGAAACAATCTTTAATAGATGAAACCCGTCTCCTACAGTGAAGGCCTTCTACGCATGTGCCACATGAATCTAATTACACTTAAGAAATTAAAAAATGGAAAATAAAACAAAAAAATGACAAATGAAGAATCAAGTACATGTAGTGTATGTTTGAAAAAAGTTGGTGAGACTAAAAGTAATTTTCTCAACGGATTAAAATCTTTCCTCTTATGTTCACTTTGTGTTTCACTGTTAGATTTATTTCAAAATGCGTATCATAATAAAAGTAACGGAAAAACAAACATACCCATATAAGCTTTAAGACAAAATTCAAGTTTAGTACTGCAATTGGTGATGACAAAAACTGAACGTACGAGTTTATGTCTATTATGATCCATCATATTTGCTAGGCCCATCTTTTTGTGTACGCGGGCCGAACCCACTGTCCAGGTTAATCCTTTTGTGAATGTTGTCAAAGAAATTGGACTCTCTTACAATGTATTCGGTAGAAGAGAAAGATGGAATGAAAGAAAATAAAAATAAGGGTGAATAATTATTTTTGTTCCTGAATGTGTAGAGCCTTAATAAATGACAAAAAAATTAATTTATTACTTTTTTTAAAAAAAATTATGAATTTATTGCAGTTTTAATAGTATTTACGCATCTATAGCAATGAGTCGCCCCCTACAGGACATGACTAATTCCACTGCTAATTTAGTCGCCAATTCGGTCGCTAACACTTTTTGCGACGAAATATTAGGTGTGACCATAATATTCAGTTGCAAAAGATATTAGCGACTGAAATTAGTGTATGCCTTTAAAATCAATTTTTTTATTTACAATATAATTTTTTTCAATTTTTAAAATTAGTGTTGCGACAACAATATTGTGATTTTTTAATTTTTTTAACCGAAATCATTAAAAAATTTGCAGTATAATTTTTTTTAAACGTACAACTTTAAATCAATTTTTTTACAACTTTAAGTTTTTATTATTATTAATATACGACTTCAAAGTCGGTTTAAAAATCAATGATGAAGATCGGTCTAAAAATACTTTAAAATTAGATAAAAATAATAATTAATAATATTATTACAAACTACAATAAATTCGTAATTAATTAGACTGAATATTGGTAATATCTAAATTTTTATTTAATTTCGGTCTCTATTTCAGTCACCAATACTTTTTGCGACTGAATATTGTGGTCACACCCAATATTTCGTCGCAAAAATTATTAGTGATCGAATTAGCGACGGAATGAGTCACGCCCAGGAGGGACGCGACTCGTTGCTATAGATGCGTAAATACTTTTAAAACTACAATAAATACGTAATTTTTTTTTAAAATGCAATAAATTAATTTTTTGTCGCTAACAAATCCGTCTCTAAAAGATGAAAATTCAAATTTTTATTCCTGAAAATAAAAAAAATGTGACAAATCTATCATTCCATTAACTTTCATCCGTTACCGTTAATATTCAGGGACAAATTAGTTAGCGCTCTACACATTCGTTGATGAATTTATCAGCTCTTTACCCAAAATATAATTTAATCTTCATATTCTTCCTTTTCTAATTATTGCAAGTATAAAATTATAATAAACACTTAAAATTAAGAAAGCAAGCATAAGTTAAAACAAACATAATAATAAATATAATATTGATTAATAAGCATAATTTGTTTGTTGCTCTAAAATTTATATTATAACAATATTAGATAATGACAAAATCAAGTTGGGTCTCATTTTTTTGTAAGGATTAATTTAATGATTGTGTATTTTAATTTGTTTGAACCTCATATTTTGGGTAAGGTATTATCTCGTATTTTTGCTTTGAAATTTTTAATGTGACAATACCTTACCCAAGATATGAGACCTAAACAAAAATGCACAACTATTAAGTTAATTCTTACAAAAAAAAATGAAACCGAACTTGATTTTGTTATTACCTAATGTTGTCATAATAGAAATTTTAAAGGAATAAAAAAATTATGTTTATTAATCAATATTATGCTTATTATTATGTTTGTTTTCCTAATTTTTAAGTATTTATTGTAATGTTATGCTTGCAATGATTAAAGAGAAAATATGAAGATTAGATTATATTTTGGGTAGAGAGCTGACAAATTCATCTTTGAATGTATAATACGCTAACAAATTCGTCCCTGAATATTAACGGTAACATGCGAAAGTTAACATAGAAATATATTTATCACACTTTTTTCACTTTCAGGGACAAATATTTGAATTTTCATCTTTCAGGGACCAAATTGTCAGCGCTTTATATATTGAAGAACGAAAATGTCTATTTAACCTAAAAATAACAAATCATTTTTTTTGTTAAACAAAAAATGAAAGAAAAAAAGAGAAAACAGTTGACTTATAAAAATAAAATATTTTTTTTCTTTTTATTTTTTTAATTCAAATTCAAATATTTATTTTTCTTCCTTCCAACCAAACAGATTATTACTGTTGCTCCAAGTGAATCTATGTGTTCAGAATGCACTCAACTTTTTTATTTTAAAATTTTTAACAAATTTTATTGTCTTAAAAGTATTATTTATATTATAATTATACAATTATCTTCAAAATTAATTTAAAACAAATTAAGATACTAGTATTTTTTTATTATATTGGGTATTATATTATGTGTTTTTTAAAGTTTAAATATAACTGACTTGAGTAATATTGTCTTTTGCAAAATATATCTATAGTTATCAATTTAGTGTTACGTGATTGATAGATAACGTTATCTCTTAATCATATAGTCATATACATGGTTATAAAACCCGGTCCGGCTCGGCTGGTCGGACAGGTTGGCCCGGGACCCGGTAGGTTAACCGGTCCGGTTTTGTAGTTGGACCGCTTGTGCAATCGATCCGGTCAAATCCGGTGAAAACCGGTCAAACCCGGCCAAACCCGGCCGGTCCAACCGGTCCGGTCCGGTCCGGTAAGATTTTTTTTTTAAAACCTTTTTTTGAAATTTTTTATTTAAAATTTTATATTATTATCAATTATTATTTTGGATTTTGGAGTATAAATGAGTTTTTTTACTTAAATAATATTAGTTATGTACTTATATATAATAGATACATATATAATTTTAAATTTTTAATATATACCGGGCCAAACCGGGCCAATTACTAACCCAACGGTTGGACCACTGACCCACTACCTCGACCGGGTCAATCACCAGGCCGGTTTTCACAACTATGGTCATATATGTGATTTCTAACTTATGCATATGAAAAAATATTTATTGAAAGGAATCAATTTCTTAAATAGATCTTAGTATCTTAGATAATTAGTCATTAACTTTTAATCAAGGATACCTTAATTAAAAAAACAAAAATAACCAGATTAATATAAATTTAATCTCAATGAACCCTTGAACCAAAACAAACCATTATTTTTCTTGAGTTGATTTAACGGATTATCCCAAGCCATTGTCGTCCCAACTCAATACTTATTTTCGTTACATATCTTCTACCCTTATTTTCTTCCTCCTATGCAATCGTGTGTCCATTTTAATCTACGCTTCTTTGACTTTTTTTTTCAACCAATTTTCTTAGTAGTTCCACTTAGTGCCGTCTTTTACAAGTTTAACTATTGTAAAATATATTTATAGTTATCAATTTAGTGTTACATGATTGGTAGATAACGTTATCTCTTAATCATATGATCATAAATTTGATCTCTAACTTATGCATATGAAAAAATATTTATTAAAAGGAACCAATTTCTTAAATGGATCTTAGTATCTCAGATCATTAGTCATTAACTTTTAATCAAGGATACCTTAATTAAAAAAACAAAAATAACCAGATTAATATAAATTTAATCTAAATGCCCCTTGAACCAAAACAAACCATTATTTTTCTTGAGTTGATTTAGCGGATTGTCCCAAGTCATTGTCGTCCCAACTCAATACTTATTTTCGTTATATATCTTCTACCCTTATTTTCTTCCTCCTATCCAATTGTGTGTCCATTCGTGTCTATTTTAATCTACACTTCTTTTTGACTTTTTTTTCTCACCAATTTTCTTAGTAGTTCCACTTAGTGCTGTGTTTTACAAGTTTAACTAGCGTCAAAATATGTTATAAATATAGACCTTCAACGGTGACTTTGAAAACGTTAGCGTAAAAGAACCAAGTCTTCTTTAGTGCCTTTATGTTTCCGGGGTCAAGTATAGACGACTTGTAAAATGGTCTGCGTTGCGTGTTAAATCAGTATGTTTGATCCATTTTTAGCTTTATCAAAATAAATTTTGTAGTGATTACTTAATTTAAAATAATTATAAATTTTAAACTTTTAAAAAAGTATAATGACTCTTTTTTGTTAAAAAAAGTATGACTCTATTTGTGAAACTTATAAAAATTTCAAAATAGTTTACATTCACATCCCATAAGCCAAAAACAATTTACATTTTATACTTTATTATTCTGCAAAAAACAATTATTTTGCTCTAACTAGAGCATTTAAAATATATAATTGTTTATATGAGTTACTTATAATAATATTGTCAGTCTTACAATTTCACATAAATTTAAACACTTTACATAAAAATTTACTCTGATATTAAAGTTGTTGAAATAAATGTTTAACTTAATTTTACAGATTATACAATGTTTGAAAAATATTTTAAGCAACATCATGGCATTTGGTCTAGCACAAAAGAAGGTTAAGTAAAGTTATTTAAAATTAAATAATTCATTTAAACACTTTAATTAGAGATGCTCTTATAATACAAATTTGAAAATAAATTTAAACTAAATGAAGACATTAATAATTAAAATGTAAATAAAGCTAGCTAGTTAAATAATCACATGAGTCGAAATATAAAAAAAAAGTGAGCAAATTAAAAGTTGAATATAAGATTTGTTTTTGCAATTATTTTTGAAAAATGATCGTTTACGGTTTGATTAAACCATGATTTGGGTTTAAATTCATTATTTAAAATTTTTAGGTGATCATGTTTTGGATTCTTTTTCTACTTATAAATTTTTTATTCTGGGCATGTATGTTCCGTAACAGCAAGCATCCTTAAGGACCTGAACCCTTATGCTGCGACCTGTGTATAATAATTTGTCACTGTCACTACCTCTCCCTCATAAAAGGGAGTTTTGTCTATTGTTTGGTGCATTGAAATGAATTTTCCTTTCTCAGTTTTTTCATCGTCTGTGAATTCTTGACATTCCTAATGTTCTCCCTTCTCATATTTAGAACACTAATAATATTTTTGTCACAGCTTCTGCTTCTTGTTTCAGCTCAGGATGATGGAAAGTGTCCACCGTCTTTCAACTGTGGATATCTTGGCTTCATTAAGTTTCCTTTCACAACCACAAAGCAACCACACTGCGGCTTATTGGCTATACATGGCTGTGAAGAACCCGATCCATTCGCTCCCAAAACCGTCAAACTAAGCAATTCACCATCAACATCTTACGCTGTTCTGCAGGTTGAACGGCGTACCATAGTGATCTCAGATGAGAAACAAGATCATTATTTGAAAACCAAAAATTGCCAAGCCTTCAGCGGAGACAATTTTACTCTTCCTCACACCTCTCCTTTAGCTTCTTTCCACATCAAATATAATATAACTATCTTCAGATGCAATCACTCCCTCAAAGTCGTCCCCTTTCCCAAACATTTTTTTAAATATTCAAACTGTCCTGCATACGATATCTACTATGCCTTTGCAAATATTGAAATTCCTCTGGGCTTCAAGTGGCCGAGCTCTTTGACACCATGTTCAACCATTCAGCTTGCTGTAGAAAAAAAATCTACTAGCAATCCCTTTCAGTTTCTATCTAGTATTATAACTATTGAAGTAAGATTATCTGATGAATGTGAAAGGTGTCTTCTTGATGGAAAAAGCCAATGTTTACTTGGCAGTAAAGGAAAATTCTATTGCGCCAGAGGTATGCAATTTTTTTTATTTATATTTTTGGGTTAAAAGCTGTGCATGGTCCTGAAACACATTATTGGAAAACAATCTAACTCCAGAATCAAATTATTAGCACGGTACACAGAATTAGCCGAATCAAAACGCTCTGCCTTATATATTATAATATGGTCCTGAAACCTATCTTCATAGTTTGCTCTAAATTAATTTGTTCCTGAAATTATTGTTACAGGGAGTAAAAATTTGGCGTGGATACTGGGACTAGGTAAAGTTCCTTCTTTTCTTATTTTGTCAATCTAAGTACCACGCATTCCATGTCTGATGTCTCTTGTCCTCTGATGTATTTCCCCCCTCCCTACATGTCATATGAGGACAGAGTCATACAATCTCGATAAGTCAAACAGTTTCATATTTTACTTCTGTAAGTAGTTCTTCAAGATAATTTTCAATTCTTAGGATCCCTCCCTCTTTGTTGGTTTCTAGGTATTGGACTCCCAGGTCTTATTATAATTGGGCTACTGATTATATGGCACTGCAAACCAAGATGTGTGTCTGATTTCTATTCAAATCCATACCCCGAGAGTGCGAGTATCTACTTTGGGGTCCCTGTGTTCACCTATAAGGATCTTGAAATAGCAACAAAATGTTTTGACAGTTCAAGAGAACTAGGAGAAGGGGGCTTTGGTATTGTTTACTATGGTATGTGTCATACAAACTCCACCTTCTATGGAAATTAAATTAATAACTCAATGTATCTTCACTCTTCCATGCACACAAATAAACCTTTCTTTCATGCCTATTTTAATAACTAGGTAAGCTTCAGGATGGACGCGAAGTTGCTGTCAAGCGCCTATATGAGAACAACTACAGGCGAGTAGAACAGTTCATGAATGAAATCAAGATCCTCACGCACTTGCGCCACACAAATTTAGTGTCTCTTTATGGCTCCACTTCACGTCACAGCCGTGAACTATTGCTTGTGTATGAATACATTTCAAATGGGACCGTGGCCAGTCATCTCCATCATCATGGATCAACAAATACTGGGTTTTTGCCATGGCATATCCGAATGAAAGTTGCCATAGAGACTGCTACTGCTTTGGCCTATCTCCATGCTTCTGACATAATTCACCGTGATGTCAAAACAAACAACATTCTCCTTGACAACACTTTTTGTGTTAAAGTTGCAGACTTTGGACTGTCAAGACTGTTCCCGAATAATGTCTCACACGTTTCCACAGCTCCCCAAGGAACACCTGGCTATGTTGATCCGGAATATCACAGATGCTACCACCTTACAAACAAGAGTGATGTGTATAGTTTCGGGGTTGTGCTGATTGAGCTAATATCATCTATGCCACCAATTGATCTGACCAAGCATAAGGATGAAATAAACTTGGCAGATCTAGCCATAAGGAAGATTAAAAAAAATGCACTTGCAGAGCTGGTGGATCCTTCCCTTGGTTATGATTCAAATAGTGACGTTAAAAGGCAAATAACTTCAGTAGCAGAATTGGCTTTTCTGTGTTTGCAACGGGACAGAGAATTGAGACCCTCCATGGATGAAGTCTTGGAGGTGTTGAGGAGAATTGGGAGCCAGAAGGATGATCTAGAGGAAGTTAAAGTTTACGGTGAAGGTCCATTATCACCATCTTTACCAGATCATGATGAAGTATGTTTAGAAACATGAAGTTGACGCCTTTGATTTGATTTTCATCGAGACTTATTACCAGAGTATCTGGACAGGTTGTAATTGTACATAAAAGAATCAAAATATCTTATCATCTCCACCAAAGGGTTACTTTTAATTATTGTATAATCTTTGTTTTGTGATTTTGATCCTTTTTTTTTCCGAGCAAAAATGTTAATTTGCATGAATAGCATTTGTGTTAATTTCGTGCAATTTATCTTGGTGCTAAATAGCAATACTGATTTTTTAATTTAGTATTTTTTTTACTCATTAATTTCGTAAATTTAATCTTTTAATTTTTAAAATCAAACAGTTTTATTATTAGTTGTTGGTTGACTTTAATATAACATGGTGGATGTGGTGGTGCTTTGAAGGGCCTTTTCCCCAAAAAGGGGTAATATTTTTATTTATTTACCAATTGGGTAACTTTTGAAAAATTTTTGAATTGGGGGTAAGTTGTGTTACGTGGTATGACTTTTTTTTTTTAAAAATAAAAATTGATCGCTAAAATTTAGTCTTTAATTTTGATCGCTAATAATTTTTGCAACAAAATATTGTAGTCACAAACATAAAAAATAAAAAATAAAAACAATATTCTATCGTAAAAAATGTTAAAAACGAAATTAACTATCGAAATTAGTGACCAAATTTTAACAACCAATTCTTTTTATTTTTTAAAAAAATAAAATTATGACACGTGACACGACTTCTGAGTGACACGACTTCCCCTCAATTCAGAATTTTTTCAAAAGTTACCCCAATTTGCTAAATAAAAAAAATTTGCCCCCTTTTGGACGAAAAAACTGCTTTGCTGATGTAGCAATACATACACAGGATACGAATATGGTATTGACATGTTGTTAGAATGTTATCGATGCGGACTGCTTATTTATCGGCGTAACATGAGAGATATATGATTTAGAAAATGGTTAAAGTGGTAGAAATCATGATTCATGATTATCGAATTCTAGGGTCAACTCGTAGAGTCTTACGAGAGTCTACTTACTCCTGGCGAGTCGACTCGTGACCAAACTCGTTTTTTGAGTAGACTCGTTGGACTCGTAAGACTCGGGATTCCACGGTCGAGTGAGTCCAATTGGGGGCGGATTTTTTTAATGAAACGACGGTGCCTTGGGTCATTTCTGTGTCGAGATTGGGGCGAAAATTAGGAGACCCAAAATAAGGTTCCTATCGGTGCCTTCCCTGAGCTCCCTCGTCTCTGCAAATTGTGGCTCATGCTGGTTTGGCTTTGCGACTCCTCTTAGGCTTTCATGCTCTCATTCTGTTCTTCTCTGCACATTTGGATTCTGTTGAAGGTAAGTTTTGGTCCTTCCTTCTTGTCTTCTCACTCTTTTGTACTGAAATTGAATGTATTTTTCTGGCTTCAAATGAAATTGGAGGTATTTTTCTATTACTAAATTAGAATGTGATGTTGGCTGTTGGGACTTGTTCATCTGAATTTTGATACTTCCTTCTTCTTAATTCGATCTTTAATGTTGGCTTTGGGAGTTGGGATTTTTTTTTTGTTTTTTTCTTGTGTTCTTGTTTAGTTGCCGATGATGATCTTGGAGGTAATGACATTAGAGGATTGGACATCCACACTTGAAATTGAAGACATTTGTATTTTTTTAGTTATTTAATTGTTATTGAACTTAACTAGCACTGATGTACAATTAGACGTGATTATTTATTATTATGAAATTTGTGGTTTGGTGTGTTTGCTTTTTAATGTACTTTATTATATCGTTAAAATGTTGAGTTTCTATTTTATTTATAAATATTTTATTATTTTTATATAAAATAAATTATTACCAATTTACGCGTCAAATTTACGAAAATTCTCTCAAGCTTATTCATACTCTCCAGTCTCGTATACTCTCGAGTCTCGTAACCTTGGTAGAAATAGGACTTTACATAATTATAAGAACAAACAGAGAATTGCATATCTATATCATAATTGATTTTACACAATTTCATAAATTGAGCGACGAGTTCTTTACTCAACCCACAAAACAGTGTTTGTTGTTAAGAATAGTATAAATATAAATATGTAAAATTTAGAAAGCGATTAAAAATATGAGATCTTACAATCATAGAAAACTACATTTTGATTAACCTTAAACTGGAAAAGAAAGGTTTAGCTCTTCATAAGAACCATGGAAATACAAAGAAAATAAAAGAAAGATGAAGGAGAAAAGAAAACTTTGACTTAATTGTCACGATGACTCGTCAAAAGTGGAAAAGGCTTTTTTCCTAGATCTTTTTCTTGAAAATAAGATTTAGAAATTACCTAATACTAAATAAAAATAAAAGGATCTCTTTTTCAATATCAAAATACAATAAAAAATAAAAGGGTTGTTACGGATAGGCCCAATCGAGTATTTAAATAATACAACCACCCAAAGATAGAAGATAAAACAGAAGATATAATCATAACCAATTTCGTTCATATATTAGATAATGTAAATATCTTTACAGAAGATAATGGGCCTCAACAATATTTTTCCAGGATCCAGGTATTTTACTATAAATGCAGCATCAGTCATGGTGAAAGGTACACAACAATCCTAACTCTCTCTTTTCGATTCACACTGCACACACAGCACACCACTTGTGTTGTTTCCAGCAGTGATCATCTTCCTGAGGGTGCTTCATATCCATAGGCATCTTCAGAGAGGGAGAGTTTGATCCCATAGCAAATCCCAGTAAACCTTGCTGGGTACATTCTGTTTCTCACGAGCAGAACAGTGGCGCCGTCTGTGGGGACGATAAATTTCGAATCCCACCAATTCACAATGGTCAACACCAGAAGCCATCAGATCGCTGGACATGACGCACCGCCACCCCGGAGCGCGCATTTGGAGAATGTAGTAGCAGAGGATGTGGTATCCCGTACTGCTTCATCTCCAGCGATACCACCAAATCGTATTCCACCCACAAACGCCAAGGTAGAATTAGACAATAATCAGCGTTTCATACACAATGCGTTGAATTCTATTCTATCTCGGCTAGAGAACTTGGAGAAACGTTATGAGCTTCAACGACGAGAGGATGCTCAGAACTCGTCCAAACGGCCGGGTTCCAATATCGAGCGACCAACGACAACGCACCACGAACTAACCAATTCAGCAGAAAGGCGTGAAACCAACAACTCGGAACCTATAGCAGAGGTTGGTAACAGGGAAATAGCAAGTCAATTCGGACGGGTCAGACACCACTCACACAAGGAAGGACCTCGGTTCGCTCAGTCAGCCCGAATCCCAGAACACGCCGTCATCGACAGGACAAAGGAAATTATACATCGGCCCAGACAAGAAGAGACGTATCAGAGGAAATACCGCCGAGGTCATCAAAATAATAGTCCATTCATCGACGAGATAGTAGAAGCCCACTTCTCGGAGGACTTCGACAGTTCCTTCTTATCCAAATACGATGGGAGCCAAGATCCTCGGTGCATATAGACGAATTCGATATGCAAATGTGTGTCCGAGGTATTGACGAACCTGTAATTTCTCGGATTTCTGCTACCACCTTGACTGGAGCCGCTCAAGCTTGGTTTTATACACTGCCGCCGCAGTCTATCCGAAATTTTGAAGAATTCAGACAAAAGTTCTTGTTGAATTTTGCAACAAGCAAGAAGCAGCCCAAGTCTGAATTCATATTGGGAAAAATACGTCAGCAACATGGAGAAACATTACAGAACTATTTGGACCGATTCAAAGAAGCCGCTCTGCAAGTACGGGGTTTGGAAGAAAAGGTCCATGTGCACCTCATCTCAGCCGGGCTCAATGGATCATCCCGTCTCGCCAAATCCATTTATAAGAATCCAGTGAAGACCCTAAATGAATTCATGAGTCGCTCCGAAAAGTATTTGGAATTGGAACAGATGGAGATAGCTAACTCGGCCCCGAGAGGGCATAAGAAACCTACTTCGCCGAGGAACCGACATCATGAGAATACACAATCAAATCGACCACCTGCAAACTTTCCCGCTAACCGACCTCCCAGAAACTTCCAGGACTCGAATACCAGGTCCAAAAAATTCGAGTGGAAATTTGACAAATACGCTCCACTAAATGCTCCACGAGCTCAGATATGGAAGGAAGTTGCATTCACAGAAATGAGGAAAGTAGAACGCCCTCGACCGATAATAAGAAAGGACGGGTTAGACTATTCCCGATATTGTGATTTCCACAAGGGGCCGGGTCATACGACTGACCAGTGCCGAGAACTCCGGGATGCGATAGAACAATTCATTCGTGAAGGCAAACTTCGGCAATATGTTATCCGGACTCAAGGACACCAAGGGAAAAGGAAAAGCCAGCAGGAGAGTAAAGACCGAGATGAAAAGAAAACAAAGAAAGATGAATTCCCGGAACCCGAGTTCGAATGTAACGTGATCTCGGGAGGCATGAGAGGTGGAGGCGACACAGCCAGTCAGCGAAAGAAATATCTTAAGGAAGTTATGTCGATAAGAGATCAACCCAAATTCAAAGAAAGTAAGAAATCCGCACCACCGCTAATCTATTTCACAGAGGATGATATGAAAGGCGTAGTGCCCGGACACGAAGACGGACTTGTTATCACCGGAACCGTTGCAAATTTCCGAGTGAAGAGAATATTTGTTGATAATGGTAGCTCGGCCGACATTCTCAACTTAAGTGCATTTAAAAAGATGAATCTAAGTGAAGATGACCTGAAACCGTGTCAGACTATGTTAATCAGTTTTAATGGAGGAGGCACCGGTCTAAAAGGCGCAATTGACCTCCAGCTCACATTGGGAACAAAAGAAGGATTCCGAACTGGCCGAGTCACATTCACTGTAGGTGAGTTCAGTTCACCATACAACATCATATTAGGCAGACCGACACTTCATAAATGGGATATATTGATGTCCACCAAGCACCAGAAGATGAAAATGATTGGACATCTTGGCCGAGTTATCACCATTTGCGGTGACCAGAAGGAATCCAGACAATGCTATTTCAATACAGTCCGAGAAATCGAAGGAGGCCCATCTTCTCCGCCTCGGATTCGGCAAGGAGAACCCTCAGGTCAAAAGATGGAGAGATCGGCATTCCGCAAACCGGTCAATATTGTGGAATTGGAAGATGTTCAGATCGGAGAATCCCCGGAGCAAATTACAAAAATAGGTGCACAGAATAATTCAGAAACCAGGGGCAAGCTAATTCAATGCCTTACAGAAAACCAGGACGTGTTCGCTTGGAAAGCATCAGAGATTCCTGGAATTGATCCCACATTCTGCTGTCATAAACTAGCCATGTACCCTGACTCCAAACCAGTGGCACAGAAAAACAGGAAGCTCGGCCCGGAGAGGAAGCAGGCATTAGAGAAACACATCAAAGAATTGCTAGAGGCCGGGTTCATAAAAGAAATTCAATACACCACTTGGCTTTCTAATGTGGTTATGGTGAAGAAGTCTAATGGGAAATGACGAGTTTGTGTTGATTACACAGATTTGAATAAATTCTGCCCAAAGGATTCCTATCCAATGCCGAGCATTGACCAGCTAGTAGATAATTCCGCCGGCTTCCAGTCGTTATCTTTCATGGATGCTTACTCCGGATATAATCAGATACCGATGTACCCGGGAGATCGAGAAAAGACAGCTTTCCGAGGTACTGAAGCAAATTACTACTATGAGGTAATGCCATTCGGATTGAAAAATGCAGGAGCCACTTATCAACGAATGATGAATAAAGTCTTCACTGACCAACTCGGACGCAATATCGAAGTGTACATTGACGACATGATTGTTAAGACAGGTGAAGGAGACCATATCCGAGATCTGGAGGAAACATTTTGCAAACTAAGACAACACAGTATCCACTTGAATCCTCTGAAATGCGCTTTTGGAGTAAAAGCCGGGAAATTCTTAGGGTTCATGCTAACACACCGAGGAATAGAGGCAAACCCGGATAAATGCAAAGTCGTACTCGACATGCAATTCCCTACTGATAAACGGGAGATCCAACAATTAACAGGAAGAATGGCGGCCTTGACACGGTTCCTCCCAAAAGCCACAGAAAAGGCCCTACCATTCTTTAAGCTATTAAAAAAGGAAGCCAAGGTAGGGTGGAATCAGGCATGCGAGGAAGCATTTCAGGAAATTAAAAGATGTCTGGCTTCACCCCCAGTCCTCTCGAAGCCAGAGCATGGAGAAATTCTCATCCTGTACCTTGCAGTAGGGGAAGAAGCCATAAGCGCAGTTTTGGTTCGAGAAGCGGATAAGTGTCAGCTGCCAATATACTTTGTAAGCCGAGCTCTAAAGAACTCGGAGCTGCGTTACCAGAAGCTTGAGAAGGTAGCTTTCGCTTTACTCACCACGGCTAAGAGACTTCGTCCATATTTCCAAAGCCACACCATAGTGGTAAGAACAAATCAGCCTATCCGACAGGTACTACACAAGCCGGACTTAGCTGGAAGGATGATGAATTGGGCCATTCAGTTATCCGAGTTCGACATCAAGTATGAAGCTCGCAATGCAATCAAGTCTCAAGCTTTGGCCGACTTCATAGTAGAATTAACCCCGGCATTTTCCACCCAGTCAACAGATAATGCGTGGAAAGTATATGTTGATGGATCATCCAACTCTAAAGGGAGTGGAGCCGGGATCATTGTTGAAAATCCCGAGGGAATATCACTCGAGTAATCACTACATCTCAATTTTCCGACGTCTAACAATCAAGTAGAGTATGAAGCACTAATCGCCGGGTTAAACCAAGCCAGAGAACAGGGAGCGCTAAAGGTAAATGTCTTTACCGATTCACAGTTGGTCTCAGCACAAATCGAAGGACGGTATCAGACCAAGGGCCCTTTGTTAGCAAAATATCTCGCCAAAGTTAAAGAAATAATAGCCGAGTTTGATGAATTCACCATAGCTCATATTCCGAGAGAAGAAAATACGCGTGCCGACATATTATCAAAGCTGGCAAGTACGAAAGGAACAGGCAATCATAGAACAGTTATCCAACAGGAACTCGCACAACCTGCCTGCATTATGGTGGTCCTAATAGCTAACGATTGGCGGAGGCCGATCATAAATTACTTGGAACAGGGGATAGTACCGGATGACAAAATAGCAGCCAAAAAGCTAACCCGAGATGCTTCAATGTATACAATCATCGATGGCGAGCTATATCGACGAGGCCTCCACACCCCATTACTATTATGCCTAAGCTCTGACCAAACTGAGTATGTACTTACCGAGATACACGAAGGTATTAATGGCCAGCATATGGGAGCAAAGGCTTTGGCATTAAAAGCCCTTCGTGCCGGATACTTTTGGCCGACGATGCAAGCAGACGCAGCCGAGCATGTAAAGAAATGTGACACGTGTCAAAAACATGCACGTATATTATGGATTCCTCCATCCGAGCTAAAATTAATCACAGCACCATGGCCTTTTTTCAAATGGGGAATGGACCTTTTAGGACCATTCAAAGCAACAGAAGGCCAAATGAAATGGCTAATAGTAGCCGTGGATTATTTTACTAAATGGATTGAGGTCGAGCCTTTGGCTACCATCACTTCGGCCCGTGTCCAAAAGTTCTTTGAACGCAGTATCATAGCAAGATTTGGAATCCCGGCAGAGATAGTCACTGATAACGGAACGCAATTTACAGATAAGAAATTCCAGGAAATGATGGCTGGACTCCACATAAAACACCATTTTGCATCAGTAGAGCACCCACAGTCCAACGGTCAGGCGGAAGCAGCAAACAAAGTCATTCTGGACGGATTGAAGAAACGAATGCAAGAGGCTGGCCTGAATTGGGTTGAGCAACTTTATTATGTTCTATGGGCATACAGAACCACGACTCAAACATCTACCCGGGAGACTCCATTCAGGATGACTTACGGTTGCGAAGCCATGATACCTGTAGAGATCGGTCAACCATCTTGGAGGAGGCAAAAAATCACATACAGACAACAATAAGGCAATAGCTGCCGAGCTAGACATGATAGAAGAGGTCCGGATTGCAGCACATCGCCGAGATCTACACACGAAGAACATCTTGGCTCAAAAATTTAACAAACAGGTAAAACCAAGATCCTTCGAGGAAGATGATCTCGTGCTACGATGTGCAGACATCGACAACAAAAATGCCCGAGACGGAAAATTAGCACCTAATTGGGAGGGACCATATCGGGTCACCCAAAACTTGGGGCAAGGAGCCTACGTTCTAGAGACTTTGGAAGGCAAGGGGGTCAAACGCACATGGAATGCCGACAAGCTAAAGAGATACTATAGCTAAAACCACGGCAAGAAGACCAAAATTACTCACGTAAATCGTGATCTATGCATAAATTTCTCATTAGTCAAATAAGCCGAGGAATATAAACCCGGCATGAATTTTTCATATATTCACGAGTTTCTCATTGGTTAAATAAGCCGAGGAGTATAAACCCGGCATAAATTTTCCATTGATACCACGAATTTTTCATGTATTCACGAGTTTCTCATTGGTTAAATAAGCCGAGGAGTATAAACCCGGCACAAATTTTCCATTGATACCACAAATTTTTCATGTATTCACGAGTTTCTCATTGGTTAAGCCGAGGAATATAAACCCGGCATAAATTTTCCATTGATACCACGAATATTGACAATCTTAGAAGAAATAAAATCCTATCAAAGATATACATTGTGCACAAATTTGAAAACCTAGTCGTTGTTGTGTATTAACTCGGTCTTGATCAAACCGGCGTAATTATTTAATTAGGTAAATCATCGATTATATCGAAAGAATTATACCGTTAATTGGATATTACGTAATGCATAACAGTTGCTTAGAACAAAAGCAGTATCCGAAATATCGGATCAAGTAAAACATGGCCATTAGAGCCAAAGCAATATTCGAGTTGGCAATAATAGACATCTTCAAGGCGAAATGTATTAAACAAATTGTTCGAGTCAGGAACGAACCAAAAGCAGAAATTAAAATTGTTCAGAGCAACAAAAAATTACATAAAAAACCGGCATCCCGGCCCTTTAAGAATCACCCTGGTCAGCATCCTCATCAGGTAAGTCGGCTGTGCTCAGCTCTTCTTCGCTATCTGAAATAGTCAAAAGTTTATCACCATCGACATAAGCTTTAAAGTGCATACCTGAGGTGTTCAAATCAAGACCAAGGTTGAAGAAACGAATTTGTTCTAAGGCATTGTTAAAAGAAGCCTCCGTGGATTGACGTAATTGCGACCTAACGAAGATGAGCTCGTCCAATGCTTCATTTAATTCTCTGGCCTTCTTAGCTTCAAGAGCAATTAATTGCTTACCTCGAGCATGAGCAGTTTCGACCTTTTTATGACAAGAAAGCTCAAACTCCACTCGACGAGATTCAGCTTCAACCTGGAAAGCCTTGAACTCAGATCGAGAAATCTCAAGATCAGAGGTTACCTTGGCCAATGATTCTTGAGCCTCCTTTGCAGCGGCTTGAGAGGACTCAAGATCAGAGGTCGCCCTGGCCAAAGCCTCTTGAGCCTCCTTGGCAGCAGTTCGAGAATTTTCCAAATCGGTCCGAAGAGTTTCTAATTCCTTGACTGAAGCCTCTAAGGCGACCATCTTCGTGTTGGCTTGGTCAAGCTTTTGTTGAAGTCGCAAATTATCCTTCCGGGAAGCATCGAGATCAGTATTTACTCGGCAAGCTTTCTTATTCAAAGTGAATAAGCTCTCGACCAAAGTACCACTCTTCAGAGATGCTAATTCAATCATACTCAATTCCTTCATCTCCGTCGCATTGAAAGGAATCAGTTCAGAATATCTTCTCGGTGCTCGAGCAACCTTAAAGAATTCTTGCGTGACACCCTTGTCCCAAAGAGTTTGGGGTGCCATCTCAACAAGTTCCTCGGCAACATTGGGAAGAGGAACAGAAACATCGGCAGTCTGAGGCTCCGATACCTCGGCAGCAGAGGCTTCAGGAACCACATTGACCGGAGATGTTTCAAGATCAACGACCGACACCTCTGGTGCAGGAAGAGTTGGAGCAGGAGCATCCAAGGTAACCGTCACCTCGGGAACATCAACCTCGGCTGACTTGGCTGTATCTTTCCCTCCCGTAACCTTCCGTTTCTTACGTGAATGGAAGGCTACGAGGTGCTCAGGCCTCTTGATGGGAGCGGGATGCATTTCAACAGCTACAAAAAATGTTTATAAGCAAAGTTAGACGAGACGATAATTATTCATATAATATTCAAAAGAAATCCAAACTGACCACGTTGGATATAATGAGTTATCGGAGGAAGTTTCTTCGACTCTTTAAGAGACATTATACGAGCCGCAGAAGACAAATCAGAATCCGACATCTGGGCTTCGTCGGTTCGGTAATGAGAGGGAGGAAAATCATAATGGACGGAAGACCAATAAGGAGGAAATTTCCAACTAAATGGATCAGAATTGTGAAGGAAAAAGGGGTGATGACCGGCATCAGCAATGACTTTAAAAAACTTGTTTTTAAAGCCCTTGAATGACTTGACAAATAAAGAAAAAAGCCTACGGTCAGCATGGCCTCGGTCATTACGACCTCGGAAAGAAACCCATCCCTTCCTGTTGGCAGGTTCCTTACCAGATCGGCTAATTTGAACGGTAAAAAAATAAAAGAACAAAGGATGGGAACACTGTATTTCTAGTTCTCGACATAAAAACTCAAAAGCCTGCAGAAACGCCCAACTATTGGGGTGAAGTTGAGAAGGGGCAACGCGCAGATAATCTAACACTTGCATCTGAAATTCAGTAAGAGGGAACCGAACTCCTAAACGGGTGACTACATCTTTATGAAAGAAAAAGAAATCAAGACCATTCCCCTCACGAGAAGAGCAAATGGGCTCGTTTGAACGGGGAGCACAAATTGTAAACCCTTCTTGAAGTCCGATAGGAATGTTGGCGACACTTTCGGAGTCTAAGACCGAGGTAGTACGTAACACCTCATGGGTCACCCAGGGATACTTATTGGTCAAAGTAAGAGGGATAGCTTGAAATTGAGATCCGGCCGAGGATTCCTCAACAACTCTCAACGGAGACGAGTTCATGGTTACCTACGAAAATAAAAAAAAAGATTAGTATAGATACCTGGAGGAGTGGGCGGAAGACGAAGAGAAGAGATGGCCAAGACCGAATTTGTGTGAGAGATCGGTCTAGCAACCTCGATGTTCGGTAAAGAGGTCTTGAGAACTCTAGTCGAGATAGATACTCGGATGGGGTTATGCCGACATGCGTCAAGTATGACCTCGGCTCGTTTATCTTGATTAACACCAGCATAATACAGAAATTCATCTAAACACTTGGAACAAGGTTCGAATCGAGTTTCAAAGTGTCCAAGTTTACTTTCCTCTCTAATCAAGTTAGAGGGAACAACACTAACAATGTTTGAAGATGGAGAAACATCGGAGGATATTTTGGGTTTGACTGGAGGTGTCTTATTTTTCTAGGATGAAGATGAGCCTACTTTGGGAGGATTACAAGGTCTAGGAAGATTGGCTTTGAAATTCCCAGAACCTGATTTTGTTTGCAACAAATGCATTTTGGGAGGAACATGGTTGTGCACAAAAGCTTTTTCTTCAGGGGTAATCCTCATTATCAAGAAGGACACAGAGGGAAACCCTAATATGATATGAATAAAGAAGAGAAAACACCCTAAAGCGAAACACCTAAAGACAGATAACTATGAGGAATAGAATTACAGAAGGGATTGTGAAAATGCAAAGGAAAAAAAGAAGAATGCGATCAAAAAGGAGGAACGTAGTAAATACCTGGGAAAACTTCGAAAGGACGAAACTTCAAGAGAATGCAACTTCAGAGAATGTTAATGCAGAGAAGGCAGTAGTGAGAGGAAATGACAAGGGAATGAAGGAGAAGGTAAAAGGGAACAAAAGGAAGATGAAATAGTGGTAATCACCAAAACCAAGAAAAAACCTCTCACGAAACGTTTCAAAAAACGTGGTCTGCAAGATGTGATCAGACACAGGGGCATCAATGACATTTCCCAAACCTATACCAGGGGAAAATTAGGAAAACATTTCCAAGCTCATGATGGAAGCGTGATAAACAAAAACGGCGCATTAAATGTTTGGTAAGAAATGTTGCCAAAGGAAAGGTGAAAAGACAATCCCTCGTCCTTCAGATAAAGGCTCTAGAATAGACTAGAAAGCCGAGTTTATGGTCACGGTCATGACTTCATAAGAGAACTCGGAAAGGAAACGCTCGAATTGCAGAAATAAATAGTTCGGATAAGGGCTGAAAGGTCTGATCACACTAATAGACCCCGGCAAAGGAACATGCAACAATATCTCGGCAAAAGATAAGCAGAATCAAACTTGGCGAAGAAAAGTAATTCGGCATTAGTTGGAAACGTTATATTCCGAAATGGAACTAATTCAGATCGGCTTGGGGCAGTGATAATTACCTACGACGGTATGGAGACCTTGGACTTAATATAGCTCGGACCTATCCACTTGATACATCCCAGTCATCCAGAGTGCTAGATAACCGGGCTGTGGGGCATCTGTTACGGATAGGCCCAATCGAGTATTTAAATAATACAACCACCCAAAGATAGAAGATAAAACAGAAGATATAATCATAACCAATTTCATTCATATATTAGATAATGTGAATATCTTTACAGAAGATAATGGGCCTCAACAATATTCTTCCAGGATCCAGGTATTTTACTATAAATGCAGCATCAGTCATGGTGAAAGGTACACAACAATCCTAACTCTCTCTTTTCCATTCACACTGCACACACAGCACACCACTTGTGTTGTTTCCAGCAGTGATCATCTTTCTGAGGGTGCTTCATATCCATAGGCATCTTCAGAGAGAGAGAGTTTAATCTCATAGCAAATCCCAGTAAACCTTACTGGGTACATTCTGTTTCTCACGAGCAGAACAATGGTCTTCTTTTATAACATAAAGTTGATTTTTAATTTTATATTACAATTATATACTAGATACTAGTATATGTACATGTGACATGGGAGAAATACTAAAATATCCATACCTATGTTTATCTCCATAATCTTTTATAAAATAATTATTTATACTACTCATCATAAGTATTTTTTGCGTCAAGTCAGTCCATTATTCATGAAGATCCCTACTCTAAATTAGTCATACATCTGATCTTCATACTAAACAAGGCGTTGGTTAGAAAACCAAGGAGGGTGTGTGTGGAACACGAACTCTTTAATGATTAGCACGCGTGAATCAGAAACTGAGAATTCGTGAAATTTTCCATAGTAACGAATTCTATTTTCAGGATATTGTTGTTTGGTAAAATCTTCAATCTCATTCACTGTAACTGTAAGTTAGCAGCACATTTTTAAAAAATCTATTTTTTTATGAATTAGGATTAATTAAAATTTGTTAAAATTATATATAAAATCAATATACTCTTATATTATAATTTTGAATTTTTATTTTAAAAGGGAGTATTTATAGAATTTTTTAAACAAATAAATATTTATAAGAATTTTTCTTTAACGAAGATGTTTTATTCTTGTCTCATATATTCAACATTTAATTTATTTTTGATTTTTATTCCTTTTAAATATATTTTTAATTTTAGTTTCTAATTTAATTTGATTCACAATTAGCTAAAAAAATCTTAATCGATTAATGATACTTTTTAGTAAGAATTTCCATTTTAAATTCCTTAACAGATTAATATTTCGCAAAGAAAAATAGTCATGCTTCCTCGAAAATTGACGGATCTTTCAATGATTCAAGAATGGTAAGGACATTCATACATTTCATTTTCTTGCACTTATATTTTTTTCTTTTTCATCACATCAAATATCATTTTTTTTTCTCTTTACATATTTTCATTTTCTCTCTTCCCACTGGACGCCAAACACGTGTTTTGTGATTCAAGTCATTGGGTCGGTGACTTTCCAAGTCCCAGACGACCACGCCCTATTTTATGGTGTGGACTGTGGACTGTGGACTGTGGAACAACTTGCGACCGTGTGACACGCTTACGGCCAGGAAATATTGGGTTATAAATATTGTTCGTTTATCACTTTTTTGTTTATGTGGTCAATCACAACTTAATCTTCTTTCACGATATCTGACGATGTTTCCCGTTTACATGATCTTTCCGATGATGCTTCTCATTCTCTCAATTGGGAATGGAAATGGGCACAAGGAAGAGTGTCCATCGTGGTTTGATTGTGGAAATCATGGGAGGTTCGGGTGGCCTTTCACCAAGGTAGAACATCAAGACTGTGGCATATGGCCAATCCATGGTTGTGATGATGATCATATTAATCCAAATCATGTGTTGTTAAAGATTGGACCAAGCTCGATTAGAGTTAAAAAATTTGAGATTCAAATGTTGGCTATTACTGTTGTTTACATCATTGATGATCATCTCAGCGATCTCTTGCAATCTGATAGTTGTGAGACCTTCAGCCACAATATTACACTTCCTCCTACCTCTCCTTTGGGTTACTTTACTATGAAGAACAATATAACTTTGTTCAAGTGCAACCGCACCCTCCAAGTTAGCACCCCAAAAACTTTCCTCAAAAATACAAGCTGTGACTATGATATCTTCATGGGCCCTCCACACTCTGATGATGTGTCTCAGGGCTCTCTTTCAGCATGTTCAATGGTTCAGCTTCCCATGAATGACTTTGCAGTCTCTGCAAACCCATTTGCATTCTTAACTTCTGAGTTTCGCGTTCAGTTCTATCCATCAGATGAGTGCATGCAGTGTTTTCATGACGGAGGCCATTGTCACCTTGACAGCCAAAGAAAATATAATTGCGCCCAAAGGTATATATCCAATAGCTATACATGATATCTATATTTTAACATTGATATATGATATTATTAGCCCTTGCTAACATGAACGTGAGATAAAAATAACAGAGTCCACCGTCTCACTCTTACCAAATTGAATCTATGCCCTTCTTAATTTACACAAAAAGATATATTTCCAACTCTTATATTTTAACGGGTTTAATTGAATCAATTTTTTTTCGTTACTAATCTATCTGATTAATCTAACTCAATTTTATCACCTCTAATTAATCCAAGGTAAGTAAAAATATCCCACACCAAATTCATAATGGAAAAGGGAAATTGATCACATAAGTAAAGAAGATATATCAATTGGCAAAATTAATTATCATTAGAGGGGTCTGAAAAAATGGTTTGCATATGAGAATATTAAGAAATTTTGTTGTTTATCTCATTGCATTTTAATTTAATCAAATAGTTTATAAGCTTTTAACTTTTCAACTTTAGATTTATAAATTTTTATAACTTATAATTTAATTTTATCAAACATGTCTTTGATTTTGTCTTAATTATTAACTCCAAACAACAACTTAATTTTTTCACCTCCTAAAATAATGCAGGAAGGGTAAAAGTTCGGCTTGGAAGCTAGGATTGACATTAGGTAATGTACATAATCTCTGATATTCAATTATGTAGCATGTGTGGCTCCAAATTTCTTGACACAAAAGTGCATTTTGCATAAAGTATCAGTGCATTTGTTTTACTTAACCCTCTCCTTTCTCCAATTTATATAATATATTTCTTTAATTCACAATATGTTTTAAACCTGTATGGAGCAATTTTTTTGTCAAAATATATACATTGCACGTTATTTAATATTTACCAAAAATAATTATTTACTTCTCAAGAAAATTTTATTGCATGTCATCACTATTGTTTGTTTAATACTTATAACAGATATTTTACCCAAATCTTTTCCATTTTTAAAATTAGCTTTGTTTCAGCTTATCAATTAATTGTTTGAATGAACGAACTACAGCGAGAGGGAGCAAATAAATGAAATAACCTCTAATTTAGTTTAATTTAGTTATTAGATTTTTAAGTAAGTGATTAGTTTCTGTATATCTTTACAAAACGAATGACTATATTTAAAATTTGCAACAATGGCAGGTTTAGGTGTTGCACCTGCATGGGTGATAATTATATTTGGGTTGATCCTCACGTTACGGCGCTGCAAACGGCAATATGGTCTTGCAGAAACTCAACTCCAATCAAGAAATACTCGCAATGATCCTTACGAGAATTCCGACTCAAAGATGGACAGGATCTTCTTTGGGGTACCCGTCTTTTCTTATAAGGAGCTTCAAGAAGCCACAAACAATTTTGACCACAAAACAAAGCTAGGAGAGGGAGGATTTGGAAGCGTTTACTATGGTCAGCATATAATAACACTCTTTAAATCAATTGATTAACTTTTGAAAGATTTATTAAGCATCGGTATATAAAAATAAAAAATACAGGAAAACTCCAAGATGGACGGGAAGTTGCAGTGAAATACTTGTTCGAGCACAATTATAAGAGAGTGCAGCAATTTATGAACGAAATTGAGATTCTCACTCACTTGCGCCATAGAAACCTTGTGTCCCTCTATGGCTGCACTTCACGTCACAGCCGAGAGTTACTACTTGTGTACGAATATGTCCCAAATGGCACCCTTGCATACCATCTCCATGGAAGGGATGATTCGCTGTCGTGGCCCATTCGAATGCAAATTGCAATAGAGACCGCAACTGCATTGGCTTATCTCCACGCTTCCGACATCATTCACCGTGACGTGAAAACCAGCAACATTCTACTCGACACCAATTTTTGGGTTAAGGTGGCAGATTTTGGGCTTTCAAGGCTGCTTCCCAATGACGTAAGCCACGTGTCGACGGCTCCACAAGGGACCCCGGGGTACCTTGACCCAGAGTATTTCCAACACTACCAGTTAACAGATAAGAGTGATGTGTATAGCTTTGGGGTTGTGCTTATTGAGCTAATATCTTCCATGCCAGCGGTTGATGCGGCCAGGGAAATAGATGAAATTAATTTGGCAAATCTTGCAATAAAAAGGATTCAAAATGGTAAGCTTAGTGAGCTGGTGGCCCAATCCCTTGGTTTTGAGTCGGACCAACAAGTTACAAGGATGTTGGCTTCAGTGGCAGAATTGGCCTTTCGGTGTGTGCAAGGGGACCGACAATTAAGACCTTGCATGGATGAAGTCGTGGAAGCACTCAAGAAAATTCAAAGTGGGAATTATGAGTCTGAGGATGTAGACAAAGGAGGGATCTCGCACACTGAGTATACACGGGACTCGGGACTGGGGTTAAGTTAGATTTTTTATCAATAGGAATTAGGAAGCCACTGTTAACTATCTTTACGGGTGTTAAGGAGTTGGATTTGTTCGGATTCCGGATAAAATTAAATTTAAATTAATTATATTTGATTGGATTGATTTAGTTTAAGTTTAGAATTTTTTTTCAATCAAAAAATGAATTAAACCGATAAAAATTAAATGACTTAAATGTAATTTTACTATTCTTATTTTATTTTATTTGTAAATTAAGTTTCATTTCATTTTTAGCTTGAAATTCAATTTTTTTTTAAAAATATAAAAGAGAACTTAATCCGAAAAAAAATACTTTTATACATAAACTCAATTTGCTTTCATTTAAATTTAAATCTAGAACTTTAATCCACACACAGCGAGTTAGTGTCTTCTTGAAGGAAACTAGTAGTATTTTTCAAGGTTTCTCAGCGTGACGTGCATTTTGCGAGAAAATGTTCTTTGGAAAATTTTCCGAGAAAACATAGTGTTCTACACTTTTACCTAGTTAACCGTGGAGAATGTTAAAATAAGCCATAAGAGGGTCTCAGTTTTTTTTTTATTATTAATTATAGGTGGACAACCTTATCCTTTGAGCATATTGTCAGAGTTTGATTGTTGTTCTGTGCATATGAAAAATTATATATCAAGAGAGATTAATTCCTTAGATTGATTTCAGTTAACCCAAAAGTTATAATTCTAGCCGTTTACGTCCGCTTATAGTTACTTAAGATTTACCGCTTTAGCAATAATTTTCCAAGTCAACTGGCGTATCAATTGGTTTAAAAAGATATTTATATACCGTCAAGTACTCAAGTAGTGAGCAACAAAATGCGAAACACAATTGCGGAAACACAACGTGGTCTTTGGAGTCCATAAGAAAAATTTTCGTGATTTGAGGGTGAGAAGGGTGGTGCTTCTCTAAGCTGGAAATGTCTCCGGCTTATGTACTTTGGTTGCTTTTGTTTTCATCTCAAGCGGTGGTGCTTCTCTCAGCAGGGAATGCAAATGGACACCATGATGATTGTCCAGACTCATTTCACTGCGGAAGCATCGGGAGAATTAGCTTCCCATTCACGACGGTAGAACGCCACAAGTGTGGTGTTCTGGCAATCCATGGCTGTAATGATCCTAACCAAACATCAGTGAAGCATGTCCAGTTGACCAAAGGAGGACAACTATTCCAAGTTACGCAAGTTAATAGTCATGGCCTCAGTACTACAAGTATTTCCATTATTGATAAGGAGTTCAGCAAGCTTCTGGAAAATGGTAGTTGTGCGGCCTTCAACTATAATATTACTGTCCCTCCTTCCTCTCCTATGGGTTATTTTGATGTGCAAAACAATATAAGCACCTTCAATTGCAGCCGCCATCAACGCAAACTCAACCATACAAATGACTCCATCAACTATAAAAATGATTTCATCAACTATACCAGTACCAGATGTTCTTCCTCTGTTTTTTATTTTGCCCCTCCATCCTATGATGATCAGTCCCTGAGCTCTTTAATCTCCTCTTGTTCTATGGTTAAACTTCCTGTCAGACAAGATTCTCAGTTCATCAAAAACCCATTTGGATTTTTAACTGCTGAAATTACCTTTGAATTCCAGTTTTCGGAACACTGTATCCGGTGTTTCGAGGAAGGAAGGGGCTGTCGACCAGACAGCAACGGACAATTTTATTGTGGCACTCTCACGAGGTAATACATTAACAAAACCTTCACACTTTTTACTTCTGAACTGCTAACAAACAAGTTTACCCCGCTTGAAATTTATAGAACTAATTAACTTGTTTTTTCCCCTCAACGGTGAAAATTTTGCCAATTAATTACTTCCTGTTTATTTACTTCTGTATTTAAGCAACATGTCTGTGTGTGATATATAACTTACATTTAACTAGCCTCACTATACTTCTTTATTGTCTAATCGGGACAGCTGTTTCTTTTAAATTATGCAGGAAAAGTAGAGTTTCGATTCGGAATCTAGGATTGGTGCTAGGTAACGTACATATTTTAACATTAATTCAAATAGTTTGTGCTTCCAAACTTATGGCCGTTTACTTTAAAATTAGATAAAATTGCTTCTGATGAAATTATATTTAAACTATTTAACATAATTTCACCAAAAATTCACAATAAAACATTTGCTTTTGTTAAAAAGTCAGAAAAGTTAATTTTCTAACATAAAACACATGGAAATTTAATTAGTTGATCCTACGTATTATAAGCATATATTCGATATAAACACGAAAATTTTAACATTAAACTAATTAAAAAGGGAATTCTGGGAGGTTTGCTTAATAGTGAATATGATTAAAAAAAAGTAAAAACATGCAGTTAGTTTTGCAATACAAATTAAACTTAATTTTTCTGTTTTTTTTAATGGTGATAATGAGGTACCGGTTTAACGCTCAATACCTAATGTAAATACTTAATTCTCACCATTAGGTCAACTTTAGTAGGTCAAACTAAAAAATTTCCTTACACTAAACATTTTCCTTTTTTATAAAATAAATTCCCCAGCTTCGACCTTGGTGGCTATGGGAGTTGTAGTGATGATCTTGATTTGCTGCATCAGGACCAAGATTTTCTCTCTCACATCTCTCTTGTGGTGGAGGGAGACCCCAACCCATCGAATTATTGAGGAGCTTTTGAATGAACTTGGACCCCTTCCTACAACTAGGTACAATTATTTAGAGGTTAAGAACATGACCAAGTCTTTTAGAAACAAATTAGGCCAAGGGGGATTTGGTAGTGTTTACAAAGGAAAGTTACAAGATGGACGTCTTGTTGCGGTGAAGATTTTAAGTAAATCAAAAGGCAATGGAGAAGAATTCATAAATGAAGTTGCTAGTATTGGTAGGACTTCACATGTTAACATTGTTAGACTCTTGGGATTTTGTCTCGATAGTTCTAAACGAGCTCTAATTTATGAGTTTATGCCTAATGGATCTCTTGACAAGTTTATATATGAAGAGAGAAATCCATTACAAGTTGCTCACCATTTGAATTGCAAAATATTGTATGATATTGCTATTGGCATTGCTCGTGGATTAGAATACTTACACAGAGGTTGCAACACTAGAATCTTGCATTTTGACATAAAACCTCATAACATATTACTAGATGAGGATTTCTGTCCAAAAATTTCAGATTTTGGACTTGCAAAAATATGTCCAAGAAAGGAAAGCACAATATCCATATTTGGTGCTAGAGGAACTGCTGGCTATATTGCTCCAGAAGTTTTTTCTAGAAATTTTGGTGAAGTATCACACAAGTCAGATGTTTATAGTTATGGAATGATGGTCTTAGAAATGGTTGGAAGGAGAAAAAATATTAAGACTGAAGTAGACCGTTCAAGTGAAATATATTTTCCTCATTGGATTTATGAGCGTCTTGCATCAAATCAAGAACTTGGTTTACAGAATATAAGAAATGAAAGTGATGATAAAATGACGAGAAAGATGACAATAGTGGGCTTATGGTGCATACAAACTCATCCTTCATCTCGACCAACCATAAGTAAAGTGGTGGAAATGTTAGAAAGTGAAGTTGAGTTCTTGCAAATTCCACCTAAACCTTTTTTGTCTTCTCCTTCAATCTCTCCGGTCCATGTATCACGTGAGACGCTTTGTTTATTAGAATACTGATATGTAATGTATGTTGCAGTTTATTGGATTTACTACTATTTTATTTTCGATTTAGTTTGACTTTATAAATTTGATTAGTAATTTTAAATGACCTTGGAACATGAATGGTAACCACTTTAATAACGGTTCATAATTTATACTTATTTATTGACTTAATATATGCTTCTAATCGATAACTATATATACAAACTTAATTACAGTAACATTTACTTTTTTATATTATAAATTGAAAAAAGTTGAGAACTGAGAGACGAATTAAGAAAATCATTCCCTTGGGGATTATTTAAATACTATCCTTTTATTTTATCCTTCATTTAAATTTTTAGTGTCCTGGACGAATTGAGAAAATTATACCCTTGTAAGCAAGTTTATCTAATCTACCTTGTGTCCTAGTTTTAAATAGGATTTTAACAATTTTAAATTTGATAGAATTAACTTTTTTAGTGTATGCAATAGTAACAACAATAGTTAATATTATTTCAAAAGTTGTAAATGTATTAGCAAAATAATTAAATATTTTCAAATAACTCAATATCGATCATAAAAGTTTGATTTTGATTCATTGTTGAAGTTTGACTCATAATTATTGTAATTTTTACTTCAAAAACATTGATTACGTAATTATGTTAATGCAAATAGTAATGGAAGGAAATAATATGTCATACTTCTCTTTTATGTTCATTGTACTTAAATTGTTGATTTTTTCTCTAAAAAATGTGAATAAATTTTGTTTATAAGTGAAAACATCACCATTAATTGACTAATTCCTGGTATTGTTTCCCTAAAACAAATCTATTGACAATTATTTTATTTTTATGATAAATTTTATATAATTTTAAAATTATATAAAAAAATTCTTTTAATATTTATATACTATTTGGTGCTTCTCTAAAAATGAAATCCCGAATAGTCATCCAACTAGACCGCCATCAGGGCCACCACTGGTTGAGAAGTAATCAAAGTTTTGTTTCCATCCTTTTTGTCATACGATTTTCCTAACCAGTACGTAGTAAGCATTAATTAAGAAGTCAATAAGATCTTATGGAAAATCAGGGTAATGTGTATTAATAAAAAAATTTACTTTTGGACATTAGTTAATTGATACTTGGCTTTTACATATCCGACGTACTTAGCAATTCTTTGTTAAGCACTCGTCTAATCTTACTTAAACGTGTTTGAGGGAGGGTTCCAAGAATTTTAAAGTCACTGAATATGACTTGAGGTCTCGGACAGGGAGATCGATGAAAATGAGATGCACTCTTGTAAACGCGTTCTCTCTTTAGCCTCGTTGACTAGTCACGGTCATGAATTAGAGTGTTGTGTGGACACTAATTGCTTGAAACGACGACCTGATATTAATTTGCATAGACTTATCTTATTCGTGAAGTATTTTTGTTTGGTTGATATTGATGATCAGAATTGTCTCAGATGAGATTCTCAACACTAAGATTGAAATAAATAATTGCTATCTTGCATGTGTTTCCTGTGTTGATTTTCTTTCTGTTGGATAAATTTCTGTTTAATGTTTGATCCAAATCCCCATGTAATGAAAAGGAAAATTTTGACTTGGGCCAAATTTTTGAGGGTGTTGACCTCGGCCCATTCCATGTTTAGGGAACAGAATCCCTAAACCTAATTCCTTTCTATAAATACAACATTTATAGATGGAGGCAGACAGAATTCAGAATTCCATAGAGAAGAAGAAGATTCTCGTTTGAGTGCAGAAAGAGTGAGCTTTCTGTGAGGTTCTCCGGTGAAAGACTGTTGAGAGTGAGTGGCTCCAAGAGGTTGTGAGTGACCCTTGTAAAATGTGTTCCCTCTATTGTTGGTGAGGTTGAGCTAACTCCGGCGAAAGGTCATGAAGTATTTTGTAACCATTATTGTTAATAGTGGATTGATTTCTAGACAAGGTCCCGTGGGTTTTTCAATTTCTGATTTTCTCCCACGTAAAGCTATTGATTGTGTTTTTTTCTCCTGCTCTTCCTCACATTTGTTTATTCATGTTTCCGCACATATTTTACCATTTGATTGATAGAAGATTGAGTCTGAGACTCCCTATTATTTGTTGTTTGATGGAGTGGAGAAGCGCACCTCCACATTAACCCAACACTTTCCGATATACTATCTATATATTCTCAACACAAGAATGACCACTCTTATATATTTGTTTCAATTCACTGATTTTTGTCTCAACTTTTGCTACTTAAATTCTTTTAGCATAACTAGTTGCGCTTAATCTAGTTTTCTGGTCACGCTCCTTTAATTGCGATCTTGGGAACGACGCTTACTAGCGAGTGTGCTGGTTGGGTGAATGCGCGCATGGCCTGCCAGGGAATACTCCAGCAACGTTCATTATTGTTTCTTGCACCTTTCGTTATATTTGGAAAATTTTATTTTAAAATATAATTTGTATTTCAAATGAACTTTTAAAAAATATAATAAGAAATACAAGAAACAATAATAAGAGTGTAAGAAGCAAGAGTCAGTGCTTGATTATCATTCATTCATCCAAAAAGAGCCTATTTAAGAAGGATTTGATTCTTTTATGAAACATTATATGAACATTTTGAATTTTGTTAAAGTGCATTTATAACCGTTAATTAAAAATCAAGGGTTGAAAAGTGATAAAATTAAATACATATATAATATAAAATTAGTTATAATGTTAATTATTATTTTCTAATTATTAATATTATTATACTTTATTTTCTAAAGTGCATTCCTTGGTCAGTTTAGAAGTTTCAAATATGAAGGTTTTTCAATTTAGTTTCACACTGACATATAATTCTTTATTTCAAATTAACTAATGTTTAAGATTTTTTTTTCATAAATTAAGATTAACAATAAACATATTACTTGTTGAAATTTTTTACCAAAATATCTTTTCTCCTCATACATGTATTATTGTAATTATTGGTAAATAATAAAGGTGGTTAGATTGATGTTTATTCAGGGTAAATTTAGAATAAAAGTTTTAATATTTTATTAAAAATTAAAAATATCAATCAATATTTTTTATGCTGTTAAAATATTAATCATTTTATTTTGTCTGCAAGCAATTAATCTCTGGAAATATCGATTTCCATGAGAGCAGTGTTCCACACCTCTAGCTCGTCAACCACGGAGCTAGAATAAGCAACATGGGAATCTCTCAAATTTATGGTGATTAATTATTAGTTATAACTATAGCTGGGTATATCATTATCTGGTCCGTTTAGATTTAATCCTGAATAGTTTACCGTGGGTTTTACTAATTAATAATTAATTAAATTCTATAATATAATAAACATATTAATAAATCATGAAATAAATAATTAACAAAAAAACCTCACTATACTAGATATATTTAATACAAAAATTTATGAGTTAACTTAATTTTCAAATCTAAATTTTAAACACACCTATAATACTTAATAAAAATAAATTTAAATATATTTTTCATACCTAGATTACACCTCCTTTCAATTTATTATATAATTCTATTTTATCTTGGTATCTGACATTTTTAAATTTTGTAATTGTTTAAAAAAAAAACACAAAGTCGACTCTACCAAAAGCACCGACGCTAATTTGCACCAGCAACTTTCGCACTCCACATTCTTCTTTGGACACATTTTGTCCGGTTTTCGGCCACAAAAATAGACGATCGAGTATGCATTTTGTTCGTCTAGAGAAGGGAAATAAAATCCATCAATCAATTTCACAAAATCAGTTTAAATCACTTCATTATTTTGAGAAAATAAAGAAGGGAAATGGTGTTAGTTTAGAAACGTGTTTCTTTTTAATTGCTCTCTTGTTTTTGAAACAAAAAACATGTTTTAGCATGTGTTTGGGAGATGTTAACGATGTGGTTAAGGACGAAGGCGCCAGAGCTCGGAGTGAGAGGTGCACTGATAGGGAGATCCGGAAGAAGAGCGTTAAATATAGATTTTTTTCTTAATTTTTATTTAAATTTTTAAAATAAATAATAATAATAATGATATGGTCATATGGAAAATCAGAAAATAACAACTCAGCGTCCCAACACTAAATATCAAATGAAAAAGTTTAAAAATAACAAGTACCAAAATAAATAAATAAAATAAGATATATATATATATCGTTGGTTGACCGGGCGAAATTAGTGGACCAAATTCCTTAAGTCCGCTAAACTAAAAGGCAAAACCACGTGTTGAGCTGCATATTACACAGCGCGACGTGCGTTCACTGCGAGAATTTCAATTTTTCTATGATGTTGCAATAATTTTTTGAGTTTTGATATTATAAATTTTTTAATTAATAAAATTACATATCATCTTTTAATTAATTGTTTTTCCAATACAAATTAGTGTTTGATTATTATTTTTTAAAATTGTAACTTTTTAAATTAAAAATATGATTAAAAATAATTTTAAAATTATCTTTAATCCTATTTTCTAATTTAAAAGTGTTAAAAATAACTAAAAAAATTAAGATTCAAACTTTTAGAGTTATCTTTATATTTTTTTAACTTTAAAAAGTTGTAATTTAAAATTTTAAAATAATAATAATCAAGGACTAATTTAAAATAAAAAAATAATATATAATTTAATTGATTAAAAAATTAATAATATCAAAATCTTCCAAATTGTTAGAGACACACTAGAACTCTCATTAGACCCTCAAGGCAAGACTTGTGTAATCATATTTTGCTGGTCAACTGGCGTATCAATTGGTTAAAAAGAATTTTAAGTTTTATATACCGCGAAGAAGTGAGGAACAAGTTGTGGAAAATATAACGAGAGGGTTTGGGAGTCAACAAGAATTTTTGCTTGACTTGAGGGTGAGAACTGTACTGTGGTGTATAGGCATTACATGGTTGTGGAAATGTCTCCGGCTTATGTACTTTGGCTCCTTTTGTTTTCTTCTCAAGCGGTGGTGCTTCTCTCAGCAGGGAATGCAAATGGACACCATGATGATTGTCCAGACTCATTTGATTGTGGAACTTTGGGGAGATTTGGCTTCCCATTCACGACGGTAGAACGCCACAAGTGTGGTGTTCTGGCAATCCATGGCTGTAATGATCATAACCAAACATCAGTGAAGCATGTCCAGTTGAACAATAAAGGAAAACCTTTCCAAGTTACGCAAGTTAGTAGTGAGTGGTGGTCCTTTAGTATTTCTATTATCGACCAGGATTTTAGAGGGCTTCTGGAAAAAGGTAATTGTAAGGCCTTGAGCTATAAAATTACAGCCCCTCCTTCCTCTGCTTTCGGTCATTTTGATGTGCAAAACAATATTACCATCTTCAACTGCAGCCGCCATCTACACAAACTCAACCATACAAATGGCCTCATCAACTATACCAGTCCCAATTGTCCTTCTGTTTTTTACTTTGCCCCTCCATCCACTGATTATCAGACCCTGCGCTCCTTAATCTCCTCATGTTCAATGGTTCAACTTCCAACAAGAAAATATTCTGAGTTCTTCAAAGACGATCCATTTGGATTTTTAAATTCTGAAATTACTTTTGAATTCAAGTTTTCGGAACACTGTATCCGGTGTTTTGAGGAAGGAAGGGGCCCTTGTCGAGCAGACAGCAACCGACAATTTTATTGTGCCACTCTCACGGGGTAATACATTATCAAAACTTGTACAAAACAGTTAATGGTTGCATAAATATTTATATAATTAAGTAGATTTTTTACAATCTTCACAGCCTTTTCTTTTTATTTCTGAACTGCTAAAAAAAAGTTAACTCCGCAAATTCTTTTTTTCGCTCAACTGTTAAATTTTGACAAGCAATTCCTGCTTGATTACTTCTTTATTAATTAATAGCGACTTGGATGTACTAATTATAGAACTTTGTTTAGTTAGCTCTTTATCGACATTTAACTAGGCCCAGTGTCGTTATTTTTTATCTAATCGGAACAACTGCTGCTTTTAAATTACGCAGGAAAAGTGGAGGTCTGACACGGAAGACAGCATTGATTCTTGGTAAACTTCAGATTAATATTCAAATATATCGTGCTTCTAAATTTAAGGCTTATTTGTGTTAAAGTTAAGTAAACTTAATTTTATTAAAACTAATTTGTAACTGTTAAACATAATGAAATTAAAGTATCTATTTATTAAATTAAAATTAAAATATCTATTGAATTTTTCTTTTCACGTATAAACATAATAAAAAAGTATTTTCGTTCATAAACTTCTGATATTTGTTCTGCGTTTGAAGTTTAGTGTTAATACGAAATTCACATCAAATTTATAACACATAAGCAACTATTAGCTACTTCAAAGGTAACCTACATCTACTGCTGTGCGTCATAAATTTATCTTTTTAGTTTAAACATGTAATTTAGTCCTTATATCTACACGTGTCAAATATTCTCAACTTAGTTCTTATATATAATAACTTATTTAATTAGCCTTATGTACAAAAGTTACCTATTTAGTCTTTGTCATTATACATTATATTGACACGTTAATTCTCTTATGCATTAATATTCTTAATTTAATTCTTATCTATATAATGCATTTTTAACTTGATCCCCACATACAAAGAGCAAATTAAGATATGTTACACCTACTGGTACCAAATTAAGAATAAGTAAAAAAAAATTAACAATAACCAAGACTAAATTAATAATTTTTATCCATATAGCTTCTAATTTGATAAATTTTTGCTTACAATTCAAATTAAGAATTTACGACGCATATAGGAATTAAATTATATGTTTAACCTATATTTTACCTATGCACCAAATTTCAACGTCACACTTTCTTGTTTTTCCCAACATAATGAAACGATTATTTTTTTATACAACCTAAGAAACATTTATCATATTAATTTCACTAAATTTAATTATGTATTATTGAAAATTGTCACCCAGTTGGCTAGTACCTTAAATTAAAGAATTAAAAAAATATTAAAGCATGCTATTAATTCACTTACAATGATTTTTAATATATTTTAACACAATTATGATTTATGAGTAAAAACATTTTAGTATATTTTTTAATCAAGAATATTCTTTAATCAGAGCAGCATGACTCTTTTTAACTAACTAACCATGAATCCCGCCTCCACCCCTTCTTTGGTCCATATATTAGATATGAAATTGGAAAGAAAAAAAAAATTGAAATCTGAGTTTGTCAATTGTTAAACTAATTAAAAGTTGCAACCTTTGAAGGCGCGGGCGTAGGAGCCTTGATCATATTTGGGTTGTTCCTCACATTACGGCACTGCAAACAGAAATATGGTCAATCCAGCAACACTTTTGCTGATTCCTTCCCAAATCGTGACACCGAGACTGACAGGATCTTCTTTGGGGTACCCGTCTTCTCCTATAAGGAGCTTCAAGAAGCAACCAACAATTTTGACCCCACTAGAAAGCTAGGAGATGGAGGCTTTGGCATTGTTTACTATGGTCAGCATATAATTTATATACAATATACTATATGGCTCAATTCAATTTCTACTCATGTACGATCACTTTTCAATCTTAATGATTCACTTAAGTTAATATTGATCTTTAAAAAACCAGGGACACTGAGAGATGGAAGGGAAGTTGCAATCAAACATCTATTTGAGCACAACTACAGGAGAGTGCAACAGTTTATGAATGAAATTGAGATCCTTACCCGCTTACGCCACAGAAATCTTGTGTCCCTCTATGGCTGCACTTCACGTCACGGCCAAGAGCTACTTCTTGTATATGAATATGTTCCTAATGGCACAGTTGCTAGCCATCTTCATGGTGATTTGGCAAGGGTTGGATTGTTGACATGGCCTATTCGAATGCAAATTGCCATAGAGACAGCTACTGCATTGGCCTATCTCCATGCTTCTAACATCATCCACCGTGATGTGAAAACCAACAACATTTTACTTGACATTAGTTTTTCGGTTAAGGTAGCAGATTTTGGGCTTTCAAGATTGCTCCCCAATGATGTAAGCCATGTCTCCACAGCTCCACAAGGGTCTCCGGGGTATGTTGATCCTGAATATTTCCTATGCTACCGCCTCACGGACAAAAGTGATGTGTATAGCTTTGGAGTTGTTCTCATGGAGCTAATATCATCTATGCCAGCAGTTGAGGCTGCCAGGGAAAGAGATGAAGTTAACTTGGCAAATCTTTCCATGAAAAAGATTCACAAGGGAAGACTTGGTGAGCTTGTAGACCCATCCTTTGGTTTTGAGACAGACCAACAAGTTAAAAGGGTGATAACTTCAGTGGCAGAATTGGCCTTTCGGTGCATTCAAGGGGACAATGAATTAAGGCCCTCTATGGATGAAGTTCTGGAAGCACTCAAGAATATTGGAGGTGGGAAATTTGAGTCTGAGCATATAGAGAAAGGTGATAGTGGTGGTGTTATCTCTTCCACTTCCACGGAACAAGTACATCCACCAGTTGAATTTTTTATGAATGAGAAGCTACCAGCTTCGCCAAAGTCTTTGACTGAGAAATGGGAAAGTGAATCTACAACGCCTAATGCCAGTGGTTAATCCCTTTTTTTTCCTAATAATAACAGTAGTTTTTCCATATTTTAGTAAAAAGTAAGAATATACTACTGTAACTGAACTCCTTTTTAATTTCCTTTCAATGTTCCTAGTTACAGTACAGTAATGTTTGTTGATGAAGCACGGACAACTCATGTTTGAAGTGCTGTAGTTTCAGACACGTTTTCCACCTGATACCTATCTGATATGTGATAAATATTTCTCATTATTTTTTGAGTAAACCAACAAAGCTGTTTATATGAATGTAGGCGCTACCAAGTTTGGTCCCTGAAAATTTTGAATTAGGTTTTATATTGTTGCGAGTAAACTTGGAATTTTTTTGCCTAAGCTTCAGGTTCAATTGATGCGGAAGTGATTGCTCACTTCTTATTTTGCTTTTTCTCATTCTTAGGTCATTTTATCGAGGGATTAAATAATTAACTAAAAAAAAGTCAAAAGAACAGAGACAGGCAGAGGCAAAGAGTAATCTTGATGATTCTTTTTTTTCAAAAATAGTTTAAATTCCAAATCTGAACCTTTGAATGTAGTTCACAATACCATAAGAGCCATCAACAAACAATACATGCTCGGATGCAAAAAATTTTAAAAAAAATGCCACTTTATGAATAGCTTCTGAGCAAAATGTGGCTCTATTGGCTGGGAAGTGACTTTTGGATTTTGAATATGAAAAGGGTCAAATCAAAACTCTTTAGCATCGATATAGCCTGATGTGTTTAGTACATCAGTTATTCTGTAAACAAGTTATTGACCCGAATCAGCCCAAGCAAACTACTTCAAAGAGTTAGCAACAAATGAGAATGGCACCATTTGAGAGTGGTCAACAATTTCTGCCATAGCAACCATCTAACACAGATCAGTGTGATGTCCTAACAAAATATGGGAACTACAGTGAAGTTAGTGCAGCATCTGTTGCTGCAAATGAAAGTAGAGGCACTTTCATCTCATTTTCAATATGTGAAATCACATGAGCCATGACTGAGAAACATAATACGATATTACAATATTAATTATTTTATGTCAAAAACAATTAATTAGATCAATGAGATTTCTATGTTTGGGATTCTTTTTTATGATCATATGGAAGCTAAATCATGTTTATAGTGAAGAGAATAAATTACACATTTCAATATGACTTAGAGATTGGACTCAAATCACTAATCTCAATTTGGTTCCTAATTGAAGTTGGATTGTTTAAATCTCCATCATATGCTGGATTATTTGAATCTTATTTAGGTTTCCTTATATTTGTTTTAAGCTTGCGTGTTAGTATCCCTAGACATGGATTATCTAGATGCTTCTTCAAGTTCTTAGGGTAAAAATATTTCCCAATGATTAAAATCCTAAAATATATATGTGAATGGATGATCAAATCATAAACAAGACAATAAACTTAAAAGTGAAGTAATAATATTGAAATAACATTAAATTGAAAGTAAAAATTATTATATCAAAGAGTGTTTGATATCTAAGTCTCCAACAATGGGTAATTTAGTCCTTCATAGTCATAAGAGACTCAAAAACAAAAGATAAAACAAGAAAAATGGAAGAAGAAGAGTTCCCAAAGTGGATGTTTTTGCTTCAAAGCATGCTCTAAACAAACTCTCTCCAAAAAGCACAATGTAGCCTTTTATAATGTTTAAAACAATGCACAATCATGCTTTCTGAAAATGATTGTGTGCTAAGCTTGTGCACGCCGAACGCACATGCAAAGTACAACGGACTTAAGTGATCATAAACTAAGCCTACATACGCGCGCTTAACGCCCATGCTCGATATACAACTGGCTTTCAACTTGGCTTCAAGCACTGAACGCACACTGACGTGCTAAGCGTACTACTCTAATTCTTCATACATCTTTCATTCTTCTATTCATGTATTCAAAAACTCTATCAAATAGAACAAAATACTATAAATTTACTAACTTCAGCATTCTTAAGATAAAAACTCAAAAAAATATAAATTCCTGTTTTTTTAAGTAAAAAAAAGCATTAAAAGAAAAAAAATTAGATAATTACTATATAATTTAAATGCATAACCTAAGTACACATAATAATTATCAATTCTTTGTGTGTATCTATTGAAGGCTATGGAATGACTTAGTAGCAGAGTGCATGGTTGTGTGTTTTTCTTCAAGCTTAGTAAGCTTGTGAGTTAGCATGAACTAGTACCCTTGTAGGGGGTATTAGCCAAGAAGCAACTCATAGTTTTGGCTGTGAGCACTGCAATGCATTAGCTTATATCTTAGTTAAGGTAGTTACTGGCAAATGTTCTGCTCTAAGTATTGATTTTCGGGATAGGAACAGTAGCAGGGGGAAAAACTCTATTTTGGTTCTGCTGACATCGACACAAGGCAGATAGGAGAGAGACAAACTTCCAACATGTCACTTGTTGTGTTATTGTCCACACTAAGTTGTTGGTAATAACATATCCTAACCTAAGGATTAACTTGAGCGACAAAATGTAGCAGAAACCATTTTACTATTTCCAAATAAAATCTAAGAATTGTGATTCTAATTAATATATTTAGATAGTGTTATAAAATAAGGATAAAACATAAATATAGTACTCTATGTATTATTTGTATTGTTCTCTTATTAAAATTAAAGTTTTACTTTAATAATTTGTATAGTTTAATTAATTAAGTAAAGTACATCAGCTGTTGTAAATTTTTTGATATTTATCTTTGATATATATGTATAAAAATATGCATTAAAATATGTAAGATTTGATCAATTATCAAGATAAATATTTAATATTTATTTTGAAACAGTAAAAATTTATATATATATATATATATATATATATATATATATATCATTGTATTTATATCTAAGTGTTCTTCAAATTATAATTATAAGGTCCGATCCAATTCTAATTTGAAGATCAAATATTAAATGTACCTTTATTTTATTTTAAATTACACACTTTCTAACTTTGACCAATCTTTTTCCGAATACTGTTTGAAATTAGAATATAAATAACATTTAGTAGTCAACCAAATAGTTTTCATGCTGAATGTAATAACTTTTTCAGATTGGATCTTCCGTGTTTGATTTTTTGACGTGTGGAATTTCAAAATAGTTGGTGCGGAGACGAAAACGCTGACTATCTCAACCAATGGTTTTAATCTTAGATAAATGGGCACCACAAGAACAATTTAATTAATTCAAGTTGGACAAAATTATTAAAATATATTTATTTCTGTAAAAAAAATATTTATTAAACATGCATGAGAGTTATAACTAGTTAAACCAATTTAAATAAGAATATAGTATTAAACACTCTTTAATTTTTTTTAGCAATTGTTAATATTTTAGGGTTTAAAAATCTTGAATGCACCAGGACAGGACCAACAAGGTGCACGAAAATATTATTCACAATTTCACATTTGCCCTGTATATCAATCTCCGAAAGTCAAATTCCAATAAAACAAAGTAGTTCACATTCTACACTTTAGTTTAACTAGTCAACTGCAGAGAATCAACAAGAAATGAGTAGTCATGTAATCAAGTTATACGGCAAATTTTTAAAAATAATACAATTTAATTAAATAATTAGCAAAAG